>OW240915.1:102000758-102042457 GCA_933207985.1 Pelobates cultripes | reverse complement strand
GTGTGGAAGTGACAGGGTTAAGGACACCAGACCCCTGGTTACCTGTTGCTAGTCCCAGCAACCACTCAATTAACCCCTGCAATCCCTTCTACACTAACCCCCTTAGTACTGCCACCACCAAGACTTTTAAACCCGGGCGTCTTAGGTTACCCCACACACAGGAGAATTATAGTATCACAGTTCTACTTTTACTGATAAAACATATATAGCTAACCCTTTTTGGTAACGTGTTTACCTGAGCTTTCCTCTGGAGAGTGAAGCTCATAGAGAACAGAGACACAAGCTGATTAAGTAAACATTTAATCTGACAAAAAGGATTCACAGTGCTGAGTACAAAATACAGAAATAAATGACATACAGATAACAAATTGCAAAACAGTACATCAAATAAAATAGGAGAAAACACAAGAAATTCCTTACACATATTTACCCCATATAGAATTCTTGTGGGAGTCTTAGATGGTATAGGTCTCCTAGAAGTTACTGACAAAAGAAAAATGAATAACTGACTTCCCTGGATAGTCCAACACCCTCATATATCTAAACTAGTTCTTTCTCAGTGGGCAGACCCATGGGGGGGGATCAGAGGGGGCTGGTCTGGCAGTCTATTGCCCACTCTATGAAATTCCTTGTGTCCAGCTCTGGTGATGGCTATCTAGATTTTTATGGTCTAGGCCTGGTGCAAGATCAAAGACCATAATAAACATCATCCCAAGGTTTACAAAAAAACAACTCTTAACATATATAAACACACATCAAACACCAACTCATGCTTTTGGCATGACACCTCCCCCTTAAGATGGTGGACATAAAAATGCAGCCACAGGCTGATTTATCTGTCTACCATTAACCCTCTAGTTGCCGAGACAGGCCATCTGCATTCCCATGCAAGCTGCCCTTTTTGTGCTGGGCAGTGAAATTATACTGTTGGAGGATAGGGCTCCAATGGAGCAGTTTATCATTGTTACCTGTCACCTGCAGCAGGTTGTGATCAGTCCATACCACAGCTACACCCTCAACAAACATGCCTGATTTGCCTGTTTCAATTTCCCATCGATCTCTGGTAACATCCCTTAAACCACACCCACTGCGCTCATGTAGTAGCTGTAAGGGAAGAAACCAATGGATTTCTGCAGCACTCCCCGGTAAGCACACAAAAAAGCAGACAGAGAACACCCCCAGGATAGATGTGCTGTATCAACATCCATCATCTCTTTCATTTTGCGGTCTGTCTGCTGGGCTTGTTGCACTATCAGACTCTGAACCTTTGGTTCACAATCAGAAAGTTGCTTAGGTGTATGCGTGAGTTGTGATAAACTGACAAGGTTCCTGGTTCCTCCAACACTATATTTCCCTGCAGCCCTCCTTCCTGGACCCACAGGCTGAGTCTGTCCGTGCCCCTCACTTTCACTCCAGGTCATCACACATACAGAACTTTGGAAACTGGCTAAGTCTGGCGCAGAGTAAAGCTCACACACCCTCTGCCCTCCCTCATAGCCTTGCTGTCCCTTCACATTTTCACCCAGTGCATCACATACATCTGCTACAGGCACATATTGGCACATATATTCCTTCAGCCCCCTCTCACTGGAAGGCTTTTCCCATACATTTTCACAGGACACATTTGACCCTCCTTGATCAGATACAGAATTTTGCACACACTCACATAATTTCTTCTCCAAGGCAGGCCCTCCTCTCACAATCTCACATAGCACCTCAGACTGTCCTGCTGCAGCCCTGACCCACTGTTGACTTGTTACCACTGCGACTAGTGGTACACATCCCTGGCTCTCACCTTCCTCCTCTCCCTTACTCTCTGACATCCCAGCCTCACAGTATTTTAATACAGGCACATCACTACTCACCCCTATATTACATTTGGTAGACATCACTGGTTCAGTTACAGGTAGATAGTTATCCACACCCTGTTCTCCCTCCCAGCAATCACACTTCACAATGTCTCCCAAAGTTTCACACAATACCTTAGGTGGAGCAGTCAGCCCTTCTGGCTCACAAACAGTGTCCGCTGGCGCATAGTGACAGAGCATCCTGCCCAAATCATTCCCCAACAGAACATTAACAGGGATATCCTCTGAAATCCCCACTTCCCGCAAACCTTTGCCCGCACCCCAATCAAGGTACACACGTGCCAAGGGCACAGCGGGATGCACACCCCCAATTCCTTTGATGGACATGGTTCTTCCAGGGATTATGTCCTCCGTATTCACCACTTCAGGGCGCACCAGGGTGAATGAAGCTCCAGAATCTCTCAGTCCCACGGTCACTTGGTCACCCACAATTACACTCTGCAGGTTATCCTCTCGTTTCCCCACAGACCCACCCACAAGCAAAACTGATGGTGCCCCTCCACGGGCTGGTGAGGGTATATTCCTAGTGGGGCAAGTCCTGCTCAGATGACCAATCTGGTTGCATCGAAAACAACGGCGGGCATCTGACTCACTTGATATAGCCCTGGCTACGCTGGCAGTCGGTGGTGAAGTTCTCACTGCAGATCTTACAAGTGGTGTTTGAACTGTAGCTTCTCTCCAGGTCGAAGTAGCAGCTGACACAAGTCCACGCCTGGATGTGGGTGCATGGATGTCGGCATAGTCATCTGCCAGTTCTGCAGCAGCCCTAGCATTTTTTGGCTTTCTTTCCAAAATCCACTCTCGTACATTAGGGCTCCGGGTCTGCAAGAACTGCTCCAGGACCATTAAGTCATTAAGGGCTTCATAGGTAGTAGCTTGTACTCCTGTTACCCATTGCCGGAACGTGGTTTCTAATTGTGCAATATATAGAATGCAGCTGGATGATGGGCATTGCTGCATACTCCTAAACTTTTTCCTGTAAGACTCAGGAGTAAGATTAAAAGTTTTTTGCAATGCAGATTTGATTGCCTCATAGTTGTTATCAGTCTCTGGGGGAAGGGACACAAACACATCCAAGGCTTTCCCTTTCAATTGTGGAGTTAAATATCTGCCCCATTGGTCTGAGGGTAGTTGATGCTGCCTGCATACTTTCTCAAAACTTTTTAAAAATACATCCAAATCTGTCCCTTCTTCGAGGGAAGGAAAATCATCCTTACGGAGCCTACGTGTGCTGGACTCTGATGCATTGCTGTTCAGTGAGGACTGAAGGGTAAATTGCAGTTTAGCAAGTTCCAGCTCATGTCTCCTTTGTGCCTCCCTTTCGGCTAGCCTCTCTGCAGATTCCCTTTCTGCAGCCTGCTGTTGGATCATCACATGCAGGGCCTCCTGAGGATTTGCAGCCATCAGTTGCCGAAATAAATCAGTTGAGCAAATGTCCCTAATGTTTTGAGGGGTACAACCACCAGGCATTTCAGTAAGCAACACTCCTGCAGTAGTAGGGAGCTCGGTAACCCTTTCAGTGTCCGTCTCTGGCTGGAAAATATGGCTGTCAGCCTCCACAAGGTCAGCAATAAGTTGTGCCTTATTTTTGCCAAAAGTTGGTAAATTCTTTTCTTGGCACAACAATTCCAAGGCCTCTTTTGATTGTTTGCGATAGGCCTCCATATTCACAAATAGGATAGAGAAAGAAAAACAAAAGATGGGAGGGGAGAACTGTTTTGCACTTTGTATGTATTTTAAATCAGCACTGAGCTTGGTCTTTGGAAATTACACAAAAACAAGTATGCAATTTCTTTTAGTGCTAAGACCCCCTTTACAGGTAAAATCTAGCAAGCACTAAAAATCTCTAAATATATCCCACTAGCTGCCGCCAGTTTGTCACGTGCGTGGGCTATAGGCCCAGCCGAGACAGTGGGGAGAGTGTGGAAGTGACAGGGTTAATGACACCAGACCCCTGGTTACCTGTTGCTAGTCCCAGCAACCACTCAATTAACCCCTGCAATCCCTTCTACACTAACCCCCTTAGTACTGCCACCACCAAGACTTTTAAACCCGGGCGTCTTAGGTTACCCCACACACAGGAGAATTATAGTATCACAGTTCTACTTTTACTGATAAAACATATATAGTTAACCCTTTTTGGTAACGTGTTTACCTGAGCTTTCCTCTGGAGAGTGAAGCTCATAGAGAACAGAGACACAAGCTGATTAAGTAAACATTTAATCTGACAAAAGGGATTCACAGTGCTGAGTACAAAATACAGAAATAAATGACATACAGATAACAAATTGCAAAACAGTACATAAAATAAAATAGGAGAAAACACAAGAAATTCCTTACATATATTTACCCCATATAGAATTCTTGTGGGAGTCTTAGATGGTATAGGTCTCCTAGAAGTTACTGACAAAAGAAAAATGAATAACTGACTTCCCTGGATAGTCCAACACCCTCATATAGCTAAACTAGTTCTTTCTCAGTGGGCAGACCCATGGGGGGGGGATCAGAGGGGGCTGGTCTGGCAGTCTATTGCCCACTCTATGAAATTCCTTGTGTCCAGCTCTGGTGATGGCTATCTAGATGTTTTATGGTCTAGGCCTGGTGCAAGATCAAAGACCATAATAAATGTCATCCCAAGGTTTACAAAAAAACAACTCTTAACATATATAAACACACATCAAACACCAACTCATGCTTTTGGCATGACATAGCCCTTCTCTGAACCCTCTCTAAGGTATCAATATCCTTCTGAAGATACGGTCTCCAGTACTGTGTACAATACTCCAAGTGAAGTCTCACCAGTGTTCTGTACAATGGCATGAGCACTTCCCTCTTTCTACTGCTAATACCTCTCCCTATACAACCAAGCATTCTGCTAGCATTTCCTGCTGCTCTATTACATTGTCTGCCTACCTTTAAGTCATCAGAAATAATCACCCCTAAATCCCTTTCCTCATATGTTGAGGTTAGGACTCTATCAAATATTCTGTACTCTGCCCTTGGGTTTTTACGTCCAAGATGCATTATCTTGCACTTATCCACATTAAATGTCAGTTGCCACAATTCTGACCATTTTTCTAGTTTACCTAAATCATTTGTCATTTGGCTTATCCCTCCTGGAACATCAACCCTGTTACATATCTTAGTATCATCAGCAAAAAGACATACCTTACCATCAAGACCTTCTGCAATATCACTAATAAAAATATTAAAGAGAATGGGTCCAAGTACAGATCCCTGAGGTACCCCACTGGTGACAAGTCCAAGCTTCGAATATATTCCATTAACCACAACCCTCTGTTGCCTGTCACTCAGCCACTGCCTTACCCATTCAACAATATTGGAATCCAAACTTAAAGATTGCAGTTTATTGATAAGCCTTCTATGTGCAACAGTGTCAAAAGCCTTACTGAAATCTAGGTAAGCAATGTCTACTGCACCACCCTGATCTATAATTTTAGTTACCCAATCAAAAATCAATAAGATTAGTTTGGCATGATCTCCCTGAAGTAAACCCATGTTGTCTCTGATCTTGAAATCCATGTGTTTTTAGATGTTCATCAATCCTATCCTTTAACATGGTTTCCATCACTTTCCCCACTACTGAAGTAAGGCTTACTGGCCTATAGTTGCCCGACTCCTCCCTATTACCTTTCTTGTAAATGGGCACAACATTCGCTAACTTCCAATCTTCTGGGACTACTCCTGTTAACAATGATTGGTTAAATAAATCTGTTAATGGTTTTGCTAGTACACCACTAAGCTCTTTTAATAGCTTTGGGTGTATTCCATCAGGTCCCATTGACTTATTTGTCTTTACTTTTGACAGTTGAAATAGAACCTCTTCCTCTGTAAACTCACGTGTAATAAATGACTCATTTATCCTTTTTCTCAACTGAGGTCCCTTTCCTTCATTTTCATCTGTAAATACAGAACAAAAATATTAATTGAGGCAGTCAGCTAGACCTTTATCCTCTTCTACATACCTTCCTTCTTTTGTTTTTAATCTAACTAATACTTGTTTTACTTTTCTTGAATTTTTTGCTTTTGCTGACAAGCCTAACGCAATTTTCTGTTGCCTTCAATAGTGCAACTTTTAAATAATCCCATTTTTCTTGGACTCCATTTAAATTGCTCCAGTCTGATAATGACTCCTCTACCCATATTCTACTTTTAGAAAAGTCTGTTTTTCTAAAGTCTAAAACTTTTGTTTTTGTGTGGTGTGACTCAGTCACTGTTCTTATATTAAACCACACTGACTGATGATCACTGGATCCTAAACTTTCACCTACAGTAATATCTGATACCAAATCTCCATTTGTTAACACTAAATCTAGTATGGCCTCTTTACGAGTTGGCTCCTCAACAACTTGTTTTAGAGACAATCCCAGTAGGGAGTTTAGAATATGTGTGCTCCTGGCACAAGTAGCTAATTTTGTTTTCCAATTTACATCAGGAAGATTAAAGTCACCCATGATGATAACTTCCCCCTTCATTGTCATTTTAGCTATTTCCTCAACTAGTAGATTATCTAACTCTTCAATTTGTCCTGGGGGCCTATAAATCACACCTACACGAGTTACTGTGTGATTACCAAATTTTAACGTAGCCCAAACGGACTCTATGTTTGCCTCACTAACTTTTATTAGGCTAGATTTTATGCTATCCTTCACATACAAGGCCACCCCTCCCCCTTTCTTGCCTTCCCTATCTTTCCTATATAAAGAGTACCCTGGTATTGCTATGTCCCAGTCATTTTTCTCATTGTACCATGTCTCAGTAACAGCGACTAAATCTACACTATCAGTTGCCATTATTGCCACAAGTTCATGGATCTTATTCCCTAAACTGCGAGCATTTGTAGACATGACTCTAAGCTTATCATTTTTTAACACACTTGCTACAGGCACCTTCTGTCCTTGTTTTGGGGACAATTGGATTGATGTTTTATCACCCTTTTGCCCCCCCCTCCTAGTTTAAATACATCCTAGCAAAACCTCTGAACTGCTCACTGAGAACATTTGTTCCCTTTTGAGAAAGATGCAAACCATCTTTTTTGTACAGCTTATCTCCATTCCAAACAGAGCTACCATGAGAAATAAAGCCAAATCCTTGCTCCCGACACCATTCACCAAGCCACAAATTAAAGTCCCTAATACGCATCCGCCTGTCGTTCTGAGTGTTATGCACAGGCAGAACTTCAGAGAATGACAGTGTGGAAGCAACCTGCCGTATATCATTGGCAAAAACACTAAAAACTTCCTTAACCTCTGAAACCTCATTGCAAGCCAAGTCATTTGTCCCTAGATGGACAAGTACATCCAATTCCCCTTCCTGCTTTGCTTGCTTAACAATATTACAGATACGTCTCCTGTCTCTGTGAGCAGTAGCTCCGGGAAGACACCTCACAAGACCACCATTGTCCATCTCCACACCTCTTATAATGGAATCCCCCAACAACAACTGCTTTCTATTAGACCTCACCATAGTCTCCAAGCCGGTCTCCACAACACCACTAGCCTCAGTGCCTCTCTCCACAACACCACTAGCCCCAGTGCCTCTTTCCACAATACCACTAGTCTTAGTGCCTCTCTCCACAACACCACTAGCCTCAGTGCCTCTCTCCACAACACCACTAGCCTCAGTGCCTCTCTCCACAACACCACTAGCCTCAGTGCCTCTCTCCACAACACCATTACACTCTGAAAGTGCAGAAAATGAATTATGTAGAGCAACAGACTGTGCAAAATGCCTTTTATCCACAACTCTAAGTCTACCAGATCCTACAGTAATCCATCTGCCTTTCCTAGTATGTCTATGCGGCACTGGCTTTGCAGCAGTTCCAGTCTGAGTTTCTTCACCAGATAATTTACGAATCTCAGACTTCAAAAATACAATCTCCTGCCGCAAGATAGAGAACTGTCTACAGATTAGACAACAACCAAACCTCCAAAAAGTGGAACGTGAAACAAATGCATAGCAATTGTTACACTGAACTAAGTCTGCCATTCCAATTAGGAGAATAATTTAAATCTAACAAATCTTAACTTCATATTTATCCTCCTGAATACCTCAGATTACCTCCAGTTTCTCTCCAGAATATCTCCAACTAGACACTTAGAAACAGCACTTAGAATTAGCTCCAAGCTATATTAGACAAGCTAATGACACCAAGCCTTATATAACTCCTAAAATAACCACCCACTAGGAATGTTTAACACCTGGGTAGGCCTCTGCTTATTTGCAAACAATAGCTAATTAACCAGCAATTAATAGCAAGTAACTAGCTTAATCAAATCAAATGCCTTATAATTACCAACAGGAATTCAAACCTTGTGCAATCAGTAACCTTTTCCTACAGATGAATCTTACCTGTAACAGTAGAAAAGAAAGCTCTGTAGTGAAACATAACATTAGAAATGAATCATTACACCCTGTTCCAAATTATGCAAATTCTATCTAAGTGTCACAAAAATTAAATATTTTGTTTTTCAGTTTAGCTCATGGATGGCATTGTGTCTCATGGCTCTTTTGATCACTGAAAACAATCTCGGACACTTGTGAAAATTAGATTACCAGGTGAGCCCAATTTAAGGAAAAACTACTAAAGGAGGGTGTTCCACATTATTAAGCAGAGCACCATTTTCATGCAATATGGGGGAGAAAAAGGATGTCTGCTGCCGAAAAAAGTAAAATAGTTCAATGCCTTGGACAAGGTATGAAAACATTAGATATTTCACGAAAACTTAAGCGTGATCATCGCACTATTAAGAGATTTGTGGCCGATTCAGAGCACAGACGGGTTCGTGCAGATAAAGGCACATTGATGAAGATTTCTGCCAGATCCATGCATCGGATCAAGAGAGCAGCTGCTAAAATACCATTACATAGCAGCAAACAGATATTTGAAGCTGCTGGTGCCTCTGGAGTCCCACGGACATCAAGGTGTAGAGTCCTCCAGAGTCTTGCAGCTGTGCATAAACCTTCTATTCTGCCACCACTAACCAATGCTCACAAGCAGAAATGGCTGCATTGGGCAGAAAAATACATGAAGACTAATTTTCAAACAGTCCTGTTCACTGATGAGATGGTCCAGATGGATGGATGGATGGTTGGTGGACGGCCACCCTGTTCCAACAAGGCTGCGACGTCAGCAAGGCGGTGGTGGAGTCACGTTTTGGGCCGGAATCATAGGAAGAGCTGGTCGGCCCCTTTAGGGTCCCCAAAGGTGTAAAGATGACCTCTGCAAAGTATGTGGAATTTCTGACTGACCACTTTCTTCCCTGGTACAGAAGGAAGAACTATGCTTTCCGTAATAAAATCATCTTCATGCATGACAATGCACCATCTCATGCTGCAAAGAATACCTCTGCATCAATGGCTGCTATGGGGATAAAAGGAGAGAAAGTCATGGTGTGGCCTCCATCCTCCCCTGACCTCAATCCTATTGAGAACCTTTGGAGCATCCTCAAGCAAAAGATCTATGAGGGTGAGAGGCAGTTTACATCCAAACAGCAGCTCTGGGAGGCTATTCTGACATCTTGCAAACAAATTCAAGCAGAAACTGTCCAAAAACTCACAAGTTCAATGGATGCAAGACTTGTGAAGCTGCTATCAAATAAGGGGTCCTATGTTAAAATGTAACGTGACCTGTTAAAATGTTTAAAAAGTTAAAATGTTGAATGAAATAGCTTTTGATTTCAGTAAATATGGTGCAAACACAACAAATGACAATTTTCAGTTCTTTACAACCTATAAAGTGTTTTGAAATTTACGGTGCGTAATAATTTGGAACAGAGCATTGTAAGTTTTTTTTTATGTTTTAAAAAAAATACTGTTATTAGGAGGTTTGTTCAAGAAAATTTGAATTGTACTTTTAATGGTTGATGTAACGGCACTCCCAGGCATAAAAGGGTTAAACCGCCATTTAGTAGATCTTCCTCTTCCAGAGATACAGGCACAGCTACTGCAGAACACCAAACTCCCGAACTGCATACAAGGGAATGCTTCAAACTCCCGAACTGCATACAAAGTAGCACTCCAAACTCCCGAACTGGAACCTCACGAATAGCTGCTAGCAGACGAACAGGAAAAGCACCCAAGCGGCTTACGCTCCTGGCAATCAGTCTCTAACAGCATACAGTAAATCCCCCCAAAGACGAGACAGAGCTCCGTGTTGTGGGTCAAGCAGTGGTCTGGTTTAATGAGGGCTACCTGCCCAGTATTTATGCAGGTCTCCCACCTGGTGGACACTCCCCTAGGGGACCAAATGGGAAACTGTGACAAAGGACAGACATGAACCAATGACAGACACACAGAGTTAAAACATCCCCACAATGCATCCTAACTTCCCTCCCTCTGTCCTGGAGATAATTGGGAAGTAATCCAATTATCTCCCAGGACAGAGGCAAAACTCCATTAACCACATGGCAGTACAAGACATAAAAATGTATAAAGTTACAACTGTTGCACAAAACATATACATTCTTCCTAGCCCCAGATAGCTTAGATCTGAGCGCACAAAAGTACCGAATAGCGCTCAGATCCTATGCACACAGTCCAATCGCCGTGGAGTTTAAGTGTTCACAAAGTCTGTTCTCCATACGAATAGACTCCACGGGATGGCTATCTGGGGTAATGCTGTTCATATGGTTTAAACTACCGAATGAACAGGCATCCAGTTAAATAAGCCTTTTCTGCAGGGGAAAAGAAGGCTTTTAACATGGGGCCATAGTCCAAAGGCAACAGGCGAGCAACCAGGCTTCTCCAATGCAATGTGGCGAGATTGCTCTCGTCACAGTTGATAACATAAGAATTATGCTGACTGTTATTTACATCAATTATTTAGGTAAATGAGAAAAATATCATTTGCATAATAATTTGGAACAGGGTGTAATAAAGGGAATAACTAATTTGAGTGTATATAGTAGAGTTAGATGAATTAGCAGTAACTTTGATCTCCCTTTTTGATTAGTTTAAATTGTTAACCTTGACAGTATTTTATTTTTCCTTACATCGAGGTGTGTTCTCCCTACGCTTGTCTGGACAGGTACTCTAGTAAATACTCTTTGTGATGGAACGTGCCATTCCTTGTGCTTATTTAACTTTTTGTACATTCTGGAGTTATTTTAACCGACCCCCCTGTACATTATTAGAACCCTGAAACATTAATTAACAAACGTGTGAAACCGCAAAGGAAATAATTAATAAGTGCTTCCCCTGGATGGCCGCCATTTCGTGTAACCAAACACACCTTTTTAAGAGGATGGTGGCCATTTTGTCTCCTGGACACAGGTAGCGGGGTGAGGTTGTTGAACACCTGGAACCCTTTTCGGACAGACAACGTTGCGAACGTTGGAGAAACTTTAAACGCTACCTGCTCCGTGCACTGAACTGCTAGGAAGGCAGTTTTCGGGAAAACTAAAATATCCAGGGGGAGCATTTGCTCCCTGAAAGCAAGGGAGTATCTTTGTGGGTGTTCATGCGGGAACCCCCAACAGAGACCTGTCATTACACCAATTTCCATGAAACTGTTTTGGGCTTCCAGCGGTCAGAACTTTACCCCAGTAGCAATTCTGTTTTACCAAAAGAATCTGAGCGTTGGCCAACTTGGGTGCTCAGATCAGGGCTATCCGGGGATATGACTCTTGTGGGGTTCCTGATGATATTGGCGGTACTTCTGGGAGATTTTAGATATTTTATATGTCTCCCTGCAAGAGATAATTGAGCTACATTTTTTGGACTTCATTATCTCCCAGACACAGGGACACTAGGGAGTGGCTTGCTAAGTTTCTGTATGGAGACCCCCTGCTGGGGTTCTGTGTATAAATTGAGTTTCCTGGCTAATCATGGCAGCATTTAACATATGGGTTAGCGCCTCCCTCCAGCCAATAGGACAAGAATACCAATTAAATAATTCAATTATCCCTGAGGTATAAGAGATCCAAGAATACTAGGTTCCTCAGTCTTTTTTCCTGTCCTCCTAGCCAGACAGGACAGCTTGTATTATTACAAAAGACTTTGTTTTATGCTCACCTGGCTATGTCTTTCAGCTTTTTATTCTAAGAAGTCAGCCTCCCTCTGTAGGAAGACCAGGTACATGCAACCCACCTCTTGGTAGCTGGGGACCCCTGGTAGCCATAGGAGTTAGTGTTCCTCAGGCATCCTGTGGAGATCTGCTGCAATGCCTGTCCCTGCAGGTGAAACTTCATATTCTGGCGCCAGATTTCCTGTTCGGAGGCTCAGACGCCCACACATGTACAAAGGTAAGAGGACGCGAGTAGCCCTATTTTCGCCAGTAATAAAAATGATGGTCCCGGGCACTCACGGTGAAATGAGCATGCGCGATTAAAGAAACAGCGCATCATTTAATGGTGAAAAGTGCGTTTTTTGTCTGCCGCGAAATTCAAATCCTTCAAGAAGGTGTAAGCTGCTCTCTGGGAATCAAGCTCCCTCACTCTGCAGGTATTTAATCATTTTTTTTTTCTCTTAGGATACCTTTTGGTATATTTTTTTTTTTCCTGTTAAAAATGTTTTCTTTATTAGAAACTTTTTTTTTTTCAGCCTGAATTTGTGTTTTCTATGATGGATCACTCTCCCACTTCAGGTAAATCAGCGACTATAGGTCATAGGTGAGCATTATTTTTTGTATTTTTTTCTCCACCATTCTCCTAATAAAAAGAGTGCACTAGAGGGTACAGTCTCTTGGCTTCTGTAATTTCAGCCCTCAAGACCGGACATGCCCTAGATCTCCTTCCAGGAGAAGGGATAAACCGGTAGCTTGCGTTAGATGTGGCTCCAGACCCTTGGATAACTGCAGGCTATGTAAAAGATGTTTAACTCGAGTTGCAGGAGAATCTGAATTCCAGCAGTCTCCACAAGCATCCACCTCAGCCCAGGATATAGCCTCGTGGATAAAGCAGGCAGTGGCAGAAGGCATTGCTGAATCACACAAAGTCAAGCGTCCTAGATGTGAATATCCCCAGGTGGATCACGATTCTTCAGACGAAGACTTCAGACAGGATTCGGGTTCCCTGGACCTTGAACATATGTCTTCTAGCAACGAGGAATACTCCTGCCCCCTAGACTCTAAAGCAATAGAGCGTTTGATCTCTCTGGTGAGAAGAACACTGGAATTACCTGATGAGGTACTAGAAGCCTCAGCAGCGGACAAACACTTTGGGGATCTCAGTAAAAGGAAACCTTCATTTCCGGTACACAAGTCCATTAAGGATCTTATAAGTAACGAATGGAAGACTCCAGAAAAGAGACTCTCTGCAAAGCCGTCTGCCTAAGTTATACCCCATACGTGAGGAGGACTCCAGGCTTTGGACTTCTAACCCGAAGGTTGATGCCTCAGTTATCAAGGTGGCTAAACGTTCTATTCTCCCGATAGATTGCAATGCTTCCCTGAGAGACCCTATGGAGAAAAGAATAGATGCTGACACTTCAAAATGTTTATTAGCTGGTACTGGATGTCACCCTGCGGTTTCTATTTCTGCTATGTCCAGAGCAATGAGAGTGTGGATCCTGGACATAGAAGAGGATTTGGACAAAGGTGTCAGAAGGCAACATATTGCAGATTCCCTATGGGAAGTTAGACTAGCCAGTGAATGGCTCTTAGAGGCCTCTACGGATATGATTAAGGTTATGTCGAAGGTTATGGCTTTCTCGGTTGCAGCCAGACGTGCCCTATGGCTCAGATCATGGGGGGCTGATGTGGCCTCAAAACATAACTTATGTTCCCTTCCTTTTTCGGGTGAAGTATGGTTTGGGTAACCCTTTGAAGAAGCCATCAAAAAGGCACTGGATGTCAAGCAAGTTCTGCTTCCGCAAGATAGATGTCCAAGAAGACCTCCACTTGAACGTCGTTCTTATAGGGAACACCCTTCCTAGAGAGACAGTAAGGCTTACAGGCCAGGGCGTGAATACTACAGACCTACCTCCTGGAGAAGGGGTCAACCCAGCAAGTCCACCAGAGGAAAGATTAACACCTCTTCGTCCTTCCAAACAGTTATGAAGGTTACTACGCCCAAACACCTTTGGTAGGAGGAAGACTAATACATTTCCGAAGGGTTTGGGCAGAGATCCCAGACAATTGGGTGAGGTCCATAATTACAGAGGACTATTCTCTGGAATTTATGGACATTCCCCGATCGAGATTTAGAAGGACCAGGATGCCCCTGAATTCAATAAAAAGAGATGCTTTGATCCAGTACACTGGAGATCTTCTACAGCAACAAGTGATTGTTCCTGTTCCAGAAAGGCAAATGTTTCAGGACTTCTATTCCCCTCTCTTCCTAGTGAAGAAACCTGGAGGAAAGTGGAGACTTATTCTGGACTTACATCAACTCAATATTCACTTGAGGATAAGAAAATTCGGGATGGAATCTCTTCGCTCCATCATACCGGTGGTACGTCAAGGAGATTGGCAAATATCCGTAGATCTGAAAGACGCCTACTTCCATATTCCGATAGCTCTTCATCACCAGAGGTTCCTCAGATACTGCGTAAACAAACAACATTTCCAGTTCCAGGCTTTACCGTTTGGAATCAGCACAGCCCCAAAGACCTTCTCAAAGATCGTGGTGACAGTTATCACATTGGTCAGAAAGAAGGGAATAGCGATATTACATTACCTCGACAACATCCTGATAGTCGCTCCAGCATACGAGGTTTTACTGAGACATCAACTGATGGTACTCCAGACACTAGAATGCTTGGGCTGGTTAATCAACTACCAGAAGAGTCAAATTCTTCCTGCCAGAAGGCTGGTATTTTTAGGAGCAAAATTCGACACAGTGTGAGCAGTAGTGTCTCTGGCCCACGACAGAAAACGGAGTATACTGTCACGCATTTGAGAATTTCAAGTCGAAAGATCGACTACAGCAAGACAGTGCATGAGGATCATAGATTCCCTTTCCTCCACGATCGACCTAATGAGATGGGCTCAGTGGAACCTTGTTCGTATACCAAATCATCTACTGAACAGTTGGACCACCAAGAGGAATCATGTGCCTCCAATTGACCCTATTTACACTTAGAAACAGCAAGGTTCTAGGCGGTCAGCTGGTTGGCCGTCGTTCGTATGACCGAACACGTGGCGGCGCCCATCTTTGTCCATGAGCACAGACAGCGGTGTTTGGTCATCGAGTGCACAGAACTATAATCGGAAATTCGACGGTGCAAACACCGCTGAACTATCACCCCTTCGTGTGTTCGGTTCAGTTCACCTGGAAAGAGTGACATTCGTATGAAACTACTGAACAAGAGGCACACAATACCCTGCTATACAAATGGTTTAATTTGTTATTTTCTATGTATTATACTCCCGAAAGAAAACTGGTCAAAGCCAAGTAATCTCTGGAACTGTTTTGGGTCTTCACCTTGTGGTCGACTGGTCTGAACTTCACTTGAATAGCGTTCCGAAACCACCGAACGGATCTGAGGGATATTTTGACAAAGTGGGTGCTCAGATATTCGACAAAGTAACTTTCAGGGAATTCTGAAGTATTGAAGTGTATTTCATACCATTTATAAATATTGTATATTTTCTGTACCTGGGAGATAATGTAATTAAAGAGTTCTTACTCAATCATCTCCCAGGTACAGAGGAGGAGTTCGGGAAATGTTTATTTGTTGCAAGTCTCCACTCAGGTCCACCAGGGGAAAACCCCTGGAATGTGAATTAAGAAACCCCTTGCATGGGGAGCTACATAAAAGCTAGTTGTGGCCGAATAAAAATCAGTTGACTCCCAGAACTGTGTATCGTCCGGTTACAGGGGAAATTGGGATTATATTGCTACACTGCGCTTCTCTTTGATGTTCTACAGTCTACCAGCGGAGATATTCATTTTAATATTGCAGCTCTGCTACATGTATCTTATGATACCTCTTCTGCTTATCCTCCTCCTTCTTCTCGTCCTTTTTGTCCTCCTCCTTGAGGTCAATAAAGTCTTCAAAAGGCAGGAGCGAGGATATTTCGCAAAACTCACCCTTCCACAATTTTTCCTTCACATCTAGTTTTAAATGCACCCCCAATGGCACCGCAAAAGAAACATAAGCATGCTGCATAGCCACGTCCGAGATACCTCCAGCCAGTTCCACCCTCTTGCACTAGTCGACGGAGCCGATGAAGCCGAGTGCACCCCCAGCCCATTCCCCGCAGTGCCATCCTCGCCAGACCCTGTGCCCAACGGGACACCCACCCCTGGGGCCCAAACCTTGCCCACATTTTACCACCAGCAGTGAAAGTGTTAAGCAAGGTGTGTAAAGTAGTCATTAGTGTGGGAGGGTATCGTACCAGAAGACTAACCGTCCAAGCCCCCCGCCTGAGAAGGCCCCCGGGCTGCTGCAGGAAATCCTACGGATCCAGGATGTGCAACACGCCAACCGGGGAACCAACCCGATGCTGCGAAAGCACAGAGGAAGCACGGCTCTGAGACCTGCAATGAGATTAAAAAGTCCTGGTGTAGCAGATGCTCTTGAAATCAAGTTACACAGACTCACTCTGGACACAGGTCATAGAAAAACAAACGGTTTTATGTCTGCCGGACTAGTGTCTGCAAAAAGCTCAGGGCGAGACACAAGTTAACAAAGCTTATATATCACAGATGATGCAGTTCATACGTACAGGGGAAATACAAGGGTTATACCCATACTGCAGGACTTAATCTAACCTATTACCAAGCTTCTACTTATCTCAAAATGTATTAACTACGTATTAAGCATTCCTACACATGGGCCCTGGTCCTGAGTACAAAAAAACAAAAATAAGTGCTCGTATCTGGTCAATAAAATCTGCTATTCACTAACAAGGATTTGCCTTAGCTTTGTGAAATACAAATTGAGACAGATAAAAGTAGATAGGTGAACCGCGCTAGATATACAGGTTACATAAGTCAGTGGATGGAGTATAAATCCGAAGGTGTGTATCTTAAAAAATAGAAAAAACAGTAATAGTGAAATATGAAATGGTAGTTACACTTTTTATTGTATTTTATGGTTTATATTATTCTAAACTGCCACTCCTTCTTACTATTTTTTATATTCCCCTTCCATTTCCATGACTAACCCCTCCCATCTGATATATACTCAGTTTTGTCCATTTTATTTAAGGCATCTGTCTGTAACAAGGTTTAGAATAAGTTTTGTCAATAATTCCTTACTTTTTACTTTTGCTCACCATCCATAAAGCATCTATATTCTATACTATACACCTGGCGAAATTATTAGCTACATATCTGCAATTACCAGACACCGAAACACAGTTTAAGCATTGTTCCAGAGGTTTGCCAGTGTCAAAGATGGCGGCCACCATGCAAAAAGTGTAATGAATGACGACTGCCCTCCGTGCATGTCAATAGCTATGTGCCGTGCACATCGTTACCACAGCATCCCAGAACCGGAAATGATGTCCAAAACCGGAAATGGCCACATACTACACCGGAATCTGATTGAAACATCAAGAAACTACTTAAACAACAAGGACCGACAACAAGGACCCTGCAATCATTAACTTTTGAGAAAGCTTTGGCGAAACGCGTCAAGTGAGGACTACAACAGAGGACTAGTTTTTATTTTAGTTCCTTTTTTATTTAGATTTTATTCTGTATGCACAAATAAAAGTAATATTTTATCTAACTATATATATATATAGCCAGCCATTTTTGTACCTCACATCAAGACTACTCTGCAGCTGTTCCGGGTCCACGTATATCCCTAGGTGGGGATTGTTCCACCTTAAGCTCTATACATTAGAGCAGATCATTGCTCTAGTTGATGCAAGTAGGTTTTTCCCTTCTTCACCTGTGTACTTACATACCACACCATTGGATTTATTATTTTCTTTTACATATGATGCCCTCAATCCATTTGAAAGCAATATTGCGCTGACATCCATAAAGAAATCCACATATGGGGATTATTCCATCCAGGCTACATAAATAGAGCTTATATAGCTCTATAAAGTGTGAGTGTTCCTTTGACTCTATAAAAATATCCACATCACTACCATTTTATATTGCACTATTACTTAGTTTTTTCTATTTTTAAGATACACACCTTCGGATTTATATTCAATCCCCTGACATATATAACCTGTATTGGCAGACGCAGCCCTGGTCCTGAGTGTTTGTACAGAAATTTAACCACATATGTTCCAGATTACATTGGGAGGGGTGAACCGTTCTTGAACAGTCCCCTCATCCCGACCCCGCCTGTCACCCTCGCGAGCCTGAGGGGCCCTGCCTACCCTTCCCCCGGGGCTATGACCCCTGCCACATTCCCCCTGGGCGACCTGCTGCGCTGCGTCTGCCAAGAACTCGGCCGAGCTACACAAAGCAGACCGGGCCCGCCATCCGTAGCAATCGGTAACCTGACCTCCCCTCCGTGTAGGAAGAGTAACCACTCCACGAACCAGGAGGGGATTGGACACTCTGGGACTTGCACACCCCGGTCCGAGACCTGCGCCTCCCCTGCTACTGCGCACCCCTTCGCCATCCTGATCCCCTCCAACAGCTTCTCGACCACATCTATCCTACAAAACAAAAATACACCTACCAGACCCAGGCAGTGAATACACGAGGTGCACACAAACGCCAGGTAGGCAAGTTAGAAGAGACTTTTCAAAGCTTGCTACCTATTTATATAGCTCAGCCTCCTAACCTTCTAACCCACCAATCACTACAGACCTTATGCCTATGCCCACCTCCTAGCCCTGTCATGGCCCCTTTCCACTAAGCTGTGCTTTTGTTGCATAGGGCTACATGTGGTGTGTTGTGTGCTTTGAGTTTATGGAGAGCGTATATAGGGTGACTTAAGTGTAAAAGGGTGGCGGTCAAACAGAATTTGTTTGCAGTATCAGAATTTATGTATGCATAATTCTAAGCTAGGGTATACATTTGTACCCTGCAAATAGTGTCTATTACATGAGGGTTTAGGATCAAAAATCCCCCCAAAAAACAAAAGGTTGAAGAAAAACAGATTTTCTTACATAAAATGTGGAAAAAATGTCATTAGTGTTATATACATCCAGTGTTTTATAAATAAAAAAATGGTGCATGCTTACAAAACTAGCCAAACGTGATAGAGAATATAACACTTTGTTTAATAAATAACCAATTATTAGTCTAGGGGAAAAAAGCCGTACTTTTAAACTTTTTTTTATCTTAGATATTTTCTGAGATTATTTGGAGCAGGATTCTTGTAAACATTGTTTTATGTCGTACAAAACCCTTGTAATAGGGGAGAGAGGAGGAATCCCTTTGCTTGATATGCTTATTATCACAAACGGCTGAGACAGCAATAAGATGGCACATTGTTTACAGAGAAATATTTTTATCTTCAAAATGCATTAGTAATATAAATAATGCTATCTTCAACCTATTTTTCCACAATGGGTTGTATAATATCTCTGCTTCTTAAACAACACATTTGAAATTAAAAATTGCTGGTTTTGGTGACGTATGATCATTTTCAGACTTTTAAAGACCTATTTAGGAACTTTTTTTTGTTGCTTCCCAACATCACAGATTTTCTGTTATTAACCTATGTGATTATTGGTCTGAATGGCCCTTTTTAGTTTCTACATGCATTTAATATAAGGTTACTTAAGGGGCACTTAAAGCAAATATACATTCTTTAAGTAAAATGATGTGTATATTATTCTGCTAAATATTTTAAGTTTTCTGACTGTGCGTTAGATTTGACTGGATAATTGCCCTATTTAAAAAGACTTCTTTATGGAGCTCTTAAACATTGTTGTGTGTTACAGCTATTTCAACAATTTTTACTGCAAGATTTCAAAGTATTTATGGTCACCAATATTTAAAAATCAATAAAACTATACTTCTGACAGAATGTTGCTTGATTTTTTAAAACTATTTTCAATGTATGGGCAATTGCAAGCCATAAAATATAGGATGGTAAGGGAGTTGTGGAATAATTATACTGCAAGAAAGTTTTATTTGTACAACTACAACAATTATTATTTTTTTTTTTAAATCTTATTATTTACTAATAAAAGTATTTAACATCATAACAAGACAATAGCATTTATCGGTTCAAATGCAAGAATTGTTTTCCCAAGAGTGGTTAAAGAGATGGGGAAGGAAATGTTATACATAAAGGGGCATTTAATGGTTGCAAGCATCATGAGAATCTTAGAAACATACTCAAAATAGTGCGATAATGGGTAACGCCGTAGGGTTAGGAGAATTGTAGATGTAATTAAAAGCCCATCAAAAAGACCCATACAAGTTATATCCATGGCAGCGTTAACTAATGGGCTGGTCCTTCCTTCACATAGACCCAGCACTAAAGAGTTACTCCAACCATTATGGCCACTTCTGCTTTAAGTAGTGGACATGGTGGTTTGAGTGTGGATGTGCAGTTTCTGTTTGAAACACTGCAATACAGAGTTATTTGCAATTGTGTGCTGGGGGCTTGTTACACCCCCAGCACACATGACTTTGGCAGCCCAGAACTCTTTTCCAGACTGCCTAATATATATTCTATGCCAGTGATGGCGAACCTTTTTGAGCCCGAGTGCTCAAACCGCAATACATACCAACTTTTGTTTCCTCAAATTGTCAATTAAACCTGAATACTGATGTTTAAATTTAGAAAAAACTACTCGTACAGTTGTCCGAACTAATTAACAACTTTTGTTTTAAAAGACGAACACAACAGAGAGTTCAATGATACAAATTTTAAATAAGGATATAAATAGATCAATTTAAGCTTATATTTATAGTATCTCCAACAAATGCAATACATACACACACAGACTGCTGAATACACATACAGACAGACTGCTGAATACACACACACAGACAGACTGCTGAATACACACACACAGACAGACTGCTGAATACACACACACAGACTTCTGAATACACATACACACAGTCCGCTGAATACACATACACTGCTGAGTACACACACACACAGACTGCTGTACACACACACACACACACACACACAGACTGCTGAATACACACACACATACTGCATTGAGGGATGCAGTGTATGTGTTTGTGTGTGTGGTGCTGTGTGTGTGAGGGGTGTGTGTGTGTGTGAGGGTTGTTGTGTGTGAGGGGTGTTGTGTGTGTGTGTGAGGGGTGTGTGTGTGTGAGGGGTGCTGGGCGGGGTAAGGGGTAGGTGTTTGTGTATTGAGGGGTAGGGGTGCTGTGTGTGTGTTGTGGGTTGGGGTGCTGTGTGTGTGTTGTGGATTGGGGTGCTATGTGTTGCGGTGCTGTGTGTGTGTGAGGGGTGCTCTGTGGGGGGTAGAGGGGCTGTGTGTGTTGGGGGTAGGGGTGATGTGTGTGTGTGTTGGGGGTAGGGGTGATGTGTGTGTTGGGGGTAGGGGTACACTGTGGGGAGTAGGGGTGCTGTGTGGGGGGGCACACAGCATCGTGCGGGAGGACAGGGGCGCTGCTTCACATATCCCTCCCCCTGCCTCCCAACCCGGAAGCAGAGTAGACGCCTGCCGTTTTGGGAAGGCAGGTGCGTACTCTGCATTAATGGCGAACCTATGGCTGCGTGCCCACAGAAAGGGCCGGCGTGCCACCTTTGGCACACATGCATAGGTTCGCCATCATTGTTCTATGCATATCTTTTTTTCCCCATCAGCATGTTATGCACATACATTTTCTGCTTCTACCTTTGCAGACAGAGCCTGTGTCTCCCCTCCTCCCTTTACTTCTTAACTGCAGTCCTCCTTCCTTTTTATCTCCTCTGCTATTTTCCCTATCTCTTCAACAGCTCAGAGCGCACACATGCACTCTAAGAACATTAAATGGTCCAGTCGAAGGCTTTTCTATGAAAATGTTTCTGTAAGGCTCCAGAGTTTAAAATATATTAACTTCTTTAACACTGTTACATTCTTAATTGCAAATGGAAGGAATATGGCATACAGTTGTAATCAAAATTATTCAACCCCCATGGAAAATCAGGCTTCAGCTGTTTGCAATGAACAAGTCAAACAAAAGCAATTGAAATAGCTCAACACAACGAATGCTTCAAGTGGTTTCCTCAAATTCAACTGAAAATGCATCTCATAATGACTTATTCAATCTCAATATCATTCAAACCCCTGAATATTATCCATCACAACAGCACATATATGCAAAACAGTTGTTGTCTCAAGCACACCTGATGCAACTAATCAATGGCTTAATTAGTTGCACCAGGTGTGCATGAGCTGGAATACTTGAAATATCTGAACTAGGGATTTGATGAGTCCTGTTTGACTGCATGTTAGAAATATAGTAAAGTCAAAAGAATGGTGCACAAAGTTAAGAGAAGAGATAATCGCCCTTCACAAACAAGGAACAGGATATAAAAACATAGAAACAGAATGTGACGGCAGATAAGAACCATTCGGCCCATCTAGTCTGCCCAATTTTCAAAATACTCTCATTAGTCCCTGGCCTTATCTTATAGCCTTATGCCTATCCCAAGGCTATTCCATGCATCCACTACACTGAGGTACCCCACTGGTAACAAGACCATGCTTCAAATATACTCCATTGACAACAACCCTCTGTTGCCTGTCACTCAGCCACTGCCTAACCCATTTAACAATATTGGAATCCAAACTTAAAGATTGCAGTTTATTGATAAGCCTTCTATGTGTGACAGTGTCAAAAGCCTTACTAAAATCTAGATAAGCAATGTCTACTGCATCACCTTGATCTATTATTTTACCTATCCAACCAAAAAAATCAATAAGTTTAGTTTGGTATGACCTCCCTGAAGTAAACCCATGTTGTCTCTGATCTTGAAATCCATGTGATTTTAGATGTTCAACAATCCTATCCTTTAACATGGTTTCCATTTCTTTCCACACTACTGAAGTAAGGCCTACTGGCCTATAGTTGCCTGACTCCTCCCAACTATCTTTCTTGCGAATGGGCACAACATTTGTTAATTTCCAGTCTTCTGGTACTACTCCTGTTAACAATGATTGGTTAAATAAATCCACTAATGGTTTTGCTACTACACCACTAAGTTTGTGGAAAATATTTTGGGTGTATTCCATCAGCCCCCTCTCGACCTATTTGTCTTTAACACCTGGGTAGGCATATGCTTATTTGCAAACAATAGCCAATTAACCAACAATCAATAGCAAACACCTAGCTAATAAAATCAAATGCCTTATCAGTTACCAACAGGAAATCATACCTTGTGCAATCAGAAACCTTTTCCTAGAGATGACTCTTACCTGTAACAGTAAAAAGAAAAGTCAGTTAAAGAATCAGTAAAACTCTCCAGAATATCTCCAAGCACACACTTTGAAGCAGCACTTAGAGGCAGCAGCTAAGTTAAAAAAGATAGCGAAACACCATTAGAAGTATAGTGTAACGAAGCTCCCTGTACCCCGACTGGGTACCTCCGTCTATCGCCGCTTCCTAGTACTTCCGAGTACCATAATCACTGCATTGGAACACCATAACCACCTTAGACCCCACGAACTGCCGCAGCTTGGTAGGGATCTCGCCGTCCTCCTCCCACCCTGGACCCAAGACCAGGATCCAGCTTCCAGTGGGTAGACCTCTCCTAGTCCAGAAAGCGTAGCAGGAACAGGGGACAAACCGCAACACTCTTTCCCTCAGTCGCCGTGGCTTGACTGGGGTCCGGGAACTGCCACCTCCTTCCTGGAGCAGAATCTATAATTAGCTCTGACACCCCCAGGCACTGTACAACACTCCAGTGGGAGCTCTGGAACCAAATGGGGGATTAGCTCTAGTCATTACAAGGACTTTCCCCCGTTGAATCTCCTGCAAGCTGGAACAGCAGAAACAGGAGTAAATCCTCTTTCCCTCCAATAACAGGACGACACACAGTTTTGGAGTGTAAGCTGGAATAGCAGTTTAATGGAGGCACACTGCCTTTTATACAAGTTTCCCCAACAATGGTGATACCTAGGTGGACCTTGTTGGGCACAGGGATACAAACATCCGAACCAATAACACATTTACAATGGAGGCACTCCCACACAAGGCAAACAATCCTTCCTCTCTGCTTGAGAGATAATTGAGTTAATTACTGTATTAACTCAATTATCTCCAGGCAGAAAAAACACATTTCTAAAAAGTCCCAAAAGTAACCCAAAACAGAACATATCCCAATAAGTCACATCCCCTAATAGCCCTGATCTGTGTGAACAACATATCAAAAAATCACCCAGATCAGAGAAGGGGGTTCAGGAATTTCCTGGAAGTCATAGGTTTGACCGACCGTGTACATGGTCCTATGCCCAAAACAGTTCCAGGGAAATCAGTGCTAACAGTCGGTCAAGTTTGGTAGTCTTTTACAGGTTTCCCTGCAGTCTGTGGGCAGGAGGCTGGCAAGCAGGCTCCTCCAGGAGCTCGTGGCAAACTCACTTGGAGAGGGGAGTTTGTCACATATAGTTCAAAGTTGAAGGAACAGTGGTTACACTGGACGGAGCAGAAAAAGCAAGGTATCATTGGCTGCAGCCAGATTTCTGAGAAGGCAGGTTATGAAAACCCTTCTAATATACAAGGAAAAAGAGAAAAACAAAATAAATGTAAATATAAAAATTTGAAAAACCCTCAAGTGACTGCAAAAGAACTGCAGCAAGACTTGGTGACAACAGTAAACACAGAAAGGCGCGTACTATTCCATGTAAGATTTCCATGCCAGAACTCCAAGACATACACCAATACTGACCCAAAAGCACAAGAAAAGTCAGCTCCAATATGATCAAAATCATATAAACCACATAAGTTTGAGGATTCTGTACTGTGGAGCGATGAAACAAAACTGGAACTTTTTGGCACAATGCATCAGCGATATATCTGGAGAAGAAGAATAAAGCATACACTAAAAAGAACATTCTGCATGCAGTGGCATGGTAGTGGCTTATTGATGCTCAGGAGCTGCTTTGCATCCTCTGGCACTGGAAGCCTGAAGTGTGTGCAAGGCAAGATGGATTCAGTATCAGGAAATCCTAGGACAAAAAAATATCATGCCATCTGTGAGGAAGCTGAAACTTTGATGTCAGTGGACCTTCCAAGAAGACAATGATTACAAGCATACCTCAAATACCCAGTGGTGTATCCTGGTTTTGTGCTGCCCTAGGCAGGACAAAACTCAGGCAGGACAAAACTCAGGCACCCCCCTCCCCCGCGCCACCCCCACCCAACCCCCCCACGACACCTTCTAAATACACACACACACACACACACACAGACACACAGTCAGTCAGACACACACACACAGTCAGACACAGACACACACACAGTCAGACACAGACACACAGACACACACAGTCAGACACACACAATCACTCACATTAACACTTTTTTTTTTTATTTAACCCCCCAGCCTCCTGTGCTGGGGGGGTGGGGGGGGTTCCTCTCTCTCCCTGGTGGTCCAGTGGCTGCCGGTTGGGCTGATGGGCTGGCGGGTAGCGCTGGGCGGTGGCTGGCGAGGGAGCACTTCCTCTGAGCGGTCTGCTCAGCTCCCTCGCGCGCCGCAGAGTGAGGCTGGGAGCCGGAAGATGACGTCATCAACCCGGCTCCCAGCCTCACTCTGCGGCACGCGAGGGAGCTGAGCAGACTGCTCAGGAAGTGCTCCCTCGGCGGCCGCCTGCCCGCCAGCCCGCCAGCCCAGCATGTCAGTTCGCCGCAAGGCTAACTAGGCATTTGCCCTGGGCATTTGGGGGCGGTGTTTTTTGCCGCCCGCTGAAAAATGCCGCCCAAGGCAAATGCCTTGTTTGCCTCGCGGCTAATACGTCCCTGCAAATACCACCAAGGTTTGGCTGCATAAGAAGTCCTTGAATATTCTACAGTGGCTATGAGAGTCACCTGACTTAAACCCCATAGAAAGTCTCTGGTGAGATTTGAAGAAGGCAGTTGCAGCACGCAAACCCAAGAATATTACTGAACTGGACCCCGTTGCTCATGAGCAATGGGCTAAGATTCCTCAGGAATTCTGCCATAAGCTGGTGTCTGACTATGCATCTCATTTGCAGCAGGTCAAAACAGCAAAAGGGTACTCTACTAAGTATGAAAGATGCTTGTCATTAAGGGGTTGAACAATTTTGAGACTGGTGAAGTTGCATTTTCAGTTGAATTTGGGGAAACCACCTGAATCATTCATTGTGTTGAGCTATTTTAATTGCTTATACTTGATTTGCTTATTGCAAACAGCTGAAAATCTGTAAATTTTGACAATATACCTACATTTCCATGTGGGCTGAATAATTTTGATTACAACTGTATATAGTTCTGGGCACCGGGCACGCAGGATTTTTCTGCCTTCAGAAAGTAATTCAGCCAAAAGCCATTGGCAGAAAGGAAGAAAGCGGCACATAAATAGATTTAAAAACAGTACGTTTATTACTTCATAAATCACGGCTGTGACGAAAGCCACTTCTCCACTGGGCTTTGGAGAGGACTACTTGCCAGCCTTTTACCCTTTGACTATGGCCCCTTTCATTTATTTTGGCAGAGAGAACCTTATTTTGCCTATTGGGACTTTAAACATTGGTTCTTCGAACTCCCGAACAGTCAAAGTGGCTGCCATTCGACATTCGAACACGTGGTGGCGGCCATCTTATTCGCATGGGCTAAAACCGTGAATAGACTTCAGGGGGACTTAGCCGTGAATGCCCTGGAACTATTTTCAGCATGAAAACCTCCCGGTTCCTGGTCGGTCCTCCAGCGGCACTTAGCCGCGATTCTATGGAACTGTCCTGTGTTCGCCTTGGCAAAACTATGACTTCCATAGAATTTCTGAACCCGTGATCTGATCTGGGTGATTTTTGGATATGTTGTTCACCCAGATCAGGGCTATCAGGGGATGTAAGATTTAGTGTTTTTTTCCTGCCTGTGGATAATTAAGTTAATGCATTAACTACCTTAATTATATCACAGGCAGAGGGGAGGGATTGTTTACTGTATGTGGGAGTGTCGTACTGTTAATTACTGTTTTCATTGGTTTACGTCCCTTGTGTCCCAGGCCTCCATCAGGTCCAGTGGGTGTGCCTCTGGCCTGAAAAACTGTATAAAAATCCAACCTGTACCATTAAACTCTCAGACCTTCTTATCCTCAACTCGCAGCCTCGTCTCATGTTGTAGGGAACGGCTATATCTCTACAAGGGATTGCTAAGATCATCATACTCCCTTGGATAATAACTAGCTCTTGTAAGAGCTGTTCCTGCTATGCTCTCTAAAGAGAGGTTCACCCACTGGAGCCTGGAGCCTTGTCATAGGTCCAGGGTGGGTAAGAGAAGGCGATACCCCAACCAAGTTACGGCAGTTTGCGGGGTCTGCAGTGCTTATGGTGTCTGGTGTGGTGCTGATGGTCCTTGTTGAGCACTAGGAGCATCAATTGACAGAGGGTCCGTCACAAGTAGTATGGGAGAAAATGTCCACGATAACGCTTATGCATTTCGCACTAAATGGGCATTTCATGAGAGACATAAAACACGTTTGCATTATCTTACCCCCTTGAAATGATAGCACAGATATATATTGGGGGTTTGGAGGCAGAAGCAAACTAGGGCACATCACATACACTACGCTGAGCTGTCCCACACTACACAAAGCAGGTGCACACCAAATACCCAGGAAACACCACATGCAAACAGAGTGACATGCAAACAGAGTATAATACAGAATATAAAATTAGCAAGCTGAAACGTATTCCAAAGCAATCTACAAAAAAAACAAAACAAAAAAAACAACATGATTAGATATACGATGATGATCAAAAGTAAAATCATTATGCCATACTATTCATAAATAATGGTCTTTTATCATTAGATAATTAATTTCAATTTATTAAATTTAAAGCAAAATATTCTGTCACATTACTCGCATATAAAAGCCTCATAACATAATTTCTATTGACTAAACGAATATGAATTTGAAAAATGGTACTATAGCAGAAAGAAGGCAAAAAAGGAAACAGAAAAGGGTCATATATTCAAAAATAGTATCACTCACATAAAAATATGATCCACTACTAGTAGATACTAGAAATATTTTTTCTGATCAGAAATCAATAATTCATTCAAAAACCCAATTGATTAAAATGTATAATTAATCAATAGAGTACATATAAAGTGCTAAACTAAAGTACTTCACTATATAATTAAACAATAAACTACATATGAGCATCAGTCAAAAATTATCCACACTCCAGTCATAGTAAAACTTTAGTTAGCTGCACTGTCTTATCAGAGCTTGCTGTTAAAGGTCACGGTCTCCCAAATCACTGCTGCGCAGGTGGGAATGTATGTCAGTTAACTTGTAACTGCGGTGCGATATAAAATGGCTAACCCACTTGTGATTTGCCAAAAGAAGAGCAGCGTGCAGTGATATGTTTTTCTGGTCTGAGGATGTGCCTTCTGCTGTTATTTATCGAACACTTTGTGCACAGTAGAGAGAAAGTGTTTTGTCACGAAGAAGTGTGAATGGATAGAGAAATTCATGGAAGGCCACACAAGTGTCAGCCACAAAGAATGAGCTGAAAGCCAATCAACGTCCGATGACAACATTGAGTGTGCACATGGAATGATTCTGTCAAATAGATGAGTGACAGTGGATTATGAGGCAAATCATTTGCAAATCAGCCATGGCACTTCCTATGTAATAATCCACAACAGACTTGGGTTTCGAAAAGTTTGTAAGAGATGGATACCAAAACAACTCATGGAAGAGCATAAACAGAAGCATTTGGACATCTGCAAAAACAATGATAGTTTCCTAAAAAGAATCATTACTTGTGACGAGACATTAATTCATCACTACGAGTCTGAGAGTAAATGGAATGGAAACATCCTCAATTGCTGACCAAGAAAAAGTTCATAAATCAACCATCACCTGGAAAATTGATGCTTACAGTTTTCTGCAATTCTCTAGGGCCAGTATTAGAACACTATCAGGAAAATGGTTCAACAATAAACAGTGCTTGTTACAGTGAGTTTCTCACTAAAGAGCTGAAGCGTAAACTTTGATTAAATGAAGAGGACTGCTATTGAAGGACGTTTTGATCTTGTATGACAACGTACATCCGCACACCTCTGCTCATACTGTTAACACTGTGCAGAAAATGTAGTTTTGAGGTGGTTAAGCATCCTCAACATAGTCCTGATCTTGCTCCATCTGATTTTCATCTGTTTGGTCCCGTAAAAGCAGCTCTATGAGGGCGAAGATTCACCTCTAATGGAGAAGTGAAGATAGCGGTGTATTTGTGGCCTGCAGCTAAGCCAAAAACATTTTTTTAATGAAGGAATATGAAAGCTTGTTGACAAACGATGGACAAAGTGTATTGAAAAGCAAGTAGATTATGTTGAAAAATTATGTATTTGTCTTTTCTAAAAGTTGATTAGAATAAATTCTTTAGCCAGAGTGAGGATGATTTCTGACTCACCCTCGTATATAATGTAAGGTGTGTGATCCTTGTTTGCAGGTAGCACGGCCCTCTAGGGTAAAAACATGCACAGTCCTTGTAATTGCATATACTCAGGCACTTTATTTGCAAATCCACACAGGATACAGCAGTAAATTAAAACATAAATGAAACACAAAACCCTATAAACAAAAACCTAGCTCGGTCTGAGCACTAACTAACTTTGAATGTCCCTCTCTATCAGGGTTAAACTAACAAAACATATGGCACCAACCTTATTAGTTAGCAACACTCTGCTGGCTAGCCTGTTGCGTTCCTTTCCTGCACTCCCAGTGCTCCAAGCCAGCCTTGCCCTGACTGCTTTCCTTTCTGCACTCCCAGTGCTCCAAGCCAGCCTTGCCCTGACTGCTTTCCTTTCTGCACTCCCAGTGCTCCAAGCCAGCCTTGCCCTGACTGCTTTCCTTTCTGCACTCCCAGTGCTCCAAGCCAGCCTTGCCCTGACTGCTTCCTTTCTGCACTCCCAGTGCTTAGTCTCCTTGACTCTATCTGGAGAGAACAGCCTCTCTCTCCTACCTGCTTCCTGGGAGGAACCCAGCAATCCCTCTCCTTTACCTGCCTAGCAGGGAGGAGTTTATTCCCACTGCAACAGCTCATTAACTGCAGCTGAGCAGTGGGTTGGAGACGGTCCAAAAAACCCTGGCCTGGATCTATGTCTCCCCAGAAAACCACTAAACTGTGGAGTGGAGCATTGGCCCACCCTTCTCTCCAAATGCTCCACCCCAGGGGCCCATAACTAAACAGTGTTTTGTGTTGCCTACAACACATCCTACACATACTCCCCCTGGGGTTAAAAGGCCTATCTGCCTTCACTTTATCACAGGTGCTAAATTAAACAACGTGCTTAACTATATGATAAATTAATAAGCTACATACAGTTGCAAGGAAAATTATGTGAACCCTTTGGAATAATATGGATTTCTGCAAAAATTGGTCATAAAATGTGATCTGATCATCTAAGTCACAACAATAGACAATCACAGTCTGCTTAAACTAATAACACACAAAGAATCAAATGTTGCCATGTTTTTATTGAACACACCATGTAAACATTCACAGTACAGGTGGAAAAAGTATGTGAACCCCTAGACTAATGACATCTCCAAGAGCTAATTGGAGTGAGATGTCAGCCAACTGGAGTCCAATCAATGAGATGAGATTGGAGGTGTTGGTTACAGCTGCCCTGCCCTATAAAAAACACACACCAGTTCTGGGTTTGCTTTTCACAAGAAGCATTGCCTGATGTGAATGATGCCTCGCACAAAAGAGCTCTCAGAAGACCTACGATTAAGAATTGTTGACTTGCATAAAGCTGGAAAGGGTTATAAAAGTATCTCCAAAAGCCTTGCTGTTCATCAGTCCACGGTAAGACAAATTGTCTATAAATGGAGAAAGTTCAGCACTGCTGCTACTCTCCCTAGGAGTGGCTGTCCTGTAAAGATGACTGCAAGAGCACAGCGCAGACTGCTCAATGAGGTGAAGAAGAATCCTAGAGTGTCAGCTAAAGACTTACAAAAGTCACTGGCAAATGCTAACATCCCTGTTAGCGAATCTACAATACATAAAACACTAAACAAGAATGGATTTCATGGGAGGATACCACAGAGGAAGCCACTGCTGTCCAAACAAAACATTGCTGCACGTTTACAGTTTGCACAAGAGCACCTGGATGTTCCACAGCAGTACTGGCAAAATATTCTGTGGGCAGATGAAACCAAAGTTGAGTTGTTTGGAAGAAACACACAACACTATGTGTGGCAAAAAAAAGGCACAGCACACCAACATCAAAACCTCATCCAACTGTGAAGTATGGTGGTGGGGGCATCATGGTTTGGGGCTGCTTTGCTGCGTCAGGGCCTGGACGGATTGCTATCATTGAAAGAAAAATGAATTCCCAAGTTTATCAAGACATTTTGCAGGAGAACTTAAGGCCATCTGTCTACCAGCTGAAGCTCAACAGAAGATGGGTGTTGCAACAGGACAATGACCCAAAGCATAGAAGTAAATCAACAACAGAATGGCTTAAACAGAAGAAAATACGCCTTCTGAAGTGACCCAGTCAGAGTCCTGACCTCAACCCGATTGAGATGCTGTGGCATGACCTCAAGAAAGCGATTCACACCAAACATCCCAAGAATATTGCTGAACTGAAACAGTTCTGTAAAGAGGAATGGTCAAGAATTACTCCTGACGGTTGTGCACGTCTGATCTGCAACTATAGGAGGAGGGGGGAAGAAAGAAATTAGGAGGAGGGGGGAAGAAAGAAATTGGGAGGGGGGGAGATTGACATTCATCACACACACATACACACAATGCACCCCTTGCACACAGAAAAACACACAATGCATTACACACAGACAGACACACATTCTGTGGGGATATTTATGGGATGATAATATTAAGCAGTCGAGAATTTCCCACTATTTCAATTTTCTTAGATCTTAGAGATCGTTTATCATGTAAGTGAAAAGTATTCTATACAATTAATGATCACAATGTGTTATAAAAATAGATTTATTTATTATGACCAATAATTAACAATAATATTAGGCAGCATGCATGATAATAATCAGTGAATATTTAGTACAACATAAATATGCAATACAATGCAATAGCTATACATGTTCCAAAGGCTAACAGCACCATCTGTCACTTAAGATTTATGAGGTATTTTGCAGACACAGAAAGTAAAGCTTTTCACAGCAAAGAGCCATAAAACCTTGGCTAACAGTTAAAACAACTGAATAACCCTTTCAATGCTGGCGAGATCCTCCTAGGCATATAGTATCCTATTCTCCTGTGATTTTCCAATTAAAATAACATTTGAACCAGCTCATTAGTCATTTCCTGGAACCATCCAATAAGAATAATCTATCAGATTCTATAAGCAGAATTTTAATTTGCCTAAAAAGATATCTTATCTTATATTAGAGCAAATCAATACACCTGGATAAAAACAGCGGTATGCTAACACGTGATACTATCACATTAATATATAATTATTCTTAATTCCACCTGCAGAATGGAATGTTTATAACTATATATTCTTTAGTTAACTAAGATTTCTAAACATTAAAATCTGACCGTGATTTATCCAGTCATATATCATGCTATTAGTAAATTTTAATTAATTTAATTAATTAAATGAAACCAATATAATTACCAGTTGAGTAGATATTCTCTTCAGATGAGTAGATAGTCCCAGAGACTTGATTGGTTGTATGTAGGTGCATGAGTTATGGTGAAAGGTGGTGTTGGTTAGAAAGTCAGTAAAATTCTAAGTGTTAGAGTTTTGAGAGTAGAGTGTTAGTCTCAGGTGTTGTCCTGGGTTTCTCTGCATGTCCGAGTTGGAGTCCCCAAACTTCCAATTCCTCTCTCTCTTTTTCCTTCTCTCCCCTCTCTTTGTCTTAACTTTTAAAGGGCCAGACTCTCTGTACGTCATCAGTCGATAACCCAATAGAAGCACTAGAGGTGTGCTTACCTAGGGATCGCAATTTAGGTATTTGGTCTATAGAGGGCAGTCTTGTCCCACTAAACATACCTATCCAGGAAAGAGTTAACTTTTCCTGGTGGCTATTTTGACGTCATTTTGGCTTATCTTTATAGTGGCCATAACTTACGTTTCCTTTCACTTCAAAGGGTTTTCTCTTAGTTTTGTCCAGACTTAGTGTCCGCAATTCCTGCTATAATTTCTAAAATGGCAGTTCATGAACTATGTTTCACCTTAAACTTACAATGGGGTCTTGTACATATAGAAAGTAAAATTTTATTATTTAATCTCCTCTGTCACAAATGTCTGGGTTTAGAATGCATCTATTCCATTAGCATTTAGACAGTCTGTCCAACCCCCGTTCTCCTTATCACTTGGTTTGTATATACTACGCATTCCTTTAGCTCTGGGAAAGTGGTTAGTTTTACAGATAGAAATCTTGTGTTTTTTGTTAACTTGAAAATAACAAAATGGAGTCTGCTCTGTTCAAAAGTGACTCAGCATATTCACTTTTAATTTCTATCATAGCACAAGATGTCTGCCGATATAAATACCCTGACAGCAGTCCAGATCCGAAATGCCAGCAAGATCTCTCTGCACGAGAGACACAGCAACCCCAAACGATCGTTTCAGCCTTGTTAGGTATCATCAGTGAGGCATAGCTGATATCTCCCTAGGCACCGTGAGCAAGGGGTCCATGTCTGGATTATCCCTTTAAACTTGTAGAGAGCAAAAAAATGGGTTGCAAGAGTATACTGAGAACAGGCAGCAGCTGAAATAGCCTGCCCTTAGGTGGGTCCCCGCTCAGATCTCAAGCTGGTTTTTGCTCATCTTGTGCCATTACATAGAGAACATCTCTGAAACATATCAGACTGGTCCCACCCATACGGGCAGTCCAGATCCGAAATGCCAGCTCGTTCTCAGAATACTCTTGCGACCCATTGTTTGCTCTCCATTAGTTTAAAGGGTAATCCAGACGTGGACCCCTTGCTCACGGTGCCTAGAGAGATATCATCTATGCCTCACTGATGATGCCTAACAAGGCTGAAATGATCATCTGGGGTTGCTGTATCTCTCGTGCAGAGAGAACTTGCTGGCATTTCGGATCTGGACTGCCCGTATGGGTGGGATCAGTCTGATATGCTTCAGATATGTTCTCTCTGTAATGGCACAAGATGAACTAAAACCAGCTTGAGTTCTGAGCGGGGACCCACCGAAGGGCAGGCTATTTTAGCTGCTGTCCGTTCTCAGAATACTCTTGCGACCCATTTTTTGCTCTCCTTTAGTTTAAAGGGTAATCCAGACGTGGACCCCTTGCTCACAGTGCCTAGGGAGATATCAGCTATGCCTCACTGATGATGCCTAACAAGGCTGAAATGATCGTCTGGGGATGCTGTATCTCTTGTGCAGAAAGAACTTGCTGGCATTTCGGATCCGGACTGCCCGTATGGGTGGGACCAGTCTGATATGCTTCAGATATGTTCTCTCTGTAATGGCACAAGATGAGCTAAAACCAGCTTGAGCTGAGCGGGGACCTACCGAAGGGCAGGCTATTTTAGCTGCTGTCCGTTCTCAGAATACTCTTGCGACCCATTTTGTGCTCTCCATTAGTTTAAAGGGTAATCCAGATGTGGACACCTTGCTCACGGTGCCTAGGGAGATATCAGCTATGCCTCACTGATGATGTCTAACAAGGCTGAAACGATCGTCTGGGGTTGCTGTATCTCTTGTGCAGAGAGAACTTGCTGGCATTTCGTATCTGGACTGCCTGTATGGGTGGGACCAGTCTGATATGCTTCAGCTATGTTCTCTCTGTAATGGCACAAGATGAGCTAAAACCAGCTTGAGTTCTGAGCGGGGACTCACCGAAGAGCAGGCTATTTTAGCTGCTGTCCGTTCTCAGAATACTCTTGCGACCCATTTTTTGCTCTCCATTAGAAAATGATGCAGTTCCTGTGTAGTGATGATGTGTGGAACTGCCACAACGGAAACTGGTAATGCATCACTGAATGTGACATTTTGGAAGATGTCAGAAGCGGAGTTGGTGCGAACTTCCATTTCTGGATGCACAGGATTTAAAGCTGGGTGTGGAGAGGGTAATTCAAACATCGTAAGAAGACCCACGTAGGTCTAGGGCCTGTTTATTCTTTTTATATTTACATTGTTTTCACTTCATTGCCGTTTGACTATGTACTAGATCTAAGCCCAATTGGTAGGGTAACTATTGTGTGCCCTCTAATAATTATTTGTGGTATCAGATTTATTTAACTGTAGTTTGGTGTGTGCCTAAGCACTAGGTGACACATAGCAGCATAGTGTGTTTGTTTGTAATAGTGTCTTCAACACTGCTTTTCTTTAGTTTTTCTGTTATTTTAACTCTAGTAGAAGACCTTGCATCTAATATATGTGCCACGTTTTGTATTGTTCTACCAAACTTTTTTTAGAAGAAGATGTTTAAGCCAATATGACCACCAAGCTGCAAAACTATTCAACTCCTCTTGAAATAATCTAAATTTAGGTCACAGAATGACTTGGCATAACAATCTGTAACATAAAGAGTACTGGAGAAGAAGGTGTTTAAATATTTTGAGAAAATGGCAGCAAAAAAATCAGATGTGGCCTATGCCCTTTATGTTGCAAAGGATATTGCACATCATATATTTCTATGTTTGTTTCAAGTTTCACAAGTTTTTGACTAGCGGTTTGGTTTTAAAGGCATTTGAAAAAAACAAACACCATGACCTTATAGTAATAATCTTAACAAAAACAATATATTGTCCTGCAATTTAGTAGTAATAAACTTAACAAAAATAATTAGTTGTAAATAAACTTCATTGCTTGGCCACCTAAAAAAAAAAAAAAACAACAAACCCCCCACAAAAGATATTTCCTTACAACTGAATTGCTGAGTAAAAAATGGACATTCATCTTCAATACCATTGTGTCACAACTAATAGTTACAATTATGGACCCATTAATTTTTCATGTAACAGTGACGATTCTTGCCCGCCCTAGGTAATTGTGCTTGTTTGCACTTTTGAAATAATTAATTTAGCCCTCCATTCCACAGTATGGGTTGGGAGTATTGTCAGGCAGGAAGACACGAATCCACAGGTCAGGTTGACATAAAAGGGACATTGTGGGCACTTTAACCATTTCATCCCATCACTTCATCCCATTGAATTGGTGTAGAGCTTGGAGTCCTCTGGCGCTGTTTCTCCATTCAATAGTAAACCATTTTTGAGCAGTTTAACTCTGAATGAGAGTCCCTGGCTACTCACTGTCGTGTCCCCACTGGATGTATGGCTAAGGCAGAGATCACACACTTCCTTATTTATACCAGCAATGGACAACTATAATAGGCGGAAAGCAGTCAGCTGACACTCTCCATCAATCACTGCCCGTTGCGGTTTAGGTGAATTCTTTCTTACTAGCCTGAGCAGCACAGAGGGGATGAGCTGCTGAGGACTCTCATTTAGCATTACACAATTTTAAACAGTTTAATACTGAACAGAAGGACAGCACCAGGAGACTGCATAGATTCTAACTACGTCAATGAGATAAAGCAGTTACCGTGCCTAGAGTATGCCTATAACTACCACTCTACAGAGCATCGGGGGAAAGAATGGCGGAAACATTCTACCATACCTGCTATAGTTAACAGAGAGTACTAGAGCATGGGTGACCCATTTCAAATCCAGTGGGGTAGGGGGATAGTGACAATAGTTGTGGTAATTGTGCTCCAAATCAGTGATAATACTTTTAGAGGTTAATACAAATAAGTCAGAGATTGGTCTAACTGATTTGTAGCCTCTGATGCATCTTTAATATTTTTGATCCTCTGTAGTAAAAACTCTCTTTGCCTGAGAACTACTAGACTGTTTTCTTGATAAATATTGCTCCATCGGTTGGTATCAGCTACTGCCAAGAATACTAGCAACATCTGTTTATTGTTGCAGAATCCCTTTTCCCCTGTGACTGCAAGAAACTTCTCAAATAAGAATTGCAAGAAACAGCATTTGTCAGCTTTAGTCTGTGAATTCTATCAGCGCTGCTGTTATATTAGTGTGTCCATGTAGATCCTGAAGTGCCATAGTTTCTAACAATGCACTAAACTAACACTTCTAATTGTCAATGCTTAGTGTGTTATAGAGGGATCTCTAATTTCTTTAAAAAAATGATTTTTTTTGTCAAATAGTACTAAAACTTTCTCTCTGTTTATATGTTTTCAACCCCCCCTTTAGCAGTGTTTAGATTCAAATTAGCAGCAAGCAATACAGTCGATTTTCCTGCACCATTCATGAAGCTTCTCTGCCTGCTGTTCCTCAGCGCATAGTCTTTTGTTCCTGTTGATAGCTTACTCTTGCTCCCGCCTCTTCATGTTTCCTTGCATGCTGAGCTTATTTTCACACTCCACAGTTTAGCAGCTCAGTAATTGGAACGTTCTCCAAATAATACCTTATGATCGATAGGGAAACAGCAGGGAGATGGACTGTGGCTTGCTCCATTACATCCTTCTTGCATGATGGCGACCAGCCGTCGTTCCCATTTAACAGGCAATGTGCAGTTTTTGTTCACTCTTGGTTCGTAAATGTAATCATTACAAAGAAGGTTTATCACTTCACAGTGAATTGAAGTGAATTAAAATGCCAAATACAAAATTTAAGCTAAAACAACTAAGAGAAAATTTCTCGAACTAAGATATAGTCACAGCTAGGTTATTAAACTTTGGATTTTGTAATTTGTTTTCAGTTTACCACAATTTGCCTTCTAATCACAAACTGCTTAATGATGTAAGGTATGGCGAAAAAGATTGTTGAAAAATGGTGAGGGTCTAGAAAAAGGTAGTAAATATTGTGAAATCAATGGCTTTTAGCTTTATTAAGAAATTATAATTATAATATTTTCAAAAGGGTGGTTTTTGGCATTTGCTAGGTGGAAGGCAATATTATATATATTCTATTCTTGGGGGATTCTAGGTGCCAAAAACGACCAGGGGCTTCAGCCCAAGACTAACTATTACGGTCCTTCCCACATAAAGTATATTGACTTAGGCCCCTTACAAAACCCACCCTAGATCCATCTCTAAACCCAAACATGTTCTATCAATAACCAAATCACCACTAACTGGCACGGTCTCAAACAATGTAACTGGGATGTTATTCCTCTGTTAATGTTACATCTGGGTTGTGTCTAATACTGAAAGAGTGCCAAAATCAGACTCAGGGCTTTTTAGGACCTCATTTAGGAATCCAGTGTTGGTCAACCACCATAGCAATGCCCTTAGCTCATAGACACGTCAGCCTTGTATGACCTGCATTGTTACATTCCCTTAAATCACTGCTATTTCTGTGACTCCAAATACCAAATTAGAGAATAGGGACACCCTCTGTGGCAAAGCTCAAAGGTTAACGCTCAAAGTAACTTTTTTTCATTGGTCTTATATGTATTGAGGCTGATATGTATTATAGTTATTGCTGGTGCCCAGGAGTAGTGGGAGTTTGAGCTCCCGGTTTAATTTTGTATGTTACATTCCCAAAACTGACAGCAGGGGTAGAAACTGATAAACATCTGACACCAGTATGCAGTGAGCACTGACTGCAGATCTAATTTTTGTACAGAATTATCACTAGGCAGCATTCTATATTTTTATATTATTTTATAATAAATAATATATAAATATAGATTTGTTTTTTTACTGAATCCTTTTGATTAATCTGGTTTATAGATTTGACAGATCGAGGATGCCAGAGTCGTGCGGAATGACATCATTTACCATCAGTATGACATGTGCAGCATGAGGAAGCATTCACATAAATTGTGCATGCTTGTGATCTTTTCTGTTTCCCAATGCCTCATATATCATGCAGTAGTTTGCAGGCACCCCCAGTTAGTTTTAATCAGCATATAATATTACTGTAAGGCTGCAGATTTCAAACCATCTATGCCAGTGCCCCGTGGGGTGAGTGGGGGGGAATTGCCCTAATACCCTTCTTGCCAGCACTCCACTAGTCTGTAGTAAAGTATTTGAGCAATTCATTAGCCCATGTACTTGTGAATTTAAGGGACATTATAGTCACCAAAACAACTACAGCTTAATGTAGTTGTTCTGGTGAGTATAATCATTACTTTTGCGCATTTTCATGCAAACATTACTTTTTCAGAAATAAGGCAGTGTTTACATTGTTCCTAGGGACACCTCTAAATGCCCACTCCTCAGACTGCCGATCAGCGTCTCCACGCTCTGCATGGGGACACAGTATTTTCCTCATAGATATGCACTGATTCAATGCATCTCTATGAAGAAGTGCTGTTTGGCCCTGCCCCATCACGCCTCCATGCAGATTATAGCCAATCCAATGCTTTCCCCATGGAAAGCATTGGATTGGAAAAAAATCTGCAATTTTGATGATGTCATCAAGGAGACGGATAGGGGGCGTGTCCAGTGCCGGCGGACCCACGCAGCGTTGGAAATAAGGTGAATTTTATTTACTTTTAAGGGGGCTAAGGGGGGCAAGCCACCTAAATGATGGGTTTAACACTATAGGGTCAGGAATACATGTTTGTGTTGCTGACGATATAGTGTTCCTTTAATAACCTGATCCTTTGAATCCAACAGATTTGTTGTATACTGACTGAGGAGCTTCATAAAGATGTTGTTCTCACAGTATTATATAGCCATGTGAAGTCAGAAACAATTTATCTTTCTGTAGGAATTATGGCCATGATTTAATAAGCTTTACAAATGACTTTAACCCCTTAAGGACGGAGCCAAATGTACACGTTGTGAACGAAACAAAATGTAAACAAAACCTGGCATTTGCGCTATATGTCTGTCCAACCGTAATTCACCTCTTTCATATTAAATGCACCCACCCTTATTATATATCATTTTATTCAGGGGAAACAGGGCTTTCATTTAATATCAAATATATAGCTATGAAACATAATTTAATATGAAAAAAAATGGGAGAAAATAAGATTTTTTTTGATTTTTTTAGTTCTACATGACATTTTAACGGTCAATGTCATAATACTATTTGCTTTTACTGCAATAAAATACACATATTTGTATTCAGCAAAGTCTCACGTGTAAAACAGTACCCCCTATGTACAGGTTTTATGGTGTTTTGGGAAGTTACAGGGTCAAATATAGCACGTTACATTTGAAATTGAAATTCGCCAGATTGGTTACGTTGCCTTTGGGACTTTATAGTAGTCCAGGAAAGAAATTTACACCCATAATGGCATATCATTTGCAATAGTAGACAACCCAAGGTATTGCAAATGCGGTATGTCCAGTCTTTTTTAGTAGCCATTTGGTCACAAACACTGGCCAAAGTTAGCGTTAGTATTTGTTTGTGTGTGAAAAATGCAAAAAGCGCCAATTTTGGCCAGTGTTTGTGACTAAGTGGCTACTAAAAAAGACTGGACATACCCTGTTTGCAATACCTTGGGTTGTCTACTATTGCAAATGGTATGCCATCATAGGGGTAATTTTCATTCTTGGGCTACCATAGGGTCTCAAAGGCAACGTAACCAATCTGGCGAATTTTAATGTGAAAAAATGAAACGCAAGCCTTATATTTGGCGCTGTAACTTTTGAAAACACCATAAAACCTGTACATGAGGGGTACTGTTGTACTCGGGAGACTTCGCTGAACACAAATATTTGTGTTTCAAAACAGTAAAAAGTATCACAGCAATAATATCGTCCGTGTAAGTGCTGTTTGTGCTAGAAAAAGGCAAAAAACTTCACTTTTACTGGCGATATCATTGTTGTAATACACTTTACTGTTTTGAAACACTAATATTTGTGTTCAGCCAAGTCTTCCGAGTAGAACAGTACCCCCCCTGTACAGGTTTTATGGTGTCTTGGAAAGTTATAGGGTTAAATATAGTGCTAGCAAATTAAATTCCCTTTACTTTTGGCATGGGTTGTCAGGCAGGTCTCGCTAATTGTAATTAATTAAGATACCTAATTATGTAAAAATATTACATAAATATATGTAGAATTAATATATGTATATATATATACGTATGTGAATCTATATGTGTACATATATATCATTTTTAAAATATATTTTAATTTATATATAGGTATATATATAGTGATATATACTTATATATTTATGTATGTAGATATATATATTATTTCGTTCTACGTGTATTTTGATATAAATATATATATATTAATATCACAATACAGTAAGAAGGAAATAACACACATCTATATATTTTTTAATTATTTTTTTAAATTATTTTTTTTTTATCTATTTACATATTGAATTTTTTTACATTACATATAAATATATATATTTAATCAGTATCAGTCTACGTGTAATTTGATATTAATATATATATATAATTATATATATATTAATAGTAAAATACACCTAGACAGTGTATGAGTGTGTATGTATATGTGTATATATATACTTAAATCATATATATATAATATATATATATAATCTAAGTATACATTTTTTTTTTACACTTTTAATTTATTTAATTTTCAGCCAGCAGGGGGACCACCTGTCATTACAGGCAGCCCCCCTGCTGGCAATGTAGGAGGCAGCCTACCCGGCCATGTGATTGTGAGGTCCTCGCAAGGACCTCACTCTCACATGGCCGGGGGGCTGCCAGGAAGAGGATCTGCCGCGGGGGGGGGGCTCCCTGGGAGTCCCCCCCACCGCGATCGCCGGCGTGGGACCGCCGGCGACCGGGTAAGTATTGTATTAGGATCACTTTTTTCTTTAATTCATTCTAACGTTATTAAAGTACTTTTAAGGGCTATAAGGAGATGCTGACTGGCCAGGGTGGTTTTTGGCTGCCCCCGCCCTGCCTCCTTGGCTGATATCATCAGAATAGACGATCTCAGCCAATCCAATGCTTT
>OW240915.1:101969095-101987053 GCA_933207985.1 Pelobates cultripes | reverse complement strand
ACTCACAAATACTCCATAAGCTCCAAATACCAAGAGATGAGCTATAAATTACTCACACAATGGTATAGGACCCCGGAGGTACTAAGACACATGCATACACAGCCTCTGGAGAATGCTGGAGATGTAACTCCGCCCTGGGCTCCAACCTCCACATCTGGTGGTCATGCCCCCGCATAGTTCCGTACTGGCAATTGATACACACTAAGATTAAGGAAATCACGGACTCAGATCTCCCACTGCAACCACTGCCAATGCTCCTTCACCACACATCTACTCTTACACAACAATACAAAAAATCCCTCACGATACACCTGCTCTCTGCCGCAAAAAGCCTCATTCCACTGCACTGGAAAAGCCAGACAGTACCCACCTACACTCAGTGGGTGGATAAGGTGGAGGAAATCCATAATATGGAAATGATGACTGCGTCCCTGCGGGAACGCTCGGACAAATGTGCCCTTCTCTGGTACCCCTGGACATCTTACACGGCACGGAGACAGGCATGACCCTCATACTCACTCCTCCAAGAGACCCCTGATATACCTACCAGTTAACCCCACCCCAACGCCACTGTTCAAACCCCGACTCAGATACTCCCCCCCTTCCCCCTTGTCTGTGACATGCCAAGACTAGACATCGCCAGAGCTCTGTCAGCCCACTGGGCTGAGAATTCGAAAACCGATTACTCACGGGGCTCTCACCCCCTCCCTCTAAGCAAGGTGTTAACCCTCTAACAAATACCGAAGTACAACCACAACCCCCTGAACAACACAAACTCACCTATATAACAAATGGCACACCTGAGCCGCACCCCAAGCCCCCGACTGAGAACCGCCTAGGCGGACACACCGCAAGGTGAGGGCGCATAGACTATGAGAAACACACCGACCGTAACCCTGAACCACTACCAGATCTGACACTCTATTAAGGCATACGTCACGCATTGTAACTTGATATTTGTTAACCCCCCTCCCCTACCTTTTTCTTTTTTCTGTCTCCCACCCTGACCTGAAAAACTCAATAAATAAAGAATGTAAAAAAAAAATAATACTGTTTACCTTATAGTAAATCTCCTGGGGAGTTCAGCAAACTCTCACAAAGCAATCCAAGTGTGAGATCAACCCAATGACATGATAATGTTTAATCTGGAAAGCAAAGATTATTGCCAGTTAAAATGACTGATGCATTTCTGTAAAATCATAGCGTTATTCACAGCATGGGATATAAAATGATACTTATCCAGTAAGTATGTTATTAGGTGTCTGATAATTCTTATAAAATTACACTGAACAAAATTATAAACGCAACACTTTTGTTTTTGCCTCAATTTTTCATGAGCTGAACTCAAAGATCTAGGACTATTTCTATGTACTCAAAAGGCCTATTTCTCTCAAATATTATTCACAACTCTGTCTAAATCTGTGCTAGTGAGCACTTCACCTTTGCCGAGATAATCCATCCACCTCACAGGTGTGGCATATCAAGATGCTGATTAGACAGCATGATTATTGCACAGGGGTGCCTTAGGCTGGTCACAATAAAAGGCCACTCTAAAATGTGCAGTTTTACTGTACTGAAAGGATCCGGGGAGGTCCAAAAACCAGTAGTATCTTGTGTGACCACCATTTGCCTCATGCAGTGCAAGAATCTCCTTCACATAACGTTGATCAGGTTGTTGATTGTGGCCGGTGGAATGTTGGTCCACTCCTCTTCAATATATAAAACAAAAAATCAGGGAAAATCTCTCTGGAGAAATCCCTCTTAGGTAAAAAAAGATAATTGGTTGCAAAATTAAACTAACAACATGTAACCATAGACAAGCAGGAGGATAAATATATTGTCATGTTTTCTCTTTAACAAATGCCAAAAAAAATAAAAAAATAAGAACCACTCACTTTTTATTTTGAGGCAGTTTCAGCACGGCAAACAGATGTGGCAGCAAAGCAGAGAGATAAACTGACAGTCCTTGAAAATAGAAGTTTAGGTGATGTGTCCAGGGTTAGTCCATAAGCAAAGTCCTTTATCCAGTCCAAGGTTGTTCAATAGGAGATCAAGCAGTATTGAAGGAAATTCCAAAAGCAGAGTCAAGGCCAGTCCGAATTAGTTAACCAGGTAATCCAAGTTATAGTTGTATGAAGAGGAGATTCAGAAGGGATCCGGTGATGGAACACACGGTCTCTCTAAGAGTCATCCAAAGGATTAGGAAGGAAGGTCATGCAATCAATCAGATTAACACATTAATTGTGCACTGAGGTGCTGGAGATTGGAGTTTAAATAGCCAAAGGGGTGTGTACTTCCATGCTGTCTTAAATGGCCAGTAAAAACTGAATACAATTCTTGACATACCCCCTCGCTCCCCCAAGGAGCTACCTCAGGGAGCGAAAAAGGTTTATGAGGAAACTTTTCATGAAAGGATTTCAGAAGGTCAGGTGCATGAACATTGAAGTGAGGAACCATTGATTATGAGAACAATCATAATCTTTCCATTTAATCAAATATTCAATTATGTTATAGCGTAATCTTGAATCAAGAATCTCTTCAATATCATATTCCTCATCATTATCAACTAGATCCGGTGGAGGAGGAGAGGGTGGTGGTGTAGAAGGGTCAAAGATGTACTTTTTCAATAGAGACACATGGAAAACAGGATGGATCTTTATATGTGAAGAGAGTTGTAGTTTATAGGATACTTCATTAATCTGTTAGATAATTTCGAAGGGACCAATAAAAGTAGGAGAAAGTTTCTTTGAAGGACTATGTAATTTTAGATATTGTGTGGATAATAAAACTTTATCATTAATTTGATAAGAAGGATTGTCACCACGTCTGGTGTCAGCATTAATCTTATAAGTAGATTGAGCAGACTCTAAATTTTCTTTGACAAGCAATAAGGTGGAGTTGATATTATTTACATATTCTGATAGACTTGGGATGTTGACAGAAGGTGATTTAAAAGGAAGGAATCTGGGGCTGTAGCCGTAATTAGCGTAGAATGGAGAATATTTTGTAGAAGATTGCACATTGTTGTTATATGAGAACAGAGGTAGGAGAGAGGACCAATTGTCTTGTTGATGAGTAGTTGTCAAGCGGTATCTCTTCCGGGTTCGGCACTTCTGCTATGCGGAGCTGGCCCCGCCCCTTCTGACGCGGCTCTGACAGTACTTAGGGAGACCGCGCCAGGGAGAAGGTGCTTGGTGATTGTGGGACCTACTTCCCGGTATACATGCCAGCTCCACAAGCTCTGACAAGCCGTCCTAGCCTTTGAGCCAATGCAAGGATTATGGTGCATGCCATAGAGGATTACTGGAGAACGGATACTTTGCTAATTTACAAGTGGACTATAACTCTGAACTCTTGGAGGACAACTCACCTTAACCTTAAGTATATCTTTCAACTATTGTCTACAATATCATTTATTAATGAACCACTTCCTGCTTGCTCAAATCTTCTCTGCTTCAAGTTACTAATTATATGGAGGACAACTCCCATCATGCTTATTTACTATGAACTGTTTCTTTGAACCAATTCCTGCTTGCTCAAATCTTCTCTGCTTCAAGTTATTAATCATATGGAGGACAACTCCCATCATGCTTATTTACGATGAACTGTTTCTTGCTTTGCAAATACTCTCTACTACCTGCTTAATGTTTCTATTGAAGATTATTCCCAACAATCTAAAGAATCTTATTTAATACTTCTCTGAGGAAATACTTATTAATGAACTTTGTATTGTTTGATAACCTGCACTTTCTTCTTATTGGATTATTGCCTATATGCAATTCATTTAAGTTTATCAATCATTAAAACTTCGTTTGATTCTCAAATTGCCAGGAATCCTCTCTTTTCTTAAGGCTACAGTATTGATACTTTAAAGATTCTTTGTTTCTTCACTATTGTAATTAAGGAGTTCTACAAGTTGCAGTTGAGTTCCAATCCAAATAACCCAAGTAGCATAACAGTAGTGTAAATACGGAGGTATTGTTCTAGGATACTGTTGAGTCTTTCGGTTTGACCATTTGTCTGAAGATGGAAGGATGTTGATAATTTATGATGTATTTGAAGGATTTGACAAAACTGTTTCCAGAATCTAGAAGTAAATTGAACTCCTCTTCAGGGATTCCATGAAGGCGAACGTGTTCTTTAATTAAGATATGAGCAAAAGATAGAGCTGATGGAATCGTAGGGAGAGCAATAAAGTGGACCATTTTTGTAAGACGGTCAACAATTGTTAATACACAAGTATTGCCTTCTGAGAGAGGTAAATCAACAATGAAGTCCATACTTATAGAAGACCAAGGGGCATGAGGAATAGGCAGAGGCTGCAATAGTCCAGATGGGAGTTGATAAGACTTCTTCTTTCTTTGACATTCTTCACATCTTAAGATGTAGTTTTTCCCATGTATTTTTTATTGAAGGTTTTCCAAAAGTTTAAATCCAGTACATAGTTGCCTCTTAATGTATACAATCAAGTAGTTAGTGAGTTACAAGGTAATACAATTGTACTCTAAAGTCGTACAATAACAACATCCGCTTCTATTTATAATTCAACATATTTACGTAGATAGTTTACAATATTCCCTTCATTTAGGTCTATGTTAACAACTCAAATCAACTCAACAAAGGTATATACACAAACAAGTAGGCAGGCAAACCAAGTTATGTCGGATCTGGTAATTTCTGTATAGTCCGTTCCCTCCATGCCTATACAAATCCCTGTCTATGTTTCCATGGGCTATCTAGGTCCCCCTTTGCCCCTCTCCACTCCTCTCACTGTCCAGGGTGACTTTTCTCTCTGTACCATGTCTCCCAAACCTTCCAAATGTCTCAATTTTTTTTTGACATGTGTGTTTATCGCATTTTTTAGTTGTAAGTAAGGGAAGATATCTCTCTCTGGTACCCCCCATTTATCCCTTATATCCAGGAAACTCATGATTGTTTGCTCTCTGCACAGCTGTTGGATTTGGGATATACCTAGGCGTGACCATCTGGCTAGGGGGATTGTGGGGTTTACTGCATGGACTGCATTTAGGGGAGCTTCAGGGTGGAAGTGTTTCTTCCAGCCAAGGGAGGACATAAAGTCATCCCACACTTTGATCGTTGCAGTTGTGGTAGGATATAGGCTCACTTTAGGGCCCCTCAATGTTCTCGGCGTCCACACGTAATTAAGCAGTGAGGTGTGACTAAGTTGGTCTTGTTCCATATCTACCCACTGTGTTACTCCCTGCTGGGCGTGCAGGTGTATGCTCGTTGCTAGGATAGAGGCTTTATAGTATAATCCAATATAGGGTAGGTCTATGCCCCCCATATTTGTTGTCCTTTGTAGGAGACTTAGAGGCAGCCTGGGTTTCTTACCTCCCCAAATGTAGGAGTTGCATATGGCTTGCAAAGATTTATAGATTGCGGCCTGGATATCGATAGTGGCATCCGAAATATATACAGTAGCCTTGGTAATAGCATCATCTTATATGCATTTACTCGACCCAACTATGACAGTTTCGCATTTTTCCATTTATGTACCTCTGTGGTGCATAACTGTATGAGGGGTTTGTAATCGAGTTTCACTACATTGCTAATAGGAGTGGCAATCTTAACTCCTAAATACGTTATGGACGTTGTCCGCCAGTCTAGTTCAAAGGAGGTTTTAAGGGTATTTGCAGTGGGCCCTGGTAGATTTATCGGTAAGGCTTGTGTTTTTTCCCTGTTTAAGCGGTGGTATGAGATTCCGCCATAGTCTGTCAGTAATGTTAGTAGTGGGGGTAGTGATTGCTCTGGGTTCGAAAGTGCAACAAAGATATCGTCTGCGAACATCGCCAGGCAATAGTCCCTGTCCTTTAATGTAATACCGGTTATGACTCGGTGTCTTCGTATTTTCCAAGCCAAGGGTTCTAGGGAGAGAATGTACAGCAAGGGGGACAGTGGGCATACCTGGCATGTCCCGTTTGTAATGTGAAAGGTTCGTGATAGGACGCCACCATGGGATACCCTAGCACTGGGTTGTGCGTACAATGCCAATATGCCCCTGATGGTCTCTTCAGGGAACTGATATTTGGATAGTACCTGTGTCTGTTAATGGGTTTTAGATTTTTTTTATTCCCTCTGGGCAGACTTTTTCAAAAGATTACATGTTATGATTTACTTTTAAAACCAGTATACTATTTCCAATTCCACTCCATCATTTCCTTTTAATAAACCCCCCCCTTTTTTTGAGATAATTTGTGTCTAAAATGGTTAATATTTAAGAAAGCTTAACGTTTATCTGTATGACAGCTTGGGGTAAATTTAAAACCTTTATTTAAAATAGATTCATGCATTGAAAACTTTATCTGACAAATTATAAATTGTTATACGTTCATTCTTTCCTTTCTTTTTTCTCCTTTTTCCTCCTCCTTTATTTGCCCTTCTTTGAATTCTGTTATTCGTTTCTCTGGGGAACTTGGTATTTCCATCCATAAATCCTTTTTAATAGTCTTTAAGGGTGTTAAAAAACCTTCTCCTTATTGAAATCACTTAATTTGTTGAATCTATTGTACACGGTAAAGTAGTTGTGTTGAGGGTATGGTCTTTTCCATTCCTCCATCATATTTAGAACAACTCCTTTTTCTTTTTTACCTTTTTATCATCAGTAGCATTTTTAAAATGATAATCTGTGGAATACTTTATTAACTCATATCAGTCGAGACAAAATACATTTTTTAAACCTGGACATTTTTGTTATGGATGACTAAATTAAAGCCTGTAGCTTATTTAAACAAGTGGATATTAATAGATTTTATGCCTTGGCTGCATAATTTTTTAAAATGACAATTTTTAAGATTATGTCGCAATTACACCGAAGAAAAACATGCCGAATTTTTACAAAAAGGATATGACAACTAAGAAATTAATATGAAATAAAAAGAAGCCAGAAATATAGAAAGAAAACAGTTTCTGAAATATATACTTAAAGAAAAAAAAAGTAAGTTAAAAATATATATTTTCCATTAAAGGGACACATGAATAACCAAAACAACTTTAGCTTAATAAAGCAGTTTTGGTGTATATATCATGCCCCTGCAGTCTTGCTGTTCAATTATCTGCCATTTAGGTTTTAAATCATTGTTTGTGCAGCCCTAGGCACACCTATCTGCATGTGACTTACGCAGCCTTCCTAAACACTTCCTGGTAAGAGTCATCTAATGTTTATACTTCGTTTATTGAAAATTCTGTTTAATTTAGAATTTCTTATCTTCTGCTCTGTCATGAGCCTCATGTGTGTGGAAATAAAACCTTTGAAGTAAGTTACATCTGATTGGAAATGAAACCATTTGTTTTCATGCAGGCTGTGTCAGAAACAGCCAAGAGAGGTATGGCTAGGGTTGCAAAAAATAAATAAAAATTATTTGACTCCTAAATGGCAGAACATTGAGCGGTGAGACTGCAGAGGCATGATCTGTACACAAAATCGGCTTCATAAGCTAAACTTACTAGGTGCTAGTATTCCCCAGTTTGTATGGATACAACAAGTTAAAAGTGATTGAAGAGTTGGAGCTAAAACGATTAAGTGAAGCAAATGTAAAACGCAGTGAATGTTAAACCTGGACAGCCTGGCAACTGAGTGTAAAAGACACTGATTTTGAGGTTAATTCATTGTTCTCGTATTAAAATATTTCTATCCTTTTTTAGGAATAATCAAATAGTATTTTTTTAAATTTTATTGATGATTTGCATGTATATGATTTATACCTTGTAAGTTTAATAATTATATACTATTAGATGTCTTTCATTTACCAGATATTTCCAATAATGTACATTGCCATTGTTGCTTTTCTCATTATATTGTCAAATTATGGAAAGAAAATTTAGAATTTTTGTTCAAATTTTCCATTTGAGGAATTTTAAAGATGACACTTGCTAAAGTGGAGTAGAAAATGATGCAGAGCAAAAAAATGAGTTGCAAGAGTATACTGAGAACGGGCAGCAGCTGAGATAGCCTGCCCTTCGGTGGGTACCCGCTCAGATGTCAAGCTGGTTTTTGCTCATCTTGTGCCATTACATAGAGAACATCTCTGAAACATATCAGACTGGTCCCACCCATACGGGCAGTGTGGGGATATTTATGGGATAATAATAGTAAACAGTGAGAATTGCCCACTAATTCAATTCTCAGATCCCAAAGGTCGTTATCGTGTTAAGTGAAAAGTATTTCATATAAATAAAATCACAATGTTATAAAAATAGATTTATTTTATTATAACAAATTAATTAATAATAATATGTAACATGCGTGACAATAATCAATGAATATCCAGTATAAAATGGTATGCAATACAAAAGAATGGCTATACACGTTTCAATGGCTAAACAGCATTTTCTGTCAAGACTTACACGATTTATGAGGGTATTCTTACACAGAGGAAGTGAAACTTTTCACAGCGAAGGGCCATAAAACCCTGGCTAACAGTTAGATCAACTGAATAACCCTTTCAATGCTGGCTAGATCTCCTAGGTAATTAAGATCTATTCTTATGTGATTTCAAATAAAATAATATTTAAACCAGTTCATTAGTCATTTCCTGGAACCATCCAATAAGAGAATCTATCATGTTATATAAGCAGAATTTAATTCGCCTAAAAAGATATCTTATCTTATATTAGAGCAAATCAATACACCTGGATAAAAACAGCGGTATGCTAACATGTGATACTATCACATTAATATATAATTATTCTTAATTCCACCTGCAGAATGGAATGTTTATAACTATATATTCTTTAGTTAACTAAGATTTCTAAATATGGAAATCTGACCGTGATTTATCCAGTCATATATCATGCTATTAGTAAATTTTAATTAATTTAATTAATTAAATGAAACCAGTATAATTACCAGTTGAGTAGATATTCTCTTCAGATGAGTAGATAGTCCCAGAGACTTGATTGGTTGTATGTAGGTGCATGAGTTATGGTGAAAGGTGGTGTTGGTTAGAAAGTCAGTAAAATTCTAAGTATTAGAGTTTTGAGAGTAGAGTGTTAGTCTCAGGTGTTGTCCTGGGTTTCTCTGCATGTCCGAGTTGGAGTCCCCAAACTTCCAATTCCTCTCTCTCTTTTTCCTTCTCTCCCCTCTCTTTGTCTTAACTTTTAAAGGGCCAGACTCTCTGTACGTCATCAGTCGATAACCCAATAGAAGCACTAGAGGTGTGCTTACCTAGGGATCGCAATTTAGGTATTTGGTCTATAGAGGGCAGTCTTGTCCCACTAAACATACCTATCCAGGAAAGAGTTAACTTTTCCTGGTGGCTATTTTGACGTCATTTTGGCTTATCTTTATAGTGGCCATAACTTACGTTTCCTTTCACTTCAAAGGGTTTTCTCTTAGTTTTGTCCAGACTTAGTGTCCGCAATTCCTGCTATAATTTCTAAAATGGCAGTTCATGAACTATGTTTCACCTTAAACTTACAATGGGGTCTTGTACATATAGAAAGTAAAATTTTATTATTTAATCTCCTCTGTCACAAATGTCTGGGTTTAGAATGCATCTATTCCATTAGCATTTAGACAGTCTGTCCAACCCCCGTTCTCCTTATCACTTGGTTTGTATATACTACGCATTCCTTTAGCTCTGGGAAAGTGGTTAGTTTTACAGATAGAAATCTTGTGTTTTTTGTTAACTTGAAAATAACAAAATGGAGTCTGCTCTGTTCAAAAGTGACTCAGCATATTCACTTTTAATTTCTATCATAGCACAAGATGTCTGCCGATATAAATACCCTGACAGCAGTCCAGATCCGAAATGCCAGCAAGATCTCTCTGCACGAGAGACACAGCAACCCCAAACGATCGTTTCAGCCTTGTTAGGTATCATCAGTGAGGCATAGCTGATATCTCCCTAGGCACCGTGAGCAAGGGGTCCATGTCTGGATTATCCCTTTAAACTTGTAGAGAGCAAAAAAATGGGTTGCAAGAGTATACTGAGAACAGGCAGCAGCTGAAATAGCCTGCCCTTAGGTGGGTCCCCGCTCAGATCTCAAGCTGGTTTTTGCTCATCTTGTGCCATTACATAGAGAACATCTCTGAAACATATCAGACTGGTCCCACCCATACGGGCAGTCCAGATCCGAAATGCCAGCTCGTTCTCAGAATACTCTTGCGACCCATTGTTTGCTCTCCATTAGTTTAAAGGGTAATCCAGACGTGGACCCCTTGCTCACGGTGCCTAGAGAGATATCATCTATGCCTCACTGATGATGCCTAACAAGGCTGAAATGATCATCTGGGGTTGCTGTATCTCTCGTGCAGAGAGAACTTGCTGGCATTTCGGATCTGGACTGCCCGTATGGGTGGGATCAGTCTGATATGCTTCAGATATGTTCTCTCTGTAATGGCACAAGATGAACTAAAACCAGCTTGAGTTCTGAGCGGGGACCCACCGAAGGGCAGGCTATTTTAGCTGCTGTCCGTTCTCAGAATACTCTTGCGACCCATTTTTTGCTCTCCTTTAGTTTAAAGGGTAATCCAGACGTGGACCCCTTGCTCACGGTGCCTAGGGAGATATCAGCTATGCCTCACTGATGTTGCCTAACAAGGCTGAAATGATCGTCTGGGGATGCTGTATCTCTTGTGCAGAAAGAACTTGCTGGCATTTCGGATCTGGACTGCCCGTATGGGTGGGACCAGTCTGATATGCTTCAGATATGTTCTCTCTGTAATGGCACAAGATGAGCTAAAACCAGCTTGAGCTGAGCGGGGACCTACCGAAGGGCAGGCTATTTTAGCTGCTGTCCGTTCTCAGAATACTCTTGCGACCCATTTTGTGCTCTCCATTAGTTTAAAGGGTAATCCAGATGTGGACACCTTGCTCACGGTGCCTAGGGAGATATCAGCTATGCCTCACTGATGATGTCTAACAAGGCTGAAACGATCGTCTGGGGTTGCTGTATCTCTTGTGCAGAGAGAACTTGCTGGCATTTCGGATCTGGACTGCCTGTATGGGTGGGACCAGTCTGATATGCTTCAGCTATGTTCTCTCTGTAATGGCACAAGATGAGCTAAAACCAGCTTGAGTTCTGAGCGGGGACTCACCGAAGAGCAGGCTATTTTAGCTGCTGTCCGTTCTCAGAATACTCTTGCGACCCATTTTTTGCTCTCCATTAGAAAATGATGCAGTTCCTGTGTAGTGATGATGTGTGGAACTGCCACAACGGAAACTGGTAATGCATCACTGAATGTGACATTTTGGAAGATGTCAGAAGCGGAGTTGGTGCGAACTTCCATTTCTGGATGGACAGGATTTAAAGCTGGGTGTGGAGAGGGTAATTCAAACATCGTAAGAAGACCCACGTAGGTCTAGGGCCTGTTTATTCTTTTTATATTTACATTGTTTTCACTTCATTGCCGTTTGACTATGTACTAGATCTAAGCCCAATTGGTAGGGTAACTATTGTGTGCCCTCTAATAATTATTTGTGGTATCAGATTTATTTAACTGTAGTTTGGTGTGTGCCTAAGCACTAGGTGACACATAGCAGCATAGTGTGTTTGTTTGTAATAGTGTCTTCAACACTGCTTTTCTTTAGTTTTTCTGTTATTTTAACTCTAGTAGAAGACCTTGCATCTAATATATGTGCCACGTTTTGTATTGTTCTACCAAACTTTTTTTAGAAGAAGATGTTTAAGCCAATATGACCACCAAGCTGCAAAACTATTCAACTCCTCTTGAAATAATCTAAATTTAGGTCACAGAATGACTTGGCATAACAATCTGTAACATAAAGAGTACTGGAGAAGAAGGTGTTTAAATATTTTGAGAAAATGGCAGCAAAAAAATCAGATGTGGCCTATGCCCTTTATGTTGCAAAGGATATAGCACACCATATATTTCTATGTTTGTTTCAAGTTTCACAAGTTTTTGACTAGCGGTTTGGTTTTAAAGGCATTTGAAAAAAACAAACACCATGACCTTATAGTAATAATCTTAACAAAAACAATATATTGTCCTGCAATTTAGTAGTAATAAACTTAACAAAAATAATTAGTTGTAAATAAACTTCATTGCTTGGCCACCTAAAAAAAAAAAAAAACAACAAACCCCCCACAAAAGATATTTCCTTACAACTGAATTGCTGAGTAAAAAATGGACATTCATCTTCAATACCATTGTGTCACAACTAATAGTTACAATTATGGACCCATTAATTTTTCATGTAACAGTGACGATTCTTGCCCGCCCTAGGTAATTGTGCTTGTTTGCACTTTTGAAATAATTAATTTAGCCCTCCATTCCACAGTATGGGTTGGGAGTATTGTCAGGCAGGAAGACACGAATCCACAGGTCAGGTTGACATAAAAGGGACATTGTGGGCACTTCAACCATTTCATCCCATCACTTCATCCCATTGAATTGGTGTAGAGCTTGGAGTCCTCTGGCACTGTTCCTCCATTCAATAGTAAACCATTTTTGAGCAGTTTAACTCTGAATGAGAGTCCCTGGCTACTCACTGTCGTGTCCCCACTGGATGTATGGCTAAGGCAGAGATCACACACTTCCTTATTTATACCAGCAATGGACAACTATAATAGGCGGAAAGCAGTTAGCTGACACTCTCCATCAATCACTGCCCGTTGCGGTTTAGGTTAATTCTTTCTTGCTAGCCTGAGCAGCACAGAGGGGATGAGCTGCTGAGGACTCTCATTTAGCATTACACAATTTTAAACAGTTTAATACTGAACAGAAGGACAGCACCAGGAGACTGCATAGATTCTAACTACGTCAATGAGATAAAGCAGTTACCGTGCCTAGAGTATGCCTATAACTACCACTCTACAGAGCATCGGGGGAAAGAATGGCGGAAACATTCTACCATACCTGCTATAGTTAACAGAGAGTACTAGAGCATGGGTGACCCATTTCAAATCCAGTGGGGTAGGGGGATAGTGACAATAGTTGTGGTAATTGTGCTCCAAATCAGTGATAATACTTTTAGAGGTTAATACAAATAAGTCAGAGATTGGTCTAACTGATTTGTAGCCTCTGATGCATCTTTAATATTTTTGATCCTCTGTAGTAAAAACTCTCTTTGCCTGAGAACTACTAGACTGTTTTCTTGATAAATATTGCTCCATCGGTTGGTATAAGCTACTGCCAAGAATACTAGCAACATCTGTTTATTGTTGCAGAATCCCTTTTCCCCTGTGACTGCAAGAAACTTCTCAAATAAGAATTGCAAGAAACAGCATTTGTCAGCTTTAGTCTGTGAATTCTTTCAGCGCTGCTGTTATATTAGTGTGTCCATGTAGATCCTGAAGTGCCATAGTTTCTAACAATGCACTAAACTAACACTTCTAATTGTCAATGCTTAGTGTGTTATAGAGGGATCTCTAATTTCTTTAAAAAAAATGAATTTTTTTGTCAAATTGTACTAAAACTTTCTCTCTGTTTATATGTTTTCAACCCCCCCTTTAGCAGTGTTTAGATTCAAATTAGCAGCAAGCAATACAGTCGATTTTCCTGCACCATTCATGAAGCTTCTCTGCCTGCTGTTCCTCAGCGCATAGTCTTTTGTTCCTGTTGATAGCTTACTCTTGCTCCCGCCTCTTCATGTTTCCTTGCATGCTGAGCTTATTTTCACACTCCACAGTTTAGCAGCTCAGTAATTGGAACGTTCTCCAAATAATACCTTATGATCGATAGGGAAACAGCAGGGAGATGGACTGTGGCTTGCTCCATTACATCCTTCTTGCATGATGGCGACCAGCCGTCGTTCCCATTTAACAGGCAATGTGCAGTTTTTGTTCACTCTTGGTTCGTAAATGTAATCATTACAAAGAAGGTTTATCACTTCACAGTGAATTGAAGTGAATTAAAATGCCAAATACAAAATTTAAGCTAAAACAACTAAGAGAAAATTTCTCGAACTAAGATATAGTCACAGCTAGGTTATTAAACTTTGGATTTTGTAATTTGTTTTCAGTTTACCACAATTTGCCTTCTAATCACAAACTGCTTAATGATGTAAGGTATGGCGAAAAAGATTGTTGAAAAATGGTGAGGGTCTAGAAAAAGGTAGTAAATATTGTGAAATCAATGGCTTTTAGCTTTATTAAGAAATTATAATTATAATATTTTCAAAAGGGTGGTTTTTGGCATTTGCTAGGTGGAAGGCAATATTATATATATTCTATTCTTGGGGGATTCTAGGTGCCAAAAACGACCAGGGGCTTCAGCCCAAGACTAACTATTACGGTCCTTCCCACATAAAGTATATTGACTTAGGCCCCTTACAAAACCCACCCTAGATCCATCTCTAAACCCAAACATGTTCTATCAATAACCAAATCACCACTAACTGGCACGGTCTCAAACAATGTAACTGGGATGTTATTCCTCTGTTAATGTTACATCTGGGTTGTGTCTAATACTGAAAGAGTGCCAAAATCAGACTCAGGGCTTTTTAGGACCTCATTTAGGAATCCAGTGTTGGTCAACCACCATAGCAATGCCCTTAGCTCATAGACACGTCAGCCTTGTATGACCTGCATTGTTACATTCCCTTAAATCACTGCTATTTCTGTGACTCCAAATACCAAATTAGAGAATAGGGACACCCTCTGTGGCAAAGCTCAAAGGTTAACGCTCAAAGTAACTTTTTTTCATTGGTCTTATATGTATTGAGGCTGATATGTATTATAGTTATTGCTGGTGCCCAGGAGTAGTGGGAGTTTGAGCTCCCGGTTTAATTTTGTATGTTACATTCCCAAAACTGACAGCAGGGGTAGAAACTGATAAACATCTGACACCAGTATGCAGTGAGCACTGACTGCAGATCTAATTTTTGTACAGAATTATCACTAGGCAGCATTCTATATTTTTATATTATTTTATAATAAATAATATATAAATATAGATTTGTTTTTTTACTGAATCCTTTTGATTAATCTGGTTTATAGATTTGACAGATCGAGGATGCCAGAGTCGTGCGGAATGACATCATTTACCATCAGTATGACATGTGCAGCATGAGGAAGCATTCACATAAATTGTGCATGCTTGTGATCTTTTCTGTTTCCCAATGCCTCATATATCATGCAGTAGTTTGCAGGCACCCCCAGTTAGTTTTAATCAGCATATAATATTACTGTAAGGCTGCAGATTTCAAACCATCTATGCCAGTGCCCCGTGGGGTAAGTGGGGGGGAATTGCCCTAATACCCTTCTTTCCAGCACTCCACTAGTCTGTAGTAAAGTATTTGAGCAATTCATTAGCCTATGTACTTGTGAATTTAAGGGACATTATAGTCACCACAACAACTACAGCTTAATGTAGTTGTTCTGGTGAGTATAATCATTACTTTCGCGCATTTTCATGCAAACATTACTTTTTCAGAAATAATGCAGTGTTTACATTGTTCCTGGGGACACCTCTAAATGCCCACTCCTCAGACTGCCGATCAGCGTCTCCACGCTCTGCATGGGGACACAGTATTTTCCTCAAAGATATGCACTGATTCAATGCATCTCTATGAAGAAGTGCTGTTTGGCCCTGCCCCATCACGCCTCCATGCAGATTATAGCCAATCCAATGCTTTCCCAATGGAAAGCATTGGATTGGAAAAGAAATCTGCAATTTTGATGATGTCATTAAGGAGAAGGATAGGGGACGCGTCCAGTGCCGGCGGACCCACGCAGCGTTGGAAATAAGGTGAATTTAATTTACTTTTAAGGGGGCTAAGGGGGGCAAGCCACCTAAATGATGGGTTTAACACTATAGGGTCAGGAATACATGTTTGTGTTGCTGACCCTATAGTGTTCCTTTAATAACCTGATCCTTTGAATCCAACAGATTTGTTGTATACTGACTGAGGAGCTTCATAAAGATGTTGTTCTCACAGTATTATATAGCCATGTGAAGTCAGAAACAATTTATCTTTCTGTAAGAATTATGGCCATGATTTAATAAGCTCTACAAATGACTTTAACCCCTTAAGGACGGAGCCAAATGTACACGTTGTGAACGAAACAAAATGTAAACAAAACCTGGCATTTGCGCTATATGTCTGTCCAACCGTAATTCACCTCTTTCATATTAAATACACCCACCCTTATTATATATCATTTTATTCAGGGGAAACAGGGCTTTCATTTAATATCAAATATATAGCTATGAAACATAATTTAATATGAAAAAAAATGGGAGAAAATAAGATTTTTTTTGATTTTTTTAGTTCTACATGACATTTTAACGGTCAATGTCATAATACTATTTGCTTTTACTGCAATAAAATACACATATTTGTATTCAGCAAAGTCTCACGTGTAAAACAGTACCCCCTATGTACAGGTTTTATGGCTTTTGGGAAGTTACAGGGTCAAATATAGCACGTTACATTTGAAATTGAAATTCGCCAGATTGGTTACGTTGCCTTTGGGACTTTATAGTAGTCCAGGAAAGAAATTTACACCCATAATGGCATATCATTTGCAATAGTAGACAACCCAAGGTATTGCAAATGCGGTATGTCCAGTCTTTTTTAGTAGCCATTTGGTCACAAACACTGGCCAAAGTTAGCGTTAGTATTTGTTTGTGTGTGAAAAATGCAAAAAGCGCCAATTTTGGCCAGTGTTTGTGACTAAGTGGCTACTAAAAAAGACTGGACATACCCTGTTTGCAATACCTTGGGTTGTCTACTATTGCAAATGGTATGCCATCATAGGGGTAATTTTCATTCTTGGGCTACCATAGGGTCTCAAAGGCAACGTAACCAATCTGGCGAATTTTAATGTGAAAAAATGAAACGCAAGCCTTATATTTGGCGCTGTAACTTTTGAAAACACCATAAAACCTGTACATGAGGGGTACTGTTGTACTCGGGAGACTTCGCTGAACACAAATATTTGTGTTTCAAAACAGTAAAAAGTATCACAGCAATAATATCGTCCGTGTAAGTGCTGTTTGTGCTAGAAAAAGGCAAAAAACTTCACTTTTACTGGCGATATCATTGTTGTAATACACTTTACTGTTTTGAAACACTAATATTTGTGTTCAGCCAAGTCTTCCGAGTAGAACAGTACCCCCCCTGTACAGGTTTTATGGTGTCTTGGAAAGTTATAGGGTTAAATATAGTGCTAGCAAATTAAATTCCCTTTACTTTTGGCATGGGTTGTCAGGCAGGTCTCGCTAATTGTAATTAATTAAGATACCTAATTATGTAAAAATATTACATAAATATATGTAGAATTAATATATGTATATATATATACGTATGTGAATCTATATGTGTACATATATATCATTTTTAAAATATATTTTAATTTATATATAGGTATATATATAGTGATATATACTTATATATTTATGTATGTAGATATATATATTATTTCGTTCTACGTGTATTTTGATATAAATATATATATATTAATATCACAATACAGTAAGAAGGAAATAACACACATCTATATATTTTTTAATTATTTTTTTAAATTATTTTTTTTTTATCTATTTACATATTGAATTTTTTTACATTACATATAAATATATATATTTAATCAGTATCAGTCTACGTGTAATTTGATATTAATATATATATATAATTATATATATATTAATAGTAAAATACACCTAGACAGTGTATGAGTGTGTATGTATATGTGTATATATATACTTAAATCATATATATATAATATATATATATAATCTAAGTATACATTTTTTTTTTACACTTTTAATTTATTTAATTTTCAGCCAGCAGGGGGACCACCTGTCATTACAGGCAGCCCCCCTGCTGGCAATGTAGGAGGCAGCCTACCCGGCCATGTGATTGTGAGGTCCTCGCAAGGACCTCACTCTCACATGGCCGGGGGGCTGCCAGGAAGAGGATCTGCCGCGGGGGGGGGGCTCCCTGGGAGTCCCCCCCACCGCGATCGCCGGCGTGGGACCGCCGGCGACCGGGTAAGTATTGTATTAGGATCACTTTTTTCTTTAATTCA
>OW240915.1:101938338-101968995 GCA_933207985.1 Pelobates cultripes | reverse complement strand
AATATTTAAAAAAATATTAAAATAAAAAATTACACAAATTACATCACTACACAAACACACACACACGCAAACACACACTGCATTACATACACACACTGCATTAAATACACACTACACAAACACAGTACACATACTGCATTACATACACACACAATGCATTACACACACACTACACAAACACACACTACACAAACACACACACTACATTACATACACACTACATTACATACACACACTACACAAACACACTGCACACACACTGCATTACATACACACACACTGCATTACATACACACTACATTACATACACACTACACAAACACACACTGCATTACATACATACACACTACACAAACACACATTGCATTACATACACACATATACACACTACACAAACACACACTCTGCATCCACTACACACACACACTACACAAACACACACAGTTCCCCTGTCTAAACACACTTCATCCACTACATGTGGCATGTATATTTTGTGCATTTACCTTTCGAATTAGTTTATTTATTCAAAATAGTAAATGTACAGAATATCGGCAAGATATCGGCTATCGGCCTGAAAGTTCGCAGATTATCGGTATCGGCTCTAAAAAATCAATATCGGTCGATCCCTAATATTAACGTTAATCCTTTAACCCCTATACCTAACTCTTTGGTTTCTCCAATTGCAACTTATGATCCGAGTACTCCCTGAATCTTTCCACACTAGTTCTCAACACTACGAGGTGGTGTGGCAGATGTTTCCGGCATCACTAGATCATGTATAACACAGGAATATCTAACTGATGCCTGTTGGAGGCACAATTCCACACAGTCAAATAGCTTAAGTGATAATTATTTCACTTATTCTCCACCCCCCTGCCCCTTCTAGTGGACAATAAGGTGGCAGCCAGACCTACTGGCCTGACGAGTAAGACTGTTGCTAGCACCACTCACTCTTCCTAAGCGCAGCATCACTGCTTCCCACCACATCACAGGGCACCCTCATAGGGAGGCATCAGTAGACACATCAACTTATCACTACTAGGCACACTGACCATACTAGCTAGAATGCAGATTTGGTCTCCACAAAGGGTTCACGTAGACTAAGTCTCTCTCAAGCACTCCTCTGATCTTTTTAAAAAATACAATAAACTACAAATTGGAAAAAAAAGAAAAGAAAAAAAAAAGAAAAAAAAAAAGGGTCAACTCCATCCCAAGTATCCCTTTACCTGACATTATCCAGTTGTAGCTGTACGTTCATATGTCTGTCAGATAACTGGCTCAGCTCCTTCTCCTGCTTGTCTTTAAAAGCTCTGTATTCAGACTTTACATTTCGGAGCTCTCTGTCCGCAGACTGAAGAACCACTCGAAGATCGTGAACCTCACTCTTCAGTACTGTTACATTACACACAAGATACAGTTAGCTGTCACCAGGCCTACTTCAAAGATCACAATTTACCACCCAAAGGAGAAACTTAGTACCTAGTATAACTAGAAATGTATTAATTTATTTTACATAACTATTCAATTTAACCTAACGTTTTACTTGAAAGAAACATTGACCACAAACAGACCTAATTTTCGGTTTTACAGTGATTGTCCTTGGCATTTTGTGCTACTGTAATTATTGGTCCATCTTTTCACTATCCAACGTCTCCACTTTGAAGAATGAGGAAGGCCACGCTTGTAAACAACAATTTCATTTTACTGCATACACATTAACATTACAACATTATTATTACAATGCATACCTTGTAGGCAACAAACTGTCACTGTTTAAAACTCTGCTAAGACAGCAGACATTTTAATATAGAGCTTTTCAGGTACTGAATACTTCTTATGGGAGTCACATTACACAAACCAGACTCCATACCCACCATTGTTCCTTATAAATTAAATCAAATCCTGCACCTCAAGGTCGCTAAATAGTTCAACTCGCGTAATACTTGAAACGAAAAAAAAAACAAAGGTCCAGCGTTCAATGGAGAAATTCCACTACTGCTCATTCCAAACAAATCCTAATAATTTTTTTCTTATACACAACCTCAAAAAAGCAAATGTACATCTGCAAAAACTACATATATTGCATCTCCTATCATGTGGTAGTATCACATCACATCTTGTGCTCCCACACACACTCGTCAGATGTGCATAAGGGGACACACAGCACTTGGATTTGCTTTTAAATGGCAAAAGGCAAAAACACAGATTTCAAGATAATACTTGATGAAAATAAAACCTTTTCCATTAGTAAAGTTTGAATTAAGAGGCTATGGTAGAATGACTATACCATATTTCAGTATACAACTAAATTGCTCTATGATGTAATATTGTCACAGATGACTAAATTGTTAGAACTTGAAACCTTCAAAATGAACGGAAGATTTTCAACAGGACCTTGCATGAAAAACAAGGTATGGTAAGGAAACCCACAGCACTTTAAGGTAAACATCTTGCAGAGGTTCAAAAGTACTGGACAGATAGAACAGAACCAAATTTAGATCCCAGGGGAGGTGTAATTTGTCTAGAAGTAAGTTTCATGCTCTAGATTGTTTTAATAAATGTAATAATGAGGAGCCACGTTTCTGACAGTCATGAAATCAATAGCTTAAAATGTGAACTTTTACAGATGCGGATTTTAATCCTTTGAAACTGCATCTGTAGGAACTTTCAAAAAGGTATCAATCCTCGTCAAACATCTAAAGGAACACCACTTAAATTCCCACCCCCAACCACTAGATACAATGATAAAGTATGTTAATAGACTTTCGACTTCAACATGACCCTTAGCAATTAAAATATCCCAATAAATGGCCATGCATGCTTCAAGAAATTCTCTGTGTGATGCTGATGCTCCAGAATCTGGCAAATTCCAAAATGTTTATTTTGACAACTCCTGAAATGCATGTTCTTCTGGGCCAGAAGGGATGATTGCAATTATTATAGTTTTGTCAGACCTGAATTTCTTGAAGAATCTTGGAATCAACATCAGAGGAAGGAAAATGGAGGCCAGATAAAAAGACCGACGGATTGCAAAGGCATCTATAAAAACGGGATTCCCCACTCTGCAGAGTGAACCAAATACAGGAACTTTCTTGTTGAAATAAGAAGCCATATGGTCTACCTCTGCTTTTCCAAAACATACGGTTATTCCATGAAACGTGCTCTTTGACAATAACTAATCCATTTGGTGCAAAACCTTGATGAGTCTGTGGTGTAAATCAGATATTTTCTTTCTCTGAAAAAACTCCTGTAACTAGGAATAGGGTTCTCCCCCACCAAAAAAGTTGTTCCCTTGTGGATGACCAAATATGGAGACTTGAATTTAGGGAGAGATTATTACTGGTCATTCCTTTAGAAGGTTTTCTTGTAAAAGTTTCCTGTGAGCTTTGGTCCAGTTTAAGAGACACTATAGTCACCTGAACAACTTAAGCTTAATGAGGTTGTTCAGGTGAGAACTATACCTCCCTGCAGCCTTTTCTGATGTAAACACTGTATTTTCTGAGAAAACACAGTGTTTACATTGAAAGCTAGGAACACCTCTAGCTGCAGTCACTCAGACTGCCACCAGTGGGACTTCCAAGTTCATGGATGTGTAATTTGCATCCATCCATTCAAATGTGCTGTCAGAGAACTGTGCACGAGCATCCTGTCTCCCTGAGGCTGTCAGCAGCACGTGGGAGTCGGCTGGAGGATGCAGAGACCTCCTGACTTCAAACTGTAAGTATACTTATTTAAAAAATTTAGAGTGAGGGTGAGAGAGAGGGCAGGTGGCTGAGTGAATAATTGTGAGTGTGGATGGGTGAGAGATCCATCCATATCCCTCCCCCCCCTCCATCCCTCTCCATCCATCCATGCCTCCCTCTCCATTCATCCCTCCCTCCCCGTCGCCATTCATCCCTCCCTCCCCCCCCCTCCATCCCTGGTGCAGCGCGAAGCCGTGTATGCGCACCAGATCGCGATGACGCTTCTCAAAGAGAAGTGTCCTATTGGGCCCTGAGATTTCGTCATTTTGGCCTGACGAGGAGTTTGGCGCTGGAACGGAGGTTAGTTTTAATGCTAAAAATGACTCTGATTTTTTTTTAATGGCAAGTTCATATAAAACCCAAGAAAGAAGGCTAGGGGACCTGTCCTTCTTGCTTTTATATGTTGACTATAGTGATCCTTTAATAGTCGTAATGGTGGATGATAGCAATCCTGGGATTCTCATGACTTATCTTACTGAGCCAATTGTAAATCTCTGTCTAATTCTTCTTGGGTTTTTTTATTCTTTTTCGCAACCATACCGAATTGTTTATAGTACCCTTTCATCTGTAGTGGTGTTTTTCCATTTAAAAAAAAAAAAAAAAGGATAAAGTCTGCCTCCTATTGCTTGTTCGGTTAGACTTGCATGTCTTCTTTTTTTCCCTTTATTTAGCATTGGGATATTTTCTTTAAAAAGAAGTATCCCTCCAGTAAGAATATTCTATCCCAGTAGGTTCTCTTTATTTTGCGGGGATGCTATTTTTCCCACAGCTTTAGATTTCACAAGATCTATAAAGAACCCACAAAGAAATCCTTGCTCAAAGAAAGGCAAATTACAAATCAAGTATTTTGATGGAACAAATGCTGACAAGGCCATAAGCAAACAGTACTTCACGTACAAAAATAAAAAAAATGGATGCCAATATTAGATCACGCAGTAATTAAACTGGATGTTCAGCTGTATCTTTAGATAGAGCTTTTTCCAGTGTTTCCAACCATATCCTCTGTGCCTTTGCAACTGATGACAACTTGAAAAAAAAACAACTTGAAAAAAATGCTGCTCTTTTTTGCCTGACCGATGGGAACACCTACTTTTGTCATTATATCGAAATGCTTTTTCGTCATCCTTTAAAGAGATAACAAAATGTTTAGTCATAAAAGCCACCTTCTCTGGATTTTTCCACTCTCTAATCATGGCGTCTTTAAAACTTCGGTGTCTCCGGTGAACGCAGGACCTCTTTTCCATTTCAAGTTTTAACTATTCATGAGTTGACTCCTCGTTCAGGGCTTTGATTTAAATACAAGGAATGATTGGGAGTATGGGGCCTACAATTTGAATCATGCGAATTACAAGAGATGTTAGTCTGTAAACTCAAAATACATTTAAATTCTGCTGTGACAGCAGAAATTTTAAACAGTGAGTTTGTTGCCTACAATGCATGAATTATAATAGTTATATTGCAATGTTCCCATATATTTAGCAACATAAAACAGCTTTAAGAGAGCAGAACTGCATTGCCAAGTCAACCAACTATAACACATGCAAAGCAAATTACAGTGATCTTGGGTATGTTTAATGTTTAGAGATTAAACCAATTAAATAAATGTTCATTGCTACCACTATTGACATCCATTCCAAAATTAGGAATTGAGGAACACACTGACAATAACAAAGGATCAACATTTATCAAGCTTGTCACTACGCCCTTTAGGAAGGATATACACAAAATAAACTTCATTGGCAGTTACTAGATTAAAAAAAACAATACTGAACAAATGCCCACAAGACCGTACCATCTTCTTTGCCTTTGAAGTCTTGCTGTTGCTTTTCAAATGATTTGATTTGTAAAAGTAGTTCCTGTTGCTCTGTACTCCATTTAGCCTTTTCCAATGAGAAGTGCTATTAAAAAAAAAAAACCAAAAAACCCACAATCAAATGCCATCATGTAATTTACGATTCATATTTTTTTACAAAAAATAAATTGACGTGAACGAAGACTACATTACATTAAACAGAAGAAACAGTGAGGAAGTTATTCATATGAAGTGTGTTTTGGCAATAAATTCCAGCAATAAACAAAGCTCACATAATAAATAAAAAGTTGGCTATGTCCTCCTCACCTCTTGCATCTGAGTAGAATGGTGCTCCAGTTTGCTGAACTGTTGTTGGGACTTCATATTTCTGCTTTCCTCCTCATCTAGCTTAGCTTGTAAAGTAGTCACTTGTTCCTAAAAATAAATAATGCAGAAATTTAAATCTCTAATTTGTATGAAGGCAACCCCTCATCTTGAATTAATTGTTCTTTAATCTACATTCCCCACAAAATACATTTCCCATATCTGTAAAACATGCATTAATAAATGTATTTGGAGAAAATATGAATGTTTTGAGGCTCATGTTGTTGGAGCCAACTCCAGAAATGTCCACTCTATAACCTACCTGAACCATTCTGAGTTCCTCAGCAATAGCTTCATATGCTTGCTCACTCATCTCTGGTGGGATGGGCTCATTGATGATGTCATCTATTTGCACTCCTGATTTAGGAGTATCCATCAAGCCATTGGGTGAATCACTTGGACTCATGCGTGGAACGAGTCGAGATCTCAAGTTGTATGCCTTTGTTGGAGTGGTCATGTTCTGTATAGAAACAAATGCACAACCAATAGAAAAACATTTTTATATTGTAAAAGTTTTTTGGTAGTAATCAGTTTATTGGAATGATAAAAGCACACTTGAAATCTGTCCAGAACCTAGTTTTGTACAAATGGTGAAAAGGTTATTTTTATTTACCTTTATGGTTTCTGTATGCATTCGGTTCAGCTGTGACATTTCCAGACGTTTGTGAGTCTTGATGGCCTCTAAAATGTTTTCAAGATGTGTGTTGGATGTTTGCAATGACTGAAGCTCTGACTCCTGTTCAACCTGCTTCTTCCTAATACATCAATAATGTATTTATTTTAAATGCAAACAATGCTTTTTTTTTTTTTTAATAACTATATCCCAGCGTATTTATTATATGTTTAAGCATCAGGTAGCTGTAAAGGGTTCCTGTCATCTCAGTGCACATGAGCAGGACACCAAACAATGGCAGAAAAGAATCAGAAACACAAAATTATGAGAAAACACAAAACATGTACTAAATAAAAAAATAAAAAACACTCGAATCTCATAGCGCTGCCATGAGCAATTTTAAATATAGATTTTCATTGCATGCGAAGATCAGTGGCATGCTTTATTGTTATATTCATTAACAGCAGGACTTTACTGAGCTACTAAGGTTAGATAAGCAGATCAATCGTCTAAATAGGCAAAAGGTCTTTATCCAACATTTTTAGAGACCGGATTTGAGACAATTTGCCATTGTTTACTAAGGGGTTAAAGTGTAGCAAGGCCTACACAGACCAATGAAATGTCAATTGACCCTTATTACTAATTAAATTCATGGTCACAATATACAGCCCTGCTGAAGTTAAGACATACAACTTTAAAACATCAAATTGTAATGATAACATCACTATTCCTAAAGGGCTATACAATGTTTAGATGAATACACCTAAAGTTTTGAATGATTAGGGAGTGAGAAACATGTAAATAGATTTAGAGAAACAATTTGCATCGTAAACATTTAATTATAAATAATGGCAATTGAAGAATGGTATTTCTCCAATAACTCCTTTTCAGAAATTTATGCACTTGTGAATGGTCCTTTAAACAGTGGAAATTTTGTACCAACTTCGTTAACTCTTTGAACTCTTCATATTCTTGCTTCGAGGTTTCCAGCTCACTTTGAAGCTGCAACAATCGTTCTTTCATCCTTTCCAGTGATATATTATTGTTGTCTGATGGTAGTGGAGTGGAATGCATTGGTAGACCTAAAGCAGCATCATAAAGACCAAGTAAATATCATAGCACAACATAGTTATTTGTAACAAAATCATGCATAGAACATAACTGACAAAGATAGTTTGCCAACTTATATGTTTTAAGTTTAATTTTTGTTAGGCTGTATTGTGGATGTCATCTTAGCATAGAGAACCTTCAAGTAGCCTCAGTGTTTCTATTGCAGTCATATTATGCCTTTCTCTAATTAAGTCAGTATGGTATGATATAAGTTTTCTCAATAAAGTAAGTTTGATGGGAAAATAAGATGCATCCAAAAAAGGCAGAATTTATTTTACTCCTATGTAAATATTCTGCATTTTGTATTTCTCAACCCCCCTCCCACCCAAAAAAACAAATCTAGAATACGAAAATACAGGATTACATTTGTCTAATGTTTCCAGTGATTAATTATAAAGATAGAGATCATAAACATGATTAGGAGTATGTGTGTCTGATCTAAGTTTATTCGTACCTCTGTTCTTTTCAGCTGTAGATGCTTCTAAAAATGCCCTTTCCAGATCTGCAATCATTTGGGCACTAAGTTCTTGGGCTCTCTTTACAGACTGCAGTGAACGAAGACCTTTATTTTCCTCTCTCAAACTATGATTCTCAAGGGCATATTTAGCTACACGAGGGTGATGCTCAACCTGTGAAATATACAAACATACACCAAAGGAAAAAATAAAAAATAAAAATGAAATTCAATCTTTATCAACATTTTATTGAACTCTGTATAGTCTTTTCTTTTCATAAAAATGCAGTTTTGAACCAATTCACATATTGAGGCCCTTTCCCATTGATAAAAAAAAAAGCTTAAAACTGTGAAAAACATCTTTCCATTTCTTTTCCCATTTATTTCAGAAAACATTCAGCCACTGAATGATGTACAGGGTTGGAAAACACATATTACTCAAGCTGAATGGGAACTTATATACTATATCACATAAGAATGGAAGGGCTGCATTTGTCCAGGGGACTCAAGTAGTTAAACCTGTAGTGGATTTAGCATACTGTAGTGGATTTAGTGACAGAGTGCTTCATTACGATGGTCTTTTAATTATTTTTCTAGACTTACTTTGTCGGCCTGTATTTAGGTTGAATTAAAAATCGGATATAGGATAGGGCAGTTTTGCAAGAACAGTCCCTGTATCTTTAATTTATACATGTTATGTCAGACTTTCAGTTCAATCCTTGTGACCCACCCATCTTTATATATCGATTATTACCCAATTGTCTTTTATAATCATTATCTATTATGTATCTCTACTGCCTCAAGCGAACACCTTATGACCACTGCCTACTGACAGGCTAAGGGATGTAAAACAATAACAAAAAAAAGTATTCATCAGTTCACTGCTCTGGGGGCTATTAAGACTCACACCTCACACATCTGTCAGTTCTGTACATTAAAATGGGTTGCAAACCTAAATACATATATTTAGCACACTATATATTTCACATGCCTGCATGCTATTGGTATTAATAATCACTGCTTGGGTATTCATCGGAAAAAGCAGGATACCTAATGAAGGGGTCACTAAGAGGTCACACACACAACAGTACCTGATCTTTTAATACACGTATCTCCTCCTTGAGTTCAGAAATAAAGTCTTCTTGCTCGTTATTGGAGAATGAATTGCGACCATCTTTCAGAGTTCTTTCGAGGCGTGCTATGTGGTCTTCCCTGAATTTAACAATCATTTTATTTGATTGGATGAACTTTTCTTTCTTGTTGCAAAGATCCTCTAGCTGTGCTATTTTTTGTAAAAAGGCCTGTAGATTGGGTTGCAAAATGAAATTCAAAATTCAATAGTCATGAAAAACTAGCACAGACCAAGTACCAGTGAATGCTTTGATAAATTCTGTTCCCAACACAAACTATACATGTGCTAAGCATTATCAAGGGAACAAACCCAATAAAAAAACAAAAAAAACAAACAAGAACTTAACATAACTTTACAGTGTCAGTCTCTCTGCCTTAGGTGTAGACCCCGTCTAATAGAGCTACTCCTACGTCAATAGTTAAAGAAACAGCATTAAGGGTAGAATGAGGGTTTTGCTTGCATAAATCCACAAATTACAGTAGTATAATAGCAATTTGCAGGCTATTTAAAAAAAAATAAAAAATAAATATATGAGTAAGAGAACTGTGAGAAAGGACAAAAGCTTAGAGAAACTCAACAGGGTGCCCTTTGGTAAATCCCCGCTCAGATCGCAAAATAAATTTTTGCTCACTCGTGCCATTACAGATAGAACATATCTTAAGCATATCAGACTGATTCCACCTGAAAGTTCAGTCCAGAACCGAAATGCCTGCAAGTTCCCTGTGCACGAGAGATACAGCCAGATGATCATTTCAGCATTTGGTCCTCGTCAGTGAAGTGTAGCCAATACCTCTCTAGGCACAGTGTTTTACACACAAACATTCTCCTGCAAATCCAAACGACTACTTCACACTTTTAATGTTCTCCTACGCCCTGTTGCTCCCCCTCCTCTTACCACCCTGTCTGCCTCAAACTTTGCAGATCACTTTACTGAGAAAATTTCTACAATCAGGGAAGAGATCTCTAACCGCTCTCCCCTTCCAATAAATCACCCAACCCAAATCCCACCGCTGTTCTATGCTCATTCGCACCTACTACAACAGAAGAGGATTCTTCTCTGCTCCAGTTCTCCTGCCCCACCATTTGTTCGCTCGATCCTATTCCCTCACATCTCATCCGCACTGTCCCTCTCTTGCTCTTCCACTCACTAAAATTTTCAATCTCTCCTTTTCCTCTGGCACATTTTCTTCACCCTTCAAGCATGCAACCATAATGCCGATTTTGAAAAAGTCCAACCTTGACCAAAACTCCCCATCTAACTACTGCCCTATATTGCTACTGCCTTTTGCTTCCAAGATCCCTGAGAGAGTTGTGTATGAGAGATTGACAGACTTCCTCAAATCCAACTCTCTGCTTGACCTGCACTCTGTTTAAACAGCTGTGACCAAACTATCCAACAATTTAATCGCGGCTAAATCTCATGGCCATTACTCTGTCCTAATTCTCCTTTATCTTTGTCATGAATGCACCCTACTTCGAGAGTGTGCATGATGTAGTTGTGGCGGTGAAAGGGTTAAAGTTCACCATTTGTCTGCACTAGACAGGAAATAATGATAACGTCCCACTTACCACCAACCACACCTAACCATAAGAATATAAATGTTACTATTTTAACGCTGCCACCACCAAGACAATTTATAAAAAACACTAATTAGTATCTTCAGGTAACGGGATTCTTTACCAGACAAAGGCAGAACTTAAGAAATTAATATTTATTATGAGCAAAATTTAGTCAAAGTGCATACAAAAATATAGCTAAATTATTTACACCAACAACAGATAAAAACAAAAGGGATAAAATAACAGAAGTCCTAATCACTTACTCAGGTTTTCAAAGTAAAACTTCTGCCCCAGGGATTTCTGGTAAGAAAGATGGTGACTCACTTAGAATTAGATTCTGGCCCCTCAAGCAAGTAAAAATACACATCTCAGTATCATTGGATATATACCCTGTGGATTACCACGCCTCGACCAGAGGTGGAGTTAAGGTGCATCTATAGAGACAATAAGTGACCACCCCCTTGTGTCCCAGACCCACATCAATTAAAAAATTAACTTTTCCTTCTATCTTCTCTATTGTACTTGCCACAAAAATAATTGCCTCTATGAATTTGTTACCATTATCTATATTCCATAGATAAGTCACACTTCTTACTTGTGACCCAATATAGCGGACATCACAATCCCTTCCTCTATGGTTAAGTTATGCCAACCGTGTTTGGGCTTGTTTAGAAGATGGCGCTTGTCCCATTCTAAATATAATAAAAATTATGCTTTTTATTCTGTGGGTACATAATGTTTCTTTTGGATATGTTACTTTAACACAAGGCTAATGGTCATTAACATATCAAAGAAATTAACTCATCAATTAAGAGGCAGAGGCCATATGGCTGAAGGCAGTTAGCTTACATTGGAACTAGACTTCCAGGCCACTTACGTGTGACTTTTCACACCTTACAGGGACGTTTGTTTACAACATGGATTGATCCTTTGATTAATCATCTGCTTCCTTTCACATTCCTATGCAATTTACATTATCCCTTCTATCATCTGACCTTGCTACCAAATGGCCATTTCATTATTATTTTATTATTTATATAGCGCCATCACATTCCGTTGCGCTGTACAATGGGTATATGCACTACAAAAATTACATTAAATGGCAATATTCTGTTGTGCTACAATGATTTATGCACCCTTGTGATAATCTTTCTGCTGCCTTTGACACTATTGATCACCAACAGCAGCTTCTTATTCTCCGTAATCTCAGTCTACGAGATACTGTGCTCTCCTTTTGCTCCTCCTACGTCTCCCAACGCTTTTTCAGTGTTTTTTTCTCTGGCTCTGCCTCTTCTTCCCAACCCCTCTCTGTTGGGTGTTCTCAAAAGGTTCTGTCCTTGGTCCCCTACTGTTCTCTATCGATACTGCCTCCCTTGGTAAACTTATCAGCTCCTCTGGCTTCCATTATCATTTATATGCAGATGACACAGAAATCTACCTGTCCTCTTCTGATCTCTCGCCGCCCATCTTGACTCATGTCTCTGACTGCCTCTCCGCATTTTCCAACTGGATGGCTGCTCACTTCCTTAAACTCAACCTGTCCAAAACAGAACTTCTGGTCTCTCAACCCTCAAGTGTTGCTACTCCTGTGCCTTTCTCCCTTTAAGTCAACAGGGCCACCATCACCTCTACCTCGCAGGTTCGCTGCCCAGGTGTCCTCTTTGACTTCGACCTCTCCTTTACCCCTCATGTCCAGTCGATCGACAAATCCTGCCAATTACATGTAAAAAACATGGCTCGCATTGGCCCCTATTTAACACCAGACGCGGATAAGGTGCTTGTCCATGTCGTTGTTCTTTCTCACCTTGACTACTGCAATCCCCTTCTCAGTGGTCTTACGTGTTCCCAGATTGCACCACTGCAATATATAATGAATGCAGCAGCGAGGCTAATTTTCCCGCCCACACCTCCCTTCTCTGTCAGTCCCTACATTGGCTTCCAGTTAGATATAGGGCTCAATTTAAGATTCTGGAGCTTGCTTACAAGTCCCTACATAATGCTGCTCTAACCTACCTATTCTCCGTAATACACAAATATATCCCATCGAGGCCCCTGCGCTCTGCCGAAGACCTAAGCCTATCCTCTGTTTGTATTCCCACATCTGATGCTCGTCTCCAAGACTTCTCCAGGGCTGCACCTTTCCTGTGGAACTCCCTTCCCTCCTACGTTATCACCCAGTCTCCACTCCTTCAAAAAAAACAAACAAACAAAAAAAAATAACTATGAAAACACACTTCTTCAGGAAAGAATATAATTTAAACTGTTAGCTGGTTTTCCAATGCTTTGGGAAAACACTTCTGATGTCAACCAAATTGGTAGATCAGGGGCAGAGCCAGCAACAGCAGACTGGAATAAAGGTAAGATTTTACTATATTTAGGGTGGAAAGACAAAATGGTTTTAAATCTGCAAATCAAGATGACAAAAAAAAAAACAAAAAAACAAAAAAAAAACAAAACACAAATATATTGATAATCGGAATAAAGTGTTAATGCAAGTAAAAAAGGTAGATTGAGATACAGGGCCAGACATAACAGCATCACAAGTGGTTTAGGAACTTGGGTCAGTAATAGCCAAGCAATATTTTTAATCTTTCAAAATTCTCTGTCCTCTGGAATGATGCCAAAACAATTTTCTAAAGTGGATTAGGTGGAAATTATTAGGGATCCAAACATTAGACAGGAAATTGCAGATCCATGGGCTTGACATCTGTGGTAAAAGGTTTTTTTTTTTTTCTTACCCCTTTTTGCTTGGGCCCATTCGCTCTAAACACTTAACACCTTACCTTCTTTTCAGCTTCTGACTTCTCCATAAGCACCATTGCTTCCAAGAAATTGCTCATGTAGTCAACAATATTCTCGTCAAATGGACCAACTAAATTTTAGGATAGAGAAAATAAACAGTTTTCAAAACCAAGTCAACCAGCAAGTGTTAAACCACAAAAAACAGGCCACCTATCTAGATTCTAACTAGGGATCGACCGATATTGATTTTTTAGAGCCGATACCGATAATCTGCGAACTTTCAGGCCGATAGCCGATATTCTGTACATTTACTATTTTGAATAAATAAACTAATTCGAAAGGTAAATGCACAAAATATACATGCCACATGTAGTGGATGAAGTGTGTTTAGACAGGGGAACTGTGTGTGTTTGTGTAGTGTGTGTTTGTGTGTGGGTGTGTGTTTGTGTAGTGTGTATATAATGCAGTGTGTGTAGTGTGTATATAATGCAGTGTGTTTATGTAGTGTGTGTATAATGCAGTGTGTTTTTGTGTGTGTATGTAATGCAGTGTGTGTGTGTAGTGTGTATGTATGTAATGCAGTGTGTGTTTGTGTAGTGTGTGTTTGTGTAGTGTGTATGTAATGCAGTGTGTGTATGTGTAGTGTGCATGTAATGCATTGTGTGTGTATGTAATGCAGTATGTGTACTGTGTTTGTGTAGTGTGTATGTAATGCAGTGTGTGTCTGTAATGCAGTGTGTGTGCAGTGTAGTGTGTGCAGTGTGTGTCTGTAATGCAGTATGTGTTTGTGGTGTGTGTGTAGTGTGTCTGTCTGTGTAGTGTGTATGTAATGCAGTGTGTGCCTGTGTAGTGTGTATGTAATGCAGTATGTGTGCAGTGTGTGTGTGTGTTTGTGTAGTGATGTAATTTGTGTAATTTTTTATTTTAATATTTTTTTTAATATTTAAATGTTTTTTTTGTTTAGTCCCCCCCCAGTGTGTGTTTGTGTAGTGTGTTTGTGTAGTGTGTATGTAATGCAGTATGTGTTTGCGTGTGTGTGTGTTTGTGTAGTGATGTAATTTGTGTAATTTTTTATTTTAATATTTTTTTAAATATTTAAATGTTTTTTTTTTTGTTTAGTCCCCCCTCCCTGCTTCTTACCAGGGAGGGGGATATAGTATTCCCTGGTGGTCCAGTGGCTTGTTAAGTACAGTGGTGGCTCAGCAGCAGCAAGCGCTGACTTACCTTGCAAGCAGCTCCTACAGCTCCCTGTGTAAATCTCGCGGCTCTTAGTGCCGCTGGCAACGCTCTGCGGCCGCGGGTCTCGCGAGATTTACACAGGGAGCTGCATGCAAGGTAAGTCAGCGCTTGCGGCTGGCCCCCACAGGACCGCCGGGCTTGTAATGGGCACGGCGGTCCTGTTATATATTATCGGCAATATCGGTATCTGAATTGGCCGATACCGATATTGCCGAAAATACCAAATATCGGCCGATAATATCGGCCAGACCGATAATCGGTCGATCCCTAATTCTAACTTTCTCACTTTGCCCCAAATTCTTGTAAATAGTTTATTAAAAAATTTTTTTACAAAAAATAAAAAAGGATATAAATACTTCAATTTTAGTACAATATTAAATTGAGTCCCAAAACTGCCCAAGGTTGCTGAACTCTTCATTAAGCTAAAATATGTTGGAATATGCATTCTATGAAAAATATTAAGTACATTTTATTTCATAAAATAAAAAAAAAAATTCAGGATAGTCATAGAAATCTGACATGCACCACTCTTACAAATTATTTATGTAGTGACAGTTGAAAAGCATCATTATAATGCCATACACATTGAGAGGGTGAAGGAGTTAATCAGGCTGTGGAAAATGCTTTTGATTTCTGATCTCACCTCTGGCAATAGAAATATCCTGTGGCATCTGTCCGGAAAGGAGCTGAGAAAGCTGTTCTTTTAGTTTCCTCACCTCTGCTTGCAGCTGATTCACATTCCCTTGGGTGTCTTCATTAACAACAGCCTAAGGGAGTTAATGAAAATAAAAAAAAACCTGAAATTAACTCCTGCGCAGCACGCTGAGAGGTTGGTTTAATTGAATTCTGTACACAATTTCAGTATCAGTTAAATCCTTGTTTTAATGAAAACAATGTTGTCAAACTGGTTTACTTGCAAGTTCCCCATCCCTTTTATGGATTTAATCATTGAAGTAAATCAGAATTTAAAGTAACGCCAAAAAATATTTTAAAATGTTGAGGAAAATGTGTATGTAATAGTAAATTACAGTTTTAATTAGAACTGTTTACAAGAGCAGGGTTCATGAGAATTGCAAAGAATTTTACAGATCAATAAGTAAATAAATAAAATACTTAAACGTCTCTGTCATCCTATACTTCTCTTACTTCAGTCTGTTCTATTCCTTTCTTCTAATCTAGAACTACATATTTTTCCTCCGCTTGAAACAGTTTCTTTTCCCAAGTTTTGTCACTTGCCCCACTAGCAACGGCTGGGGAATCAGGAATTGCTTCTCAGGATCTTCTATTGACCTCCGTGGGCTCCTAGCAGATGTACCACAAGAAGTTGAAGAGTAGCACAATGATGCAGATGGCAGTGGCCACATGGGACAACTTCAGGTAATTAAAACTCCCCTTTGCCTGCCCTCAGACACCAAGCAGCAAAGTAAAGATCCACAGAAGGTGACACAGCTGCATTAACAAATACTGGGGATTCTTCACAAATATAGTGATATCCTTTTCTTAATAAAGCTCTGGACATAAGAGGGCAAAACGTGTTTAAGATATCTTACCTCTGACACTGGGTGTGCTCCTTGTCTTCCTGACGCTGGATATTGATATATATGGCCTACTATCGTTATGGAAAGCTCATATTCTGGGCTTTAGATATAATCAAAATAGAATGTATTATATATTTTTTTTTTTTTTATAAACGCTCAAACCTATAACCAGGAATCAATAACTAAATGTGGTTACCATGGTTGACTGACTAAACAGGGAGTTAAGGAAAATAGAAAAAAAAAGTAGATAAAAATCAAAGACAAGACAAGAATAAAAAAAAAAAATGAATAAAATACAGTGGTTTAAAATCAAAGCAATGTCAGTATCTGATATGTATTAAAAAAAAAAAAATAATAATAAAAAAAGGTCCAATAGTTTGCAAATAATTGTATACGTATATTAGTCTGAAAAAGTCCACAACGCATCAGTTTGCACATGTGCACCTCGAATACTCCTGCTATAATGCATAAGGCAGGAGATTACGGGTAGCTGAGATTATATAGTATATTACTGTATCTTTTGAGTGGATATAGTTTATATACATATAAACAATATAAACTCTTGGGTGGTCGTCAAGGTGCTATATATTGGTTGAAGAATGATCCCGTGGATCTAAAATAGAAATGACAGACATGATGCTCTCTGTAATAACCTTTATTGATATCAAAAATGGATAAAATACACTCACAGGAGCTACTGGCAGACGTGGCACCCAGCAAGGGTGGTAGTGCAAGTAAGCATCAGAGTCCCCTCAATACTCACAACTGCCGGCTAAGGAGAAGGTCGGTGTTCCTGGATAGATGTTTGTCGCTTTCTGTTGCTGGCGTGCATTCCACTTCGCTGTGCTTGTCTGTGAGAGCCGATGCTCTCACAGATATTGGCTCTCACAGATAAGCACAGCACGCCCGCAGCGAACATCTATCCAGGAACCCCGACCTTCTCCTGGTAACTGCTTGAAGGCCATTCTGTCACAAAACCAATGTAATAACTATGCAGTGTTTGAAGTTCACAATGAGAATATAAAGTGGTTTTAAATGTGACCGTGTAGGTAACAAGTTTGAACTTGCTGTGTCACTTAAGCAACACAGAAGACACACTATGGCAATGTCTCAAGCTTCTGTGTGTACATGAATCACGTCTGTATAGACAGACATTTTTATTGCATGTTAAAGTAGTTGTTATGGCAGACACATACATAAGTACTTGTAAACCCTGAACTAGTGATAGCTTGTTACAAAGATGTTGGGGGATTGGGCCCATAGAGTAAATATAAACCGCTATCTAAAGGAATTTAAAGCTAGGAGTGGAAAGCAGAATAAACATTTGTTTAATACAATTTAAGTAATTGGCAATCAAATTCTATCAGTGTGATTATTTATAACTACACGTAGCAATGGTGTTTTATTTATCATGTACTACATGTAGTGTAACTCACTTTGTTTTTATTTTTCCATACATTTGATGATATAAATGTAAATATGTGAGCAAACGTTACTAATGCCCAGCCATGGTTTCACATGAATTATTTTGAGAAAGTATGCCTTACATTTCATGCCAAATAGATATATAAATACCTTGTTTTTTATTAATTTTGCTCGTTGGGCAAATTGCAATGTAGATAATGTTTCCCCAAAGCACTTGGATCCAGGGTGTACATTTGCTATAATGAATGTTTTTGCATTACCTCCTAGAGAGTCCTGTTGAAGAAATATTTCATTACTAACTAAAAGTCAGCAGAAAGAAAATAACATTGTTCAGCTACAATACCTTAGCAATATAAAAAGTAATTAAAAAAATAATCTACCTGTCAAAGTTAGTGAAAAAAAGCAGTTTAACTACTTTTTTGAACACATAATAATGCTTACTCTAGCTGTAATAGAACTCTTGTTCTGACAAAAGGGCTTGTTGTACATTATATCCGGAATTGTTAACCCAAAAATCTTTCAATTACAATATATACTGTTGAATACTTTAAGATTAAGTTATTGCCATTTTTGTATATGACTTTGGAATATCATTTGTAACCATGTAGTATTATATGCACATCTGATTTTTGCAATCTGATTTGGGGTAAATAATTATTAAATTAAACCAATATTTTTGTTTGGCCAACTTATTTATATTTACTATAGACAGTACTTTAGTGGGAAGCACATAAGCATCTGGGTTAGCCAGCTTGAAAGTGATATGGAACATTTTTAATAAAAATTGGAATAGTGCACTGTGCAAGCAGCATGTTAGAATATGAGGAAATTTCCTTTACCAATCATTTTGGCTTTTCCCTACTTTTCAATTGTTTATGAAAGCGTTAAAAATCTACCTTTTTAGGAATGGTTATCAACAAATCAACCCTTTTCCCCTGCCATATTGTATATTTTGCATTCATTCATCTCTGCTGAATTAATATGTTTACTATAGCATCAGTATGCATGGAATCCATGTTTTTCTTTTGTATAATTTTATTCCAGGTCCTTTAGAATGGAAACATTGTTATTTAACATATCACTATATACAACGTAATATTAAGCGTTTGCAACTTAAACTACTTTGAAACCCCCTCCCCATAAAAGCAAAAAACAAACATTGTGTTTTTTCTTTAAAATAAATAAACAAACTTGTACATTACCCGGAGTAAAAAAGTGAGCCTGGAGTCCCTGTAGCAAATGTGCCTCTGTTTGCCATTAGCCACATCAACCAATGCTGTGATGACCTGACCTAGGCAACTTAGGGAACGGTTTATACTGCCTGCCTCCTAAAAAAAAACAAAAAAAAAAAAATGAAAAAACAGAAATATACATTGGCAAATTAAAGCACAAATCATTCAATATTGTACCATTACACTCAATATGTGGGGCTCCAGAATAGGGCCAGAATTAGAGGCCTGACATTCACCAAAGAGCTCTATGCAGTGTTTAAAGTGAGTGCTGCATACAGCCCTTTAAAATTACTGTGACTGAACATCAGGGATCAGCTACGGTCGTGGTGGCATCACCAGGGATTCCTTCCAACCTCCAGGGGGAGACAGGATGGGTTCTGAGGTGACCATGATCACTTCTCCTTGCATGCCATGCAGCATAATCACCAGCTACAAAGGGTGATTAGTGCTGGGCTATACATGTTGCCCAACGTTGATCACAGAGTGATTGCAGCTGCAGAGAGGATTCTGCACTGTAAAAGTCCCCCTGTGTAAACATCAGTAGATTGAATCCCACTAACATTATTGTTAGGATTAGAACCAGCAAGGTCATTTGTAATGTTGAATACAGTTTAGGGAATTGTATTGGTGGCACACATGAAATTTAATAAAATACGCAGCAAAAATATATTGTAAATGTAAAAATAATAAAAGTACAACTAAAAAATAAAATAAAATACAAAAAGTTCAAAAGTGACATCTAAATAAGCTAAAATATACGAGAGCTCTGTGGTTTCCACAACTGCAAATGGTATGCAGTTATGGAGTAACTTAATACACCTCAAAATGCACCATAGACCCATCTCAACTGTGACATTAACAAATGCAGTGGGCAGGTTGTTAATTCAGCCTTGCACTTTCCCAAAATCTTGACAAGGGTATGCAAACTGTGCCATATTGTACTCCGGAGATATAGCTGAGCACAATTCAGTGCTTTTTATTACAGACGCACTCAGTTTTACAAAATAAACCGCTAAATTGCAATGGGCATGTAAAAAAAAGAAGAAAAAAAGAAGAAAAAAAAACTTGAAAATAATATACCATACACTTTGAAAGAAATAGGTGGGAAAATGGCTGTACAATAAGGCTCAAAATACATCCTATCTACTTTTGCAAATGGTATACATTTATTGGGCAATTTGAATAGTCAGACTTCTACAATGCCCCAAAATGAGACAGAGCTTCTTAATTCCATCAAAATTAAACAGTATTTTAACAAGCAAAGGCATACTTTAGGGGTATTGTTGTACTAGGAAGAGTAGCTGTACACAATATGGCGTGGTTTTGCACAGGAGTGGCACACAGGTTGTTAACAGAAGGAGGAAGAGAACCTCACTTGATGACAGCCATGGAGGCGTTTCTAATGATAAAAGGGCCGACTTCTCAACTATATCATGACTTTTTATACTAGCTCTAAAATGGAATACTCTGTAGACAAAATACTTCAGCAACCTAAAGTGATTTAAGAGTGTGGATTGTTCCTTTAACCTGCACTAATTATGTACACATTAATATTACCAAAATTATGGGTGGTGGGAGAGGAAGGTGTTTTTGAGAATTTAGATTGTGCATCAAATAAAATGCATTTGTGCCTTATGAGAACAGTATATAATGTGTGTTGGTGCAGGAAATGAGAAAGATGTAAATTTCTGTTGAACACACATTGCAAAAATGCTAAAATTGCCTGTTTTCATAAGTACAAAAACAAGCAAACTAAAGTGCATGGCCAAAAAAAAAAAAACAACCAAGAAAACACTTTCTACCATACGTATTGATAACATTAAAATAGTGGAGTCTGAAGACATACATCATTATTGCCATCTGAATATAATTGAAATGTGCTGTATTAGTAAAGCACTTTAAAGTGAGATATTACTCTAGTCATGCAATGTTTACATTTTGTGGTAAATGAATTCCATTAATCTATTTACAATGTCATACTCTTACTGAGAGTTCTGCGAGATGATTATTTTCTATCTAGAACAGGGGTAACCTTCAGGACTACAAATGTTGTGGACTACATCTAAAATAAATAAATAAATAAAATAATTCCAAAAAACCCCCAAAAAACTAACAATTAAAATAAAAAAAGTGTGTTACAATATACGGTTACAGCTACAAGGCGTAATCATGTGAAGATCACCAAGAACCATTTTAGTCTTTTTCCAGCAGACATTTCAACTGATGTAAATTTACACACAGTGAAACTGATGTAATCAGTGCATGTATGTATATTGCATGTTATGGCTAAATGCGTTTTGTATGTTCCTTTAAAGTGGTAAAACCAGGCTACAAATGATGAGACTATTAAAAAAAAAAAATATAAAAAAAACCCCCCACAAACAAACAAAAACTTAGTGTTATAGAGTAATCTCTGTCATTTTACAGGATATCTTGCTTGAGAGATGAACCAAATTTGAATTTGTAGGACGAAATACAAATGGTAATTGAGTTGATAAGGTCCAGATTAAATAATACATGACAGATTGTCACAGTAAATGTGCAAAATCAAAGTAAGGAAAGGTTACCAGTCATGTGCCTGAGGGAATAGTCCTGAGGCCTGTTCAATTTCATATAGTCACTGCAGATAACACTAGAGGCACTTAATGTAAAGCATGCCATTTTTGCAGACAATGTTCTCTCTGTAGTACACACTCTGTACCATTGCTTCTGATTTACCGCTCATTCAGAGAATCACTAAATCTGTTCTCATTCCCATCTGAAATACCGTGGAAAGACAGATTTTCTTTTCTAACCTCTGTCTACTCGAATGATTTGTCATCATCTGAAACTGAATACGTCAAAGTCTGAACTACCATGTCTCCTAATAGTTCAGGTATCTATCATGTAATTCATGGCTCTGGATCCAAACATTCCACGGCCTGCCATTATGTTATTACATCGAAACACAACTATACATTTAATTTAAATGGTGTCCGCATCAGATGCAAGACCTCTAGAGATATATGGAAGTTAGATAGAAGCATATGATCTAATGTGGTTACAAGTAGGGATGCACCGAGATTTTCGGCCAAAAATGGGCCTACCCCATTTCGGCCGAAAACGGGTCAAATTTGCAGAAATAAAAAAAAAAATTAAAAATAATATATTTTTTATTTTTGTAGTGCATAGTTTAACAGACATGCTTGCATTAACAATTCAAATGATTAGAAATCACAATGAAAGATCGTAATGATAACATGAAAAGTCAAGAATACTACACTTGGGACAGTGGAGGGGAGCAAAGAACACTACGGGACAGGGTAGGAAAAAAAACACTACGGGACAGGGTAGGAAAAAAAACACTACGGGACAGGGTAGGAAAAAAAACACTACGGGACGGGGTAGGAAAAAAAACACTACGGGACGGGGCAGGAAAAAAAACACTACGGGACAGGGCAGAAAAAAAAACACTCGGACAGGGCAGAAAAGAAACACTACGGGACAGGGCAGAAAAGAAACACTACGGGACAGGGCAGAAAAGAACACTACGGGACAGGGCAGAAAAGAACACTACGGGACAGGGCAGAAAAGAACACTACGGGACAGGGCAGAAAAGAACACTACGGGACACGGCAGAAAAGAACACTACGGGACACGGCAGAAAAGAACACTACGGGACAGGGCAGAAAAGAACACTATGGGACAGGGCAGAAAAGAACACTATGGGACAGGGCAGAAAAGAACACTATGGGACAGGGCATGGGGGAAAGATTACTAAAAAAAGAGGGAAGGGAGAGGAACACTAGAGGGGGGTGGGGGAACCACTAAAAGAGAAGGGAAGTTTTTCATATTGGATTAAATTCATTAAACAGTCTAATATTAATAAAATTATAGGGAAAAGACTTTTTAAAAATCATTTGGGGGAAAAAAAGTTTTCGGCCAAGGGCATCCTGAATTTTCAGTTTCGGCCAAGGATTTTCATTTCCGTGCATCCCTATCTAAAACACTCATTTGTGTTCAGAGATGTCTCAGAGTAGAATAGTAGCCCCCACATGGGGAAAATATGAGTGTTTTAGAGCAGAAAAATGTATAATGGTGATGCATCAGAAAAAGTGGTTTTTATGAGAGAAATGCAAAAAAATAAAATAAAAAATAAACTAAATAAAAATAAGACATATTGAATACCCTGGGTAATCTACTTTTCCAAATGGCATAATGGAGGTAATTCTCAATCCTGGGCTGCCATACAGTTTCAAAGGTAATGTACCGTAGATCCAGCAAACTTCAATGTGTAAAAACTAAAACTTGACCCTGTGACTTTCCAAAACACCATGAAACCTGTACGTATATGGCATTATTGTACTCTGGGGACATCACACCATACAAATAAAAGGGAACAGTATAGGACATTCATAGTTAAAATGCCACGCAGAACTAAGAAAATAAGATTTCTTAATTTATCACATTTGTTTTAGATTTTATTCATATTAAATGTTTCATATATAAATGACATAAGTTGGTGCACATAGTATGAAAGAAAGAGGTTGATATCGGTTGAACAAACATAGCTCAAATGCTTGTACAATTATCTCTGGCCTTAAAGGGACACTATAGTCACCAGAACAATTACAGCTTATTGTATAATCAGTTCCATAAGGCTTTTTGCAGTAAACACTTTTTTTCCAGAGAAAAAGCAGTGTTTACATTACAGCCGAGGGATACCTCTAGTGACACACTGGACTTTCCTCATAGAGATGCATTGATTCAATGCATTTTGATGAGGAGGTGCTGATTGGTCAGGGCTATGTTTGGCTTGTGCTGGCTCTGCCCCTGATCTTCCTTCTTTACAATCTGAGCCAATCCAATGCTTTCCCATTGTATTTACTCAGATCATCACTTCTGATAATGTTAGCCAGGTTGGTAGATCAGAGGCAGAGCCAGCACCAACAGACTGGAATAAATGTAAGATTTTAGTGTATTTAGAGTTACTGAGGGGCTAGATGGTGTTTTTAACATTATTTGAATGTTTGTGTTCCTGACCCTATAGTGTCCCTTTAAGGGTTAAATACAACTGGGACTCTTTGATGCAATTGGGACTCTTTGATGCAATCATTTTGCCAACAAACACTGCATGTACATGTTTGTGTATATAAAATACTTGAATGAGTTTTACGTTTGGTACAGATTCCAACAGGTGCATATAAGAATCCTTATGTATATGAAAAAAAATAAAACCACACACATGCCAACTATATAGCTCTTAAGATGGTCATCAGTCTACTGACCTTTAGTCTGACTCCTTCAGCGTGGGAATCCTTCTGCCTTTCAGAACCTGCCAAATCTACCAGGTTGAGCTGTGAGGACCTGATGTTGACAATCTCGTTAATCTTTTCCATAGACTCAATGGTCACTGTGAAAACAGCATGCGATCTTGACGACTCTCTGTTCATTGAGGTAGAAGCTACACGTCTGTTACGCCAACCCATGGATAGTACCTTTCAAAGCAAATGCCAAGTCTGTTACTAACCAGTGATATGCACATTGACAGATGTAATGAGGTTTAGAGAACAGTGAAAAACAAGATTTCCTAATAAATATGTTTTGCAACATTTGTTTTTTTTCCCCACTAGAGACAATTGATTCATTTTGTTCCAGTACTTCAGTTCTCAGCAATTTAAAAGTAAATTAGATATCTTTACCGACAAATCAACAACATAATTAAATAAATCATTAAAAATATTAAAGTTCTTGCTTTTTGTTCTATAAAGGGAAAAAAAACCCCCAAAAACAGGTAATTCAGATATCGGTTACCGCCAGTATTTCTGTACCTGGTATGCTTCAGCTGCTGAAGTGACCACTTGCTCCACAGCTCCAACAACAAAAACCCCTTTTTTAATATGTTCCCTTAGAAGAAGTACTGTTGAGGCCGAGTCCAGTAGATCAAATATCTGTTCATTATAGATTTCAATAAACGAGCATTTACACAAAAAACTTTTACCATCTCCAGCCTGAAAAACAAAGGTTAAAAAAAATTATTATTTACACCGATAAACAATGACAACTTAAGTTGTAACTTACTCTGAACTGCAATTTTTGATTGTCGGCATCAACATAAGACTGTTTTGAATTGTCCACTCTACAGCTTTTAGCATCACTAAACTGTTTTATTAACCCCTTAATAAGAGGGACATATTGGTACGACATGAAAAAAGGTTTTCTAAGTATCATTGACATACCAGTATGTCAAGGTATGTCAAGGTAAAAAAATTCACCATAATTCTTTTATATATATTAGTGATATCACAGTGTATTCCATGCAAGCTTTGAAGATACAAGTTTGAAGAATTAACAACACTCTTGGCCAGAACCTCCATCATTTTAAAATATCAAATGCTGGATAAGCTTAATGGGAGATGCATATCGCAGCATGTTGAAGGCAGGTATGCTCAAAGTACCTTAACTGTAACCATGCCCTAATACTGCTTTAATGACATGGGACTAGTGCTTTAGGATACACTGTCTTAGCTGGTATAATTTTGCTGCTGGGCTCTACATCACAGCCTTATGATATGACTGAACTTGCCAAAAACATGTCAGAGAACTAGCTAAAAACATAGCAAATTTTTTTTTACAAGGCAAGGCTCAACATACATTATGTGTGATACCCATCGGTGCCCAGGTTTGTGTATGGTATCTGTAGCGGAGCTTCAATATTAAATTCCACGATCTCCGCTAGTACAGAAGGTAATCCAAAGTAAAGCGCTGAGAAGTAAGTCAATATCCCAAATCATCCAGTAACCGGACGAAACCGTTCTGGGAGTCAACTGAGCTTTTATTCACAAGTCACAGTTTTTATGCAAGTTCCCATGCAAGGGGTTTCCCTACTGACATTGCAGGGGTTATGCAGTAGGGGACTACATGGGGGACTTAACAATCTGGACATTTCTCCCATCAGGCACTGCTGGACGAGAGGGATACTCCCACTGGAATATACCGTTAAGTGGATTATCCCTCCGTGCAGCAGAACCCACATTTTACATTAAAATATATAACTTTTCCATCATTCACTTTATTTAAACGAATGGACGTCTGAATGCACCTTTCGTGAGAATACCGCTCAGATCCCAGCATAAATAACCGAACGCCGCACAAAATACACTTTAACATTATGTTCGTCTGAAAATACCGAACACCGATGGGGAACCACAATAGTGAAAGACCGGAGCTCCCGAACGGCCTGGAAGCCCAGCGGTGTTCGCGCCGTCGAGTAGCCGATTTTAGTTCCATGCGCTCGACGACCAAACACCGCTGGGTGAACAAAGGATCCAAGATGGCCGCCCGCCGCGTGGTCGGTAGCCGAACGACGGCCACCTAGAAACGCAATTAACTACCGTTTGCAACAATGTTACAATCGGTTAATGGGTGCCACATGACCCTCTGTGTGTGGGCTCCTGGTTGATATCTCATTTGTTTCACGAACAGCAGGTATACGAATGCTTTAGGATATAACAGTACAGGGCTTATACAGACAACCTTTGCAGATACAGCCATGTAATCTAAAAAGTGGCTAGGTTTGCCACAGTATCTGTTTATGAAGTCATTAAAATCATCAAATTAGTATATTAAAATGCAAAGTATAAAAAACCTTCAGGTCTGTCATTAGACCTTTAAATGTATGTCAAAAGGACATTGCTTTAATCAGCACCTATAGCTGAACACCATCGGTTTTCTTTTTTGCAGTAGTATGCATATGAGATCTATGAACCCAACCATTCACAAAAATTTTTAAATGAAATAGGACAATTAAAAATGACAAAAAGCCCCATAGGGCATCTAGTACCCAAGTGGCCCTTTAAGAATTGTATTTTTGTCATTGAAAATAAAGCTTTGTTAGTTGAAGAAAAAAAAAATGACTCCTAACTTTTTTTTTTTTTAGCTGGCCACTAGATTCCAAGCAAATTTGTAAAGGGGAGTTTACCTGAACATGTCACTCGTGTGCACTGCCATCCTCCTCTGTCAGCTCATGGCACATCAGCACCGTGTGCGGACGTCACTGCTGTACTTTCGCCATGTGTGAGCGTCCAGCATTGAGGTATATGGAGCTCTGCCCAGAGTGTAAGAAAGTCAGGCGGAAGAAATATAGTCCCTACTTTGTCTCTGTATATTTCTTAACTGTTGAAATTTCAACCCAGTCAATGAGTATTTCATAAAAACTCCATCTTTATGAAATACTGATTTTTCAGGAGCGGAGGGGGTGACAGTGCATTGTAACCGCATGTGGTTCCCTTATTTACCACTATAATGTCTTAAAGCATAGAACTTAGTAGGGCTAACCATACAGATATCTTAGCCATAATTTTATATAGTTAGTAAGAGATCCTCTATTTACCATATATAAATAATTGAGATCATCTATACCTTTTGTATTGGGGTTTAACTGTTCACTATATTTTGTCCCCCATCATACTGCGCTACAGAATATGTGGGTACTTTAGAAATCTGAGTAATAATAATTCACTTCTGTTCTGGAACACCTGCTTCTCACTGTACCTCATTCTAGAGCTATGAGAGCCAAATTAGGAGAAGAGGACTCACCATTTAAATACCGTGACAAGTAGATTAAGTCACATGTACAAAAAAAACATAGTAACTACAAACTGTTTATCCGAGCAATATGGTAACTAATTTGCTAGAAAATCCGAGTTTAGATGTTAACTATATTTTCTAAACCAAATCGCTTGTGATGAGATGAAAGGTGCAAAATTGTACAGGCAGACCACTGAAAAACAGGGACTCCTAAATCCCTCCAAGAAACAAGTGCAAAGATAGCTGTATAAAAACAAAGTTAAAAATACTGTACACGGCGCTACAGTCAAAAAGAGTGGGAAGGATATAATTACCAAACTGATGAACGCATTAAAAAAAGCGGAACGTGCGAGATGCCGCTGGCGCGCAATGACATCCCATTTGCGCGTCTTGGCGCATGCGCAAACACATCCGAAAGACGTAACCCAGCGTATTTAACCGCTGAAGATTGAAGTCCTGAAGACAAAACGCGTTGAGCAACATTATACCCAAGAAAGGACTGCAGCCCGGTTATTTAAGAACTGGCTCCTGATCATCTAAGGTCAGTGGAGGAAGCTCTTCTGAGACTCAGGAATACCAGTCCGTAGTAGATTGCTCTGAGGACTAAGCCTATTGAAGGCACGAAGTGCTTTTGCACATATTGATAATTTCAATTGTGCCATTACGTTTGTGATTGTTTTTTTTTCTCTCTTTTTAATCACGGATGTATTAAAGTTTGCACTATGATCTTTTATATTTTTCTCTTTCATGCGAGTTTTATGCATTCCTCATCAGTTTGGTAATTACATCCTTCCCACTCTTTGTGACTGTTACGCTTGTCACTATATTTTCTGCCTTTTTCTATTCAATACACTACTTCTCATAACTTGCAAGATGCATGAGTACTGAATTCTACTTTATGGATAATACATTAACACTTCGCACACAGTGGTACAGTTGAATGAAACTGCTTTGACGTTTATTTCTTCATTACAGGGATCATGCAAGTATCTCTCTACTCTATTATAGGTTGCAAGACAAACATTTTAATTTATTCATTAATATCTTCTCAACCCTCGAGAGAAGAATTTAACATTGACTATTATTTAACTACTCATTCTTATGGATACAACTTTGCTTCAATCGACACAAAGGTGTGTAATTTTAGACTTTTTGCACGTATATTCAAGACCTTTAATAATAAAGATTTAGGAAAGACCAAACTGTGGATTCCACAACTATAATTAAAGGGACACTATAGTCACCTGAACAACTTTAGCTTAATGAAGCAGTTTTGGTGTATAGAACATGTCCCTGCAGCCAAACTGCTCAATCCTCTGCCATTTAGGAGTTAAATCCCTTTGTTTATGAACCCTAGTCACACCTCCCTGCATGTGACTTGCATAGCCTTCCATAAACACTTCCTGTAAAGAGAGCCCTATTTAGGCTTTCTTTATTGCAAGTTCTGTTTAATTAAGATTTTCTTATCCCCCTGCTATGTTAATAGCTTGCTAGACCCTGCAAGAGCCTCCTGTATGTGATTAAAGTTCAATTTAGAGATTGAGATACAATTATTTAAGGTAAATTACATCTGTTTGAAAGTGAAACCAGTTTTGTTTTTTTTCATGCAGGCTCTGTCAATCATAGCCAGGGGAGGTGTGGCTAGGGCTGCATAAACAGAAACAAAGTGATTTAATTGAGCCATGAAATTGCAGAGGAATGATCTATACACTAAAACTGCTTTATTCAGCTAAAGTAATTTAGGTGACTATAGTGTTCCTTTAATCTTTGCTCATCTTAAAAATATTTTCCAAGTAGTCTGGTATACACTAAATTCTATAAAAAAATAAAATAAATATATATATTTTACATTTCTTCGTTTACAATTTTAGTTTACACTACCTTGATACTTGGGTTACATACAAATGAGCTTTCACTAGGATACTAGAGGCTTAATGTGGCATATACAAGCACAAAAATATTTGAAATTCATTAGGGAGCTAAAATGTGTTCTTACCTTCTCCTTTTCACGATTGATTAAGAAAAATAGATACTCAAAACTCCGAGGTATAACTCCTCTGAGATTATGCGTGAAATTATCAGATTCAGAGGGACCTAAATGAGAAAAGCAGCAATTTTTGTACAATTTCTACACGTCACTTCTCAAATTTAACAATTCAGGCATGCAATATATGTCTTGAATCTAAAATTACAGAACACGCTTTTAAAAAACAAAACAAAAAAACCTCTTGACCAATTAACATTTTTTGTTCTTCATTTTGCTATAGCTTACTAGCTATTACTATATTACTTTCTATACACAAACATTGCATTTTTAATGTAATTTTTGGTCTTCATTTCACAAACATTTGTTTAGATAGAATATCTCTTATTAAAAAAAGTTGACCTAATTGTTCTTAGCTATACAAGCATTATGTTTTTACACTTATAAACCATTTTTTGATCTTTTACACAAAGCATTAGATAATTATGTAGTTTATTGGAAAAATCTTCTCTTTGCATAAATATGTGAGGTGAATCCTACTAGTAGTTATGATCCTAAAAAAGATTAACGCAAATAATGGAGCTCCCATAGTCCCAGGCCCTGCATTGCATTGCCTGCATCCATCATAATGGGGAAGCCCAAGCACCAGAAGCAACATACAGGTGCTTCTGGAAAGCCATTGGGGGACCAACTGACAGACCTCACAGGCTGCACTTCACCTGATCATGGGGCTAGAGGTTCCCCCACCTATTGAATTTGACCATACCTATGAGGCTCTTCATCAACCTGCTTCAGATGGCGCCCCCTAGGGACGTTACCTGCTGTCTATTTATACCTGGTTAAAGAGCAGATCATGATGAAGGCCCATCAAAGGACTTCTTGGGAGTCATGCAGCGTGGAGGCGGCAATATTCCAAGATCTTTCCCCTCACTTTAAAGGCTCGCAGGACTATGCAGCCTTTTGCCACTGTGCTCCGGGAATGAAAATGTACCTTATCGTCATTGGAATGCCTAATACTACATTGCTGCATACTTGAATGTGTCTGGATTCCTACAGTCTCCAGATGTGCTGCAGCTTTTGGTGTGTGTTTTCAGCTCTTGGTTTGGCAGCCTGGAGGAAGCTTGTCGCGGATAGGTGAGAC
>OW240915.1:101890771-101938238 GCA_933207985.1 Pelobates cultripes | reverse complement strand
CTATGCGCACACACCCTGCATTCACTATGCGCACACACCCTGCATTCACTATACACAAACACACACTCTACACAAACACACCCTGCATTCGCTATACACAAACACACACAACACAAACACACCCTGCATTCGCTATACACAAACACACACAACACAAACATGGTGTATATTTGTTTGAATGCATTCATTATATACACACTGCATCCACTACACACAGCTCCCCTGTCTAAACACACTGCATCCACTACATGTGGCATGTATATTTTGTGCATTTACCTTTAGAAATAGTTTATTTTTTCAAAATGGTAAATATACAGAATATCGGCAAGTTATCGGCTATCGGCTCAAAAAAATAAAAATAAAAAAATAAAAATAAAATAAAAATCAATATCAGTCGATCCCTACTTTTAATATAAAATTAAATTAGGCATGATAAATGTGTGAATTGGCATTGTCGATCCCTACTTTTAATATAAAATTAAATTAGGCATGATAAATGTGTGAATTGGCAATATCCCATGTTTTTATACTAAAATGCTTCTTGGTTGATGTAGTTGTATAAAATTACTCCACTTACTAGGCAAATATGGTGCCATTGTAACCATTCATACACGATTCAATAATGTTTTTTGCCACACCTGAAAATACAGATTCCTAAAACGAAAAAACAAAACAAACAAAAAAAAAATTCACTTTTTCACGTGGAAGATAAAACACACTAAACAGGTTTTCATTTTTAACAGCTTAGTATTCCTGGCACTATGGTATCCCTTTAATGTACAGTGCTGCTGATTTATTACAATGTACTCATATCACTTGATACTCTACAATCACTGTTGGATGCTTTCCCTGAAAAACTATGGTAAGGCAATCATGTTCATGTTTGAGGTAATATACATGTAAAAGTCTACAGCAAAAAGAGGTCGGGAAGCTGAAATCTTTTAATCTTGTGACACAGAGAGGCAAGCAGAGGTGGTGTGCTGTTCAAGAATGAGAAAGTTCTTCTAATGCAACTTTAGTTGTTTCCTAATAGCACCGTTTGAGCAAGGCACAGCTATATCTTCCCAGACAAGTGCAAGATATACTCTAGCTCTGAGGGTGGCATCCTAGTCTTGTTGCCAGCTAACCATCACCCTGAATCATGCAAAAGTAGCAACGGACTGCCAGAGACAGTGTACAGAGCATGGTAACATTTCACATTGGTAAACAGTTTACCATGGTAGATGGCAATTTTCACCCCTCCGTAATCAACGCAGATAAGGTTCCATACACTGTCCAAATTTCGTGAAAATTCCAAAGGGAATATTCGTGACTAACTCACCTATCCTCGTGAGTTTTCCACAAGTTCCTGGAGAAGCCTGCTTGCCAGCCTCCTGCCCACAGACGATGGGCCCTGTAATATACACTGAAAAGTCTCCATTCGTGTATTTGGACTATATGGTTCGGTAACCGAACAGCCGCACAAACTGGAGACCACCCGGGACCTTGTTAAGCCTAATTGCTACTTTGTAGAAATTTCCACTACACAGTGTTCCAAGTGTTCATCTGGGTGGCTGCATTTCCTATGGATGACTACGAGGCGGCAGCTATCTTGTTCGCACGAACGCAGGCAGCGGTGTTTGGCCGTTGAGTTCATGGAACTGAAAACTGACAAACTCCCGAACACCGATGGAAGTCAAGCATTACCTGCGTTCAGTTCCTCAACACTTAGAAAGACACTGTTCAGTGGAAACATTCCCACGAACAAAGGAAACAAGCTCCAGGGTAAGAATATTGACTATGTTCGGTTTTAAACTACTGAACTAGACCGTGAAATTAAGACTTCCAGGAAATTCCTGAATGCCTGAACCGATCTGGGTGATTTTCGGATATATTGGTCACCCAGATATCAGGGGATGTAACTTTTAGGGGGTTATGTATTTTAAAGGTACTTTTGGGGTGTTTGTGAAATGTGTGTTTTTGTGCCTGGAGATAGAGTTTTGTACAATTCCTGACTTAATTATCTACCAGGAATAGGGGAGGGATTATCCTGATTTCTGTGAGTGCTGGTCTGTGTTCAGAAATGTAGAAAAGATTAAACTTATTGCAGCTTGTACTTCCAGAACTTTGTGTCATCTGGTTACTGGGAGGGGAAATAGCTAATTACGAATCATTGTTCCAGTGTGGAGGGTTCAACGGGGAAAGTTCTTGTAAGGACTAGAGCTCTCAGGACCGAGTGTCGGCCTGGAACCGCTCTCTCCTGTAGCCAAAATTTGGACCTTGCTCTAGCCACCCCAAGGCACTGGATGACACTCCGTCCTGGGAGCTCTAGTACTTACAAGAGGCTATAGCAAATTCCCCATTCGGCTACATGAGAGAGCAGTTCCATGACCCCAGTCAAGCCACGGTGACTGTGGGCAGAAGTGCTGCGGTTTGTCACCCGTTCCAGCTAGGAAGCGGTCCTTGGCAGAGGTACCTAGCCAGAGATACAGGGAGCTCCGTTGCAATGTTTATTCTCACAAGTACTAAAAACAAATCCGGTCAGTATTCAGTCCGGCTGGTTAAATTTGAATTATTCGCCTTGATGCATTCAGTGTCTAGTTTAAAAATCAGTTTTTTTTTTTTTTTACAATCAACTCTATTATAAAGGATAGCGAGAACTTACAAAGCACTGGTTTTCAGCAAAATCAGGAATGAATGCATCTCGCAGGATAAATATATATACATTGGGACCTCGGTTAACAATTTTCGGTTTCCAAATGAAAATAATGGTTTACAAATTTTTTCGCAATACAAAACAGGTTTTCCCAGGATGCATTGCACCTGGGAGGTTTATAGCGCTGCCCCGTGCACGCTGGAGTCTGTGGGTAGTACGTAGTGTAGAGTGTGGAGGTGTTGGAACGAGTTTTGGAGCCATTCTGGAAATTGTTTTCAGTTGTTTTGGGACTTTTTGGTGCACTTCTCAGGCTGTGGAAAGGTAGGGAGCTGAGCTTCGTCATTTGCATGCCTTTTATTGCGTGTTCTGCGTTGTGGGTTGGTTTCCATGCCAGCTCATTTTGACTTTTTTCTGACCTCCAGAACAGATTAATTGGTTTTCAATGCATTCCTATGGGAAACCGCATTTGGGGGGGGAGGTCATTCATATCCAGGCTTCTCTGTCTGCTTCATGGGATACCGGACTCCTGCCCAATTTCATTGGACCAGCACGCCAAGGCTGACCTACTCATGTGGGGGAAGTTTTTGGCTGAGTGGAACGGTATCTCCAGGTTTATCCTCCCTCTCTCCGACTCCTCACCCATCATTCACACAGACGCTGCAGTCAACACAGGTTTCGCAGCCGTCTTCGGTAGTCACTGGTTCAGGGGTCACTGGCCTGCTGAGACGGATGCCTTGCCAGGATTCAGGTAGACTTCAGCCCTATTTGAAATTTACCCCATCGTGGCGCCTGCACACATCTGGGTCATCTCTGGTCCGGCAAGGCAGTAAAATCCTATTCAGACAACTCGGCAGCTTGCGATATCATAAACTAGGGGCACTCATCCTCCCTTACCATCATGCGGCTGATTCGCAAACTGACCTGGCTGGCAGCAACCGTCCAGTTCCACTTAGTCTGTTTTCCCATCCCAGGTATCCACAACACGCCCGCTGACGCTCTGTCTCGCTCTCAATTCCATGTATTCTTCCAGGCACTCCCTACGGCCCACCCTCAGCCATCCAAAACACCGCGGTTTCACGAACTAATCTTGGATTGAACGCACTAATGCACCACGCTAGGACTCGCACATACCAATCACCTAACACAGCTGTCACCTACAGTAGGGCACTTACCATTTTTAATAAATTCATAGCAGTTTTCAGATTACAAGGTGATTTTTCTACTCAAACTATGGTGGCTTTTGCCTCCTTCTGCCACTTACATTTAAAACTTTCTCACAATACCATTAAACTATACCTCACGGGGGTTCAGCACCACAGTCTCACTAATTTCGCTAACAACACCCCCTTCTTGTCATCACACAAAATCAAGAAAGTCTTAAAGGGTATCTCAAAGGTTTCTGTTCCACTTACCACCACCAGACTACCAATAGATGGGCCTATCTTTAGATTACTCAGCAATCTACTTGATGAATCCCCATTCGATCCCAACACGAACCTGGTGATCAAGTCTGCAATTTATCTAACTTTTTACGGTTTCCTCAGACCCAGAGAATTCACAGTTGTTTGTCAAGAGGATATCACACACAGCCTAAAAACCTCACACAAGATCACTATGTAATTACGCTCCCATCTACCAAAACTAATCACTCACTACACCCCACTATCATTCCCCTCTTTCCCACTGATAATACTTGGTGTCGGTTAAGGCACTGGACCACCTACGGTCAACTCATCACACACACTTACCAGACTCTCCGCTCTTACTACTACAAGGGCACCCACTCACCACTGCTAAATTCATGATGCACGTCAGAACCTTACTGGCAAAACTGGGTTACAACACGGCTTCGTTCTCTGATCACTCCTTCCGCATAAGAGCCGCTTCATCAGCCTCTAGTACAAACACCCTGGTCCACATCATCAAGAGACTGGGTCGATGGAAATCCTTCATATACCATACGTACTTACCACCACCAGAAAGAGAGCTTAGCAAAGCCTTCAGGAATTTGGTTATGTACTAAATGCAATAAAGTGTGTTTTTCCTTGAACTTCTCTTTTGCCCTCTTATTTACAGGCCCACTCATACGTTGGTTTTGGCACACCACAACCAACTTTCATCTCAGACACTATCCATTACGTATTAAATTCTGAACACAAATACACACACACACATACATACACACAGAGACAGACAGACACATTTATTATTCACACTACTAATAATCTCACTATTTCCCACAGAGTAAAGATTACAGCTATGTAGCATTTGGTCCTGCTCAAATCTGGACAAAATTCAGGCTTATTCACAGCCAGAATTGTAAAATCTGGACATTGTTAATAAGATGTAATAGTCTGAATGCCCAGTACACAACCATTTGGACTTTAGTGAATAACACTATGTATTAAACATGGGTAACTGTGGAAACACTGAAGACAAATATTACATTTGATATTGTGAATTTATATTGTGAATTTTTCTGTATGATTTACTTTTGTATCTTTCCGCACCCAAACAAAATGTATACTTTATGCAACATTTTATTGTAAAATAAAGCAGAACATAGATCATACCTGAGTTGCATCCATGTCAGCTACATGATCAAAAGTGAATATTCTTGGCTCAGGTTTAGAATTCAGACGAACAGTGTTGGTAGACAAGGCAGACAGACACAAACCTTGATCCCCATCACTTCCAGCAACAGTTCCTTCTGCTAAGGGACGGATTCTCACAAAAACTTTAATAGCATCTCCTTCACCACTAGAGAGGAAAAAAAAAAAAAAAATGAAGATGTGCGTACTAAAACAACAGTACCTGCAGATGAGCAGAGTTTATGGGGTTTTGGGAAGTTACAGGGCAAAACACGGGGCATGAATATTTCAGTATCCATATTTGGATATTTGACAAAAATGATTTTCTGGGACTATGTTGCATTTGAGATGGTACGGCAGCCTGGGTAATAAACATTTTCACAATTATGGCATACCATTTTCAAAAGAAGGCAACCCAGAGTATTCCAAATGGTGTATTTTGAGATGTTTTATCTAGCCACTTTATTACAAATACAGGCCCCATGCACAGGTTTTACTTTTATTTGTGGTTTTTCACACACTTGAATTCCATTTTCACAAGACATATCGTAATCCTGATGTGCATTAATGTAATAAAGCATCAATATTTTTACTTAACATTGTCTCAGCAACAGTTCTCCTCATGTACTGATTTTCCAGTTTATTTGGGGAAGTCACAGGGCCAAATATATACCCTTTTGAACTTGGAAATTTGATTTTCTATTTTCTATGTCGCCCTTAAAGCAGTATAGGAGCCCAGGAAACAAAATGTATTCCCCCCCCAAAAAAGTATGTAATTTTTAAAAGTAGAATACACAGGTATTCCAAATGATTTGTTTTGAGCAGTTTGGCTTAGCCACTTTACCACACAACCAGGCCCCATTTAATGGTTATACTTTCTTTTGTGTTATTTTTCTCCACACACGAATTCCATTTTCACAAGAAATGTTGTAATGCTGATAGTGTTAGTTCAATTAAGCCTAATTATTTTTATTTATCATAGTCTCACAAATATAACCGTGCCACCATGTACTGATATTTTTTAATAAGTCACACGGAAAAATATATTAGACAAACCTTTTAACTTGTAAAATTAATAAAGTAATTTTCTGGGCCTATGTCAGCTTTGAGAGAACACAGCACCCTAAGAAAGAAAATTACCCCCATGACGGCATACTATTTTAACTCGTTAAGGACACAGGATGGAATTATTCCGTCATGATTCCCTTTTATTTCATAAGTTGTGCCCTTAAGGAGTTAACAAGTATTCTAAATATAGTACTTTGAGTTGTTTGGCGTAGCCACTTTATAATAAAGTCAGAGTAGTCGGTGTAACAAGTCAATAAGTCGGTACAGGCAGCTAACATGTAATCATCAGGATAAGCCAAGGTCAGGAATCCACACTAATCAAACTAACAGTCACATTCAGAGTGATTCAGTAGTTCAGCTCTGTATGGCAGATTCTGAAACAGTCTTATGCAGAGATCAGGTATAGATAGGCATTAAGGGTAGTAAGTAATGAGTCCTTTCAAACTTCTGTCTTGTAGCAAATATGACACTTTTACTGGGGTGACTTTACAGGGTGTGTGTGGAGGGGCAGGGGGAGGGGGAAATCAAGAAGGAAAGTGCTTTTGCATTATATATATATATATATATATATATATATATATATATATATATATATATATATATATATATATATATATATATATATATATTTATTTCCTGGCCATATCCATGGCAGCACAACAATGGGTAGCTCCTCCCCTATCCCTAGTTAGACAGGAACTAATTAAAATAAGGGTACAAATACCCCCTCCTACCTCCTCCTCCCTCAGTCTTTTTGTTCCTGTCCTATCCCTGTAGGACCAAATTAGTCTATTTTCAGGACTATAATCACTTTTCTTTTATGGCTTACCTGAGGGTTTTTACCTTCTACCCCCAAGGAAGTTCAGCCTCTCTTCCTTGGGAAGCTTCAGTATCCGGCCCTGTGCAAAGGTGTCCCCCTGAAGATACCCCCTTAGTGACCGGGGGTCCTACTTGCAGTGACCCTAGGGGTAGCAAGAGAAAATAAATGCCAAAATAATTCTGATTCCCTGCAGTGACCAAGAGGTAGCAGGAAGTGGCGAGAAGACCCTATTCTGGATGGATTTCTACATTGAAGTACAAAACCCCACATGTATGTATGAAAACAGTGAGATCATCCAAACAAATACTTTCTGCATATATTCTGTTAATTACATATGTGTGGGGTTCCCCCCCCTACCTATGATTGCTTTGTATCTTTCTTCTTTAACTTTTTGCACTAGCCTTCCCGGCGTCCTGTAACTCCTGGGGCGCATGTGCGCCGTTTTCGCGCGTGCCCGCTCGTTCACGGGCACACTAGCTTCGCGTGCACGCCTAAGCCGGCGCCTGGGTTCCGGCTGCAGCAAGGGTGCCCCCTGCTAGGAGGTTGCTTCCGGGTTGGTGCCGCGCATGCGCAGTTGGCGAGCGGTGAATTCGCTCGTTCTGAGCATGCGCGGATAGGCGGTGACGTCAGATATCACACGCCTATTTAAGCGCCAAAAGCGTATATAGAGTGTACCTGAGGTTCTTATTAGGACTCTAGAAGTCCTGTTTTCATACATTTTCTACTTTGAATAGCATTTCCTTTGCAAGAAATATCTGAAGGTAAGTTTTACTTCTTAAAGGTATATACACAATTTATTTTTTTTCCCATTCCCATTTTCTTTTCTTTCTATACTAATTAAATTACTTTTCTAGACTATTTCGTAATCATCTCCACAATGGAGAAAGACAAAAGGAGATCAATGTCTTCTGGTTCGGACTCTTCTGGACATAAAAATAGGTCACACTCTAGGAGTTATAGGTAAGCCATATCATATCATTAATTTTTCTTCTGGATACATAAAGTAAAAGAGTGCTAATATGAGATATTTCCCTATCATGATAGTTCTACGGGAAAGAAAACAGTGAGATCATCCAAAGGAAAATCTCCAAAGAAAAATCAATGCGAAGCTTGTAATAAAAAAACCGCTGGAGGGCAAACGGTTATGTGCAGAATGTTTATCTGAAGCAGCTGGAACATCTAATCCTTCCATGGAATTTGTACAATTCATAAAACAAGCGGTGGCTCAAGGTATCAAAGAAGCAGGGGCAAGTCACAAAAGACCCCGGTTACATGAACCTTCGGATTACCAACATCATGATTCGTCAGATGAATCCATGGATATGGAATCATACCAGGGGAATTTCTTATTTTCAGACGAAGAAGAAACTCAGGCCCCTGCAGATTTTCTAGAACCTGCTCAGATAGACCACCTCATTTACAAAGTCCGTAAATCTTTGAGCTTAAGAGAGGCAGTTGCAGAACAGTCAACCTCTTATCGTTATTTCTCAGACTTGAGAAAGAAAAGAGCAACCTTTCCAGTGCATGATACTATTAAGGAATTAATTAAAGACGAATGGTCTAATACAGATAAGAAGCTTTCAGCACAAGGCAGAATTTCTCGCCTCTATCCTTTTGACAAATCTGATTCATACCATTGGGATAATGCCCCTAAGGTGGATGCGGCAGTAGTTCGACTTGCAAAACATACCACATTGCCAGTAGATGATGCAGGCTCATTTAGACACCCAATGGACAAGAAGATGGATCTGCATCTCTCAAAGGCTTATGTTGCAGCAGGGACTGGTTTTCACCCTGCTATAGCTCTTACTTCAGTATCCAGGGCTTTGAAAATCTGGATCGAAAACTTGGAAGAGGATATCAGAGATGGGAGAAACAGATCTTCTCTTCTGGAAAGATTAAATGATATTAAACTGGCCGTTGACTTTACGTCAGAATCTTCGGTAGACATGGTGAAAGCCTTAGCAAGGAACATGGCTCTTTCAATTTCAGCTAGAAGAGCTTTATGGTTGAGATCCTGGTCCGCAGATTCATCATCAAAGTCTAGTCTATGCGCCCTTCCTTTTTATGGTGAGATGATGTTTGGTAAAAACCTAGACGAGTGCATCAAAAGAGCTGCAGAAGGTAAAAAAGCCTTTCTTCCACAAGACCGGAAAACCCGTGGATCCTTTCGAGCCAGAAGATACTCTGAGTACCCCTCCTTTCGCGACACCAGATCTTATAAACCGGGAAGAGAATATGGAAGGTCTATTCCATGGAGAGGCGGACATTCATCCAACAGAGGAGGAAAGTCTAGAGGTTCCTCATTTCACAAGAAGCCTTTATGACAAACCCACTTACCATTCTGGAGGAGTAGGTGCCCGTCTACTACTTTTCCAGAATATGTGGAAAAATTCAACTCAAGACAGATGGGTGCTGGATATCATACAAAGAGGATATCTTATAGAATTCTCCACAAGGCCGCCACCTCGCTCCTTCCAGAAGACTATCTGGCCAAGAGATGTAGAAAAAAAGAGATTCCCTAAAAAAGTTTATCTCATCCCTTCAAGACGATGGAGTTATCGTTCAAGTTCCAAGAGCTCAGCAAACATACGGGTTTTACTCCCATATCTTTCTCACCAGAAAATCCACAGGGGGATGGAGACCTATATTAGACCTAAGCAGACTAAACAAGTTCCTAAACATAAGGAAATTCAAGATGGAGTCTCTTCAATCCATCGTAAAAGCAGTTTTTCCAAATCAATGGCTCATGTCAATAGACCTGGCAGATGCGTATTTCCATATTCCCATAGCACCCCAGCATCAAAGATTCCTCAGATTCGCTGTGGAAGAGGGGCATTTTCAGTTCCGTGCTCTCCCCTTTGGGCTAAGCACTGCTCCACGAACTTTCTCAAAAGTTCTGGTGGTTCTCATCGCAGAACTCAGGAAGAAAGGCATTGCAGTATATCATTACCTCGACGACATCCTGATTCTGGCAGAAAACAGAGAAATATTAGAAGATCACGGCCTGATATGTATACAGTATCTTCAACAACACGGATGGAAGATCAATTTCGCCAAAAGCAACTTAAAACCATCCCAGAACATGATATATCTAGGAGCAGCATTCAACACTGCAGAAGGGTCCCTCCAACTATCCCCAGAAAGGGGTATGAAAATTCGGGAAAAGGTCAAAGACATGTTAGCATCCAGTGTTTCCTCAGCAGAGACAATCATGAGCCTCCTGGGATCAATGTCCTCCACTATAGGACTTACAAGATGGGCCCAATGGAGAATGAGGCCTTTCCAAAGGAATTTCCTTTCTCAATTCAAGGGCAATCTGTCTCAACCTATAATGATCCCTCCTCACGTACAAGAATCCCTGAAGTGGTGGACCCACAAAGAGTCTCTCTTCAGAGGTTATCCCTTAGGAAGCATTCCATGGATCATCATCACCACAGATGCCAGTCAATGGGGCTGGGGAGCCCACCTTCAAGACAACTATGTTCAGGGGAAATGGGCATTTTCAACCTCCAACACCCCTTCAAATCTTCTAGAACTTCTGGCAGTTTTCAAGGCTCTAATGCACTTCCAGCAACTTTTACTTCACAAATGGGTCAAGATCAGGACAGACAATGCCACAGTTGTGGCATATATAAATCACCAAGGAGGGACAAGAAGTTGCAGAATGATGAAACTTATGAAAACTTTGATGGCCTGGGCTCAAATGAACTTGGAGAATATCTCTGCAATACATCTCCCAGGAACTCAGAACTCTGTGGCAGACTTTCTCAGCAGGGTGAAATTAGACCCGGGAGAATGGAGTCTATCAGACATAATATTTCTACAGATTGTAGAAAAATGGGGCCTTCCCCAGATAGATCTAATGGCTACAAGCAACAACAGAAAAGTCAAGAACTTCTTTTCGAGAATTCCAGATCCCCAGGCCATAGGAAGAGACGCATTGACATGCAGTTGGAACTTCGACCTGGCTTATGCCTTTCCTCCGAAACCCCTCATCTTCCCTCTGCTAAGGAGACTACGACAAGAGAAGGCATCACTGATTCTAATAGCCCCTTTTTGGCCTCGCAGACCTTGGTTTCCGCTCCTACTAAGTCTGTGCAAGAAGGATCCATGGCGCCTTCCAGTGGTCCCATTCCTGTTACATCAGGGTCCAATTCACCATCCAAACCCAGCATCCCTTCGTCTGATGGCATGGTACTTGAAAGGGATGGGTTAAAGAACAAGGGATTTTCGAGATCAGTTATCGAGACACTTCTTCAAGCAAGGAAGAAGTCTACTTCATCCACTTACTACAGAATATGGGATGTATTTTCTTCATGGGCCAGTTCAAGGCCCTTTGATATGTTGAACCCTTCAACTACTGACATTCTTGATTTTTTACAATCAGGTCTAGAGAAGGGATTGAGTTAAAACACTCTAAAAGTGCATGTTTCTGCCCTCTCTGCTTTAACTAATCATAGATGGGCACTGGATCCGGACATAGCTAGATTTCTGACTGCAGTCCTCAAGATCAAGCCACCCATTAAGTCTATTACTCCGCCATGGGATCTCCCTCTGGTCCTGAAGGCTCTTAAAGCAGATCCTTTTGAACCTATGACATCAATTTCCTGTCATCTTCTCACGATCAAGACAGTTCTACTAGTAGCCCTAGCCTCTGGTAGAAGGGTTTCTGATCTCCAGGCTCTTTCAGCTCGAGAACCTTTTATGATATTTCATAAGGACAGAGTCATCCTGAGAACGGTTCCAGAATTCCGCCCAAAGGTGACTTCAGAGTTCCATATGAATGAAGAGATAATCCTTCCAGCATTAAGTACAGAAGAATCTAATAACAGGGAAAACGCTGATGATGATGCTATCGACCTAGTAAGATGCCTTAAGATATATATACAGAGATCCTCAGAATGGCGCATTTCGGAAAGGCTCTTTGTTATTCCTAATGGCCCTAGGAAGGGTCTGCAAGCTTCGAAAGCCACTATCAGCAGATGGATAGTTTCGGCCATTATCCAATCTTATAGGTCATCTAAAACTAGTGTTCCTGAAGGTTTGAAGGCTCACTCTACAACGTTCCCTTTCTTCATCCTGGGCAGCTGCAGCAAAGGTTTCTACAGAACTGATTTGCAAAGCAGCCACTTGGTCATCTTCTAATACATTTATTAGACATTATCGTTTAGATGTAAGAGCTGGCCAATACGATGGATTTGGCAGATCAGTTCTTTCTGCCTCATAGGACTAACTACTATTCTTTTTGTTTATCACATTGAGTTGTTGGTGATAATACACTTGCATTATATAATAATGTGTCTGAGTTTTTCTTTCCCTCCCTTGGTTTTAGCTTGGGTATTACCCATTGTTGTGCTGCCATGGATATGGCCAGGAAAGAGATAAATTTACTCATACTTACCGTAATTTTCTTTTCCTGGTCATAGGCCATGGCAGCACAAAGGTCCCACCCAGGGATATTGCTGTTAACTAGACTGAGGGAGGAGGAGGTAGGAGGGGGTATTTGTACCCTTATTTTAATTGGTTCCTGTCTAACTAGGGATAGGGGAGGAGCTACCCATTGTTGTGCTGCCATGGCCTATGACCAGGAAAAGAAAATTACGGTAAGTATGAGTAAATTTATCTCTATATTCATTCATAATGCTTTTTTTTCCCTTTCAAATTATTAATTAAATGCACTTTAGTTCATTTAGGACTATTTAATTTGTTTCCCCATGTTAAAATTGGGCTAGAACCCATTGATATTGGGGTACTGTGGCATAGTGGTGGGTTTAACACAAGATGGCCATATAGTGGAAATGAATCCCCATGTGTGTTTGCTGAGATAGGCGATTTTAAGTAGCCTTGTAAAATTTTAAAATGCATTTTTGTGTGTGCTCCGTTCCTTAATCTGTATTTTGTATGAATTTTGGCCTCTACAGCAGCACCACTGCTGAGAAATACATGTTCCGGGTGTGCCCCAAATTCAGTTTACTTTTTCTTCCCCCTATGCATGCAATGTGCGAGTCTGTGCTGGCTCTATAATGTAGATGTGGCCTCCACTTTATAGGATTTAGCCAGGGTCCTAGAGGTCCAGTGCTGGGTCTCTGGTGAAAGGTGCACACCTTAGTAATCACTGTTCCACATTTTGGCAATTAGAGAGTCATAATACATGCTGGGAATTGCAGCAGCTGTGCTCTGAGTCACTAGAGTGTGCCGTAACCGCGATGGAGCCTTAACAAGATGTGCGCCTGCTGGAGCTGCAGACCTCACACTTCCACAGACCTGTCCTCCCAATGCAAGCTGATTGCCCGCAGCAAGGTTAAAGGTCAACAAAATTTTTTTATTCCTGGAAGGTGCCCAGGAACTACATATGGTTGGGCAATACGAATTAGTGTAACTGAGCCTGCAAGAATAGCGTAAGCCTCCTTTCTCCATCTTAGGAGATTTTTCATTAATTTGTCTATTTGCCCAATACCCACTAACTCACCACCCCCCAATTCTCACTTCAACCCACAGAGAACCCCACACCCAATCCAAAAATGTAAATAAAACCACCTATCGCAGATTAAACAGCTGCAACCAGCATTAAAAGTTATTTTAATAGAACAAATAATGCCCTCTGATCACACATACAGTACCATACATTGATTAGACAGCAGAAGCTGACAAGATGGGTACTAATCATCCTGATCACAGGGTTAATATTGTGATCAGCACTGAAAGATAATTTTTTCACCACATTTTTTAAGTTTTTTTTTTAGCAGTAATGGGCACTGTAAAAGTGATCTCTCTGCGATTAACAAAGAAAGAGAGGGGCAGAGAGCAATTAATTGGCTGAGACACTGTAAAAGTGATCACGGTGACAGGATATCACCACGATCATGTGACTCCGACCCATGGCATTGGCTGCAGGGGGACTGCGTGGGGACTAGTATGACTTAACAGCGCAATGGGCTTAATTTACATGCATCAAAGCTTTTACAGGACACACATTTTAATTTTCCTCTTTGGGGTGTATTTTCCTCTCATAATAAATTTCAGAAATCCATTTTAATTTATTGCAATTACCAAAAAAAAAAACAAAAAAAAAACAAAAAAAAACAAAACAAAACAAACAAATTTCTACAACATGAACATATATATATGAAGTTTATTTTACCTTGGCAAGCATGGGAGGGGTAACGTAACATCAGATGGGTCACCTAAAAACAAAAATAAACCATATTTAATTTATTACATTTAGAGAATTTCTTGCTCCCCCCAATATAATTTTTATTACGGACCAGTGGAATTCTCTTCACCCGTCAGTAATTAATATTTATTTAATTTTTTTTTTTAAATTTGACAATTTTTATTTTGTTCAACATAGTGTTCAATGAGAACTGGGTAATGGGGGGGGGATACAGAAGAAAGAAGAAGGGGTAATTGAGCAACCCTGGTGTATTTTTTTTTTTTTTAAGGAAAATAAATTAAAGGACCACTATAGTGCCAGGAAAACAAACTTGTTTTCCTGGCACTATAGTGTTAATAGGTCCCCCCCACCCGCATGGCCCCTCTCCCGCCGGGCTCTAGGGGAAGGAAGGGGTGAAAGGCTTACCTTTCTCGTTAGCGCCGGGCTCCCTTAGCGCTGTGGACTCCATAGGAAAGCATTACTCAATGCTTTCCTATGGACACTGGCGTCTTCTCACTGTGAAAATCACAGCGAGAAGCGCCTCTAGCGGCTGTCAATGAGACAGCCACTAGAAACTGGATTAACCCTAATGTAAACATAGCAGTTTCTTTGAACCTGCTATGTTTACAGCAGGCAGGGTTACCCCTTGATTAACCTGGCACCCAGACCACTTCATTAAGATGAAGTGGTCTGGGTGCCTATAGTGGTCCTTTAAAGCAAAACTATTTTAATAGAGAGAGATTTAGAGATATATTTTTTCTGAAAATCTCTTTATGGCAGTGTTGGTAATTTTTTGTCTCATATAATTACAACACTTTGGCAAAACAACATTTACCAACATACAAAGTCTTGTGCAATGAGCAATAGAGGCCTAAGGCTGCACATGTGCATTGGGTCTCCAAAGCTCCTCTATGAGGAGAACTGGATTGGACCATTGCTGGAGTAAGCCATGCCTATTTGATAAAGTGATGTGAAGCAGTGAACAGCAGAGAGATTGTTCTAGGAAAAGGTAAACAAACTTTTTTTAATAGGCATACAGGAGTGGGATGAAGACAACTAGGGACAGTGTCACTATACCATTGGGAATACAGGTATGCATTCCTAATCCTATTGTATTCCTTCAAGAAAAACAGGGTATGATGCTGAATTGAAAACAAAATTTAAGCTAAAATGGTTGCATTATAAAAAAGTGTAAATTCACAGCTTGGCTATTTAAGTCTAAATTCATACAAATCAGTCTACCACAATTCACTGATTTAGTGCTATTTACCAGGTAAGTGATATACTGTAAAGTGCTGCCAACAAGACTACAGACTAAAGTGTGACTTGACAGGATATCATCTCCATGTCCACAAACCTGTATAAAACATGATATATTTATTAGACCATGTATGTCCATAAATTATAACCCCAGCTCACATAGAACAACTCACAGCTGTCAAAGCATCATGAGAGTTGTAGGAATCCGGGTACCTTTGTATCAGCCCATTCTCATTCAGGGATAGTCACAAAAGTGGGATCTCAAAGTGTTACGTTAGTAAATAGCCCTGTTAGACAGTATGCTCAGACAGTAAGGAGCCTGGAAGGCTGAGGTGCTATGTATGAGTGAGTCGTAATATTACGATACCGGGTAGTGCTGTGTAATAAGCATAGGCCAACATGGCGAATAAATAATACCCTTGGTCCCTGGTGCCATCCTCTCGGTCCCTCTTTGTCCGCTTGGAGTCGTATAAACGTCAGTCGGGTCACCAGTCCCCTACACCGTTCACCTCTAGAAAAATGGCGGAACTTCAAATTTGGCGCTTGAAGCGGAAACAGCTCCCTGACGCAAAACCCGTCATGTAAGACTTGACCAATAGGCGCGCAGAATCAGTGAAGCTCAGGCGGCCATCTTTGGATTGCTCGAGGCAAGTTCGTGTCGTCAATGCTATGCATACTGTTGTTGTTTGGATTGTCCTCGGCGGGCCACCGTATTTCCGTATAGTCAAGTTACTGTGGGCATGTTAGCGGTGCTGGTACAGAGAAGGTATGAGCTGTTATGTAGTGTGTGCTTAATGCTTTATTGATGCCATTCATTTTTTAGCTTCGTTATATCAATTTCTTTACGTATATTATCTGTATAATACACTATTAATGGTAAATAACCATGCTCTTTCTTACTCCTGTTAAATCAGAGAATGCCTTCACTTACCCTGTGGGGTAAGCAGTAGTGAATTGTTTTGGCAGGGACTGACTGATGCCCAGTGACATTAACTTGGAAATACTATTTTCATTTGTGAGGTGAGCTCAGTGATCCCTACTTTAAATGTGATCCATTATTCCTTAAATTAATTAGTTTGTAATTGTAGAAAGGATCTCTATTACATTTGGAAAGATAGTGCGGCTACAGTAAAGTGGACAGGTATATGGGGCCCAGTAAATATAATGTGTCTGTTCCAACCAATTAAAATAATTTGTGGAGGCAATTTTTAAAATACAAATTTAGGGGGTTAGTATAAGCGGGGAGCTTGGGCAGGAGGTTTGGGTTACAGTCTTCCATCCCCAGTCTATTGGTTAACTAAGCACCAAAAGAACTAACTTAAAAGGATACTGTTGGCGAAGTGGACTGGGTGCACTGTCCTTTGTAACGGACCTTTGGTCTGTTATCTGATGCTGGACGTCCCCACGCTCTTAATGAGGATCTCTAGTGTCAGATTTTTCCCCATAGGAAAGCATTGAAGAAATCCTAATGCGAACGCGGCAATTGCCACGCATGTGCATTAGGTTTCCCCTGCCAACGTCAGCCTGAGGAGCGTGAGCGGAGCCTGACCCAGCGCCGGTGCTGGACTCAGATAAGTGGGGGCATGAGGGAGAAGGCACTGCAGGGTTCTATATTGCCAGGAAAACGGGTTTGTTTTCCAGGCACTAAAGAATCCCTTTAAGGGGGCTCTCTTACCTAAAAACATCTTTTTCACAAGGAAGTTGTTTTGAGGGCTGGTGCCATCGAGGCTCTGGACGTTCCCCACAGAGATGCATTGATTCAGTGCATCTCTAAGAGGGGATGCTGATTGGCACAGTGTTTTCCTGCGCATGCGCAATAACCTTCTATTGCTTTCCAATGGGAAAGTATTGGATTGGCTTAGATCATCAAGATTAATGATCTCAGCCATGGAGGTGGAGTCATCTGCTGCAAGACAAGCGGCATCGTAGAAAATGTGAGCAAAAACTCCTTTCAATTAGTTCATTAGTGGACTAGAATGTCACTTTGACATATTCCTTGCCTTTAAATGCTTTTCACTTTTATAGTATGAAATATCCTGCATGCAAAGTAAGTTCAAAGAGAATTATAACTATTAGGCCCCAGTAGCCAACATGGAACCATTGCTGACTTTGATAACGTTTCTTTTCAGCTATTTTGGCCTAAAATTTGAAATTCACAATTGTATTCCTAATAATTCACACTTATATGAATACCTTTTGAAAGTTTTGAAATTGAGCAGTTCACCTGAATATTCCAGTTAAACTCTGATTTCGCTGCTTTTAGAACTTTGTTCTACAAATGCTCCCTATAAATAATCCTTACTGTATCAGTGCTCTATAGAACCTGATGAACAACATCATAAAAATACTAGTAAAATATATACTACTGTTATAGTCTTTACATTTGATAGTACCTTGAGCCAGGTCAGTGAATGAAGAACATAACTGCTGTATCTCAAGGTTTATTCACTAAAGTGAAGGAGATAAAATAGCCAAGATGCCAAAGTGGTCAGCTGACGCTCTTATTCAATCAAAGCCATGTATTGCTGCTTAGGCTAATGCTTTCTTATTAGTTGGAGCAGTTGGGAGGGGATGGGCTGCATTGGACTCTTGTGTAAAACTTTAAAAATGGTTTAACACTAAATGGAAGGACAGCACCAAAGGCCTCCATTCAATGAGATAAAGCAGTTGCAGTGTCCACAATGGGCCTTTAAATTTCCTAATATATTTTGGAAAGTAATTATTTGTATTAAATCAGTGCTTAGGGACATGGTTACTATAATATATCAAATATATCTATTTGCCCCTTACCTTTCTTTACAGTTGTCCTCTGTGATGGCTGCCATCTCTATAAACTCCTTCATGTGGCCCACAGCTAAGCTGACTTAAGGAACCTAGCCACAAGGTAGGAGCTGCGCACGCATTCAGCCAGTCCATAGGAAAGCATTCTCAATGCTTTCCTATGGATGCTGGCGTCTTCTCACTGTGATTTTCAAGAGACAGCCACTGGAGGCTGGGTTAACCCTAACATAAACATAGCAGTTTCTGTGAAACTGCTATGTTTATATAAAAAAAAAAAAAAAGGGTGGGGGGGGTTAACCCTAGCTGGACCTGGCACCCAGACCACTTAATTAAGCTGAAGTGGTCTGGGTGCCTATAGTGGTCCTTTAAGCTCTCCCTCCTGAGATTTTCTAGATCATGGCTATCTTCAAATCTTTAAAATCCTCGACAAAACCTAAATCCATTTAAGATTTAATTTTTGTAATGCATATGGTTAACATAAGGATCACATTTATGATTTAGAAAAGTTAGGGTTTAACGTTTTCACAGATTTTAAAGCTACCAGGCCTGCACAGATAACTGTGTAACATTTATTTTCACATTTGACCTTTAATTTTGCTTGTGTTTCAACTTTAACTGATTTTTATTTACTTGCAGCCATGAGTAAAAGAAATCAGGTATCCTACGTGAAGCCGGCAGAACCCACATTTCTGGCAAAGTTTAAGAAAGATGTTGGATTCAAAGCAGGTCCAACAGTGGACACCAAGGTACATCTTGGCCTTCTATTAAGTTAATTTTAATCTATTTGCCATTACTGAGGTTCATTTAAAATTTAAATACATGTTTTAAATAGATTTCTTGTACATTTTTCTAAAGCAACATGACACATGCACAAAGTCTCTGTACTGAGACCAGTTACACATTCACTGTGTATTGAGGCTTACTACACATTCACTATGTAACGTCAAATTCCATGGGCTAGGGACTTTTACATTCATAACTGGCATGATTTGGGGGGTTTTTTTCTGACTGACAAAACTTAGCATTTTTTTTTCTAGGTCTGGATGTGGCATTTGTAGGAACTTTGTCATGAATAAATTACTAAGTCCTGTTGTGTATAGAGTGCCTAGTGTTTTCTTCACATTGTGACTGGAAAATGAATAGGTATGACATTATTTTACGTACTTTAGATGTCCTCAATATAACTGGATTCTTAATCTTTCTGGAAGCAATTGAAGCAGCTGCATGATGTGCTCAGAGTCAGTTTCTGCCATATCTTAAGTGCCACTGTGCTCTGTACTAGTTGGTTTCCTAGTGAGAACGTCCCCTTCCTAAAGGCTTACTAGTGACTGCATACCTAGGAACACTGGTTTTCATCAAGTTAGTAGGAATGTGGTCCTTTCAAAGGGCAGTGGTAGTTTAGGTCTAGTTCTGCCTACTTTGATGATTGTCCTCCTTTTAGCAGTTGTTGTTGTAGGGTTTTTTTTTTTTTTTGTGTATGTGCAGATTGTTCCCCATTTTCTTCCAGGATTTGTCCCTTTGCTTACCTTGGAACAGGGAGATGATCTGAGGAGGTCCCAGGTACTGGCTGGTGACCCCTTCATTCTTATTTGCCCTGAATATTCAGTAACCATCCTGTTTCCTAGGCCAAATATACATGGACGGACCTCTGCTATTTGTGGCTGAATCCTTTTGTATGTCAAATAGAGAAGTACATATTCAGGATGTTTCAAAACGATGAACCCAAATTCAAAGCCGTATATTTCACGATGGCAACATAAAATTACACCAAAAGCATACAAACTGTTTAATGAGCTATCAAGTTTTACAAAAAAAGTAGTTGAATTCATCCCAAGTGGCTTTCAAAGTGTATTCTTTTACTAAAGTCACCGTTGCCACGATTCTGTTTTTGAGGTCATCCAGATTAGTCGCTAATGGTGGGACAAAAACACCATCTTTGACATATTGACACGAGAAAAAGTTACAGGCTGTAATGTCTGGAGATCTTGAGTGCCAGTAGTGTAGCACCAAGTCTTGGGGTACTGTGCGAGCTCTCCAACGTTGAGGCAGTGTTGTCAGTATAATTATATTGGCAGACATATTGTGCTAAAATAGAAATTAAAAGTGTCTACTGCCAATCACACTTAAAACAAAGCTGACTCCATTTTGTATCTTAGGGCTAAGAAAGACACAAAATTTCTTGCTTTCTGTAACTCCAGCCATTCAAGCCTGAGCTAAGGAATGCGTTATGTAAACAAGCAAGTGATAAGGAATGAAGTCTCACAGCAAGGATGGGGGTGGAATACAACCCGGAGAGACAGTTGTATACATAATAAAAATCTCTCTCTCTCTCTCTTTCTCTTTCTCTTTCTCTTTCTCTTTCTCTTTCTCTTTCTCTTTCTCTTTCTCTTTCTCTCTCTCTCTCTTTCTCTCTCTCTTTCTCTCTCTCTTTCTCTCTCTCTTTCTCTCTCTCTTTCTCTCTCTCTTTCTCTCTCTCTTTCTCTCTCTCTTTCTCTCTTTCTCTTTCTCTCTTTCTCTTTCTCTCTTTCTCTCTTTCTCTTTCTCTCTTTCTCTTTCTCTCTTTCTCTTTCTCTTTCTCTCTCTCTCTCATACACTTAATTACTATTATATTAAACACATATAATTAGTATCATGTTAATAATATAGACTATTCATTGATAAATATCAATTAAAAATATCATATTTAATAAATGTTAGTGGAATAGAAATAATCCTACACACAGCTTCACACAAGAAAGCCAGATAACAGTTACAGATAATACTTAGTAATTAATTTTACTTTCTAAATCTTACAAAGTCCCATTGTAAGCAAGGGGTGAAATTAAGGTTTAGACATGTCAGAAAGTAGATTTACGGGTCTATGCCCAACACAAAGTCTTGGGAAAACCTTTTGAAGCTGACAGCAAATTTGAGTTATGGTGGCCATTTAGATAAGGCAAAATTATGTCAAAATCATTATCAAATTTAGTTAACTCTTTGCAGGACAAGAAATTTTGGTGATGTAAGGGCACCATCTACTGACCGAAATCTAGATGATAGCCTGTTTTGTAGACACACCTACAGCTTCCTATTGGTCTTATCAGATAATGACATGCAAAGAGTTTGGCCCTTTAAAAAGTAAGAACAAAGGGAAGGGACGAAGATGCAGGACAGCAATTCCGGGAACACACTCTGGGACTGACACTCAACTTTCAAATTATCTTGGACAAAACTCGAGAAACACTTCCTGGACACTTTAAATTTTACTATCTTTCTAACCAACGCCACTTTTCTATTACAGTCAATCCTGTATTTTACATATCAAAGGTTTGATTGCGGGGGTTAATGAATCTACAGAATGGTAACATGTTGCATGAAGACTAAAAATTCTATGTACCGTATATACTCGTGTATAAGTCGATCTCATGTATAAGTCGAGTGCAGTTTTGTGACCAACAATTGGGAAATATGCTATGCCTCGTGGATAAGTCGAGGGTAAAACTTGGGGCTATGAAATTCTGTGATTTTTATAATTATATACACACACACTCATACAAACACACACTCTCTATTATATACACACACACACTCATACAAACACACACTCTGCATTATATACACACACTCATAATGCAGAGTGTGTATATAATGCAGAGTGTGTGTTTGTGTAGTGTGTGTAGTGTGTGTGAACTGGGTGGGAGGAGGGCATTTTTATTATTTTAATTTTTTTTATTTTAATATTATTATTTTTTTATTATTTTAATTTTTTTTTGTCCCCCCTCCCTGCTTGTTAACTGGTCAGGGAGGGGGGGTAAGTAACATCTCTGCCAGCCCCCTCCTCCCCCACTGAACTGCCAATGCCACTGGACCACCAGGGAAGGAGAGCCCCCCTCCCTGCCATGTATCAAGCAGGGAGGGGGGACAACAAAATAAATAAAATATAAAAATAATAATAACAAAATAATAAAAAAAAAATATAACAAAAAATAATTAAAATAATATTAATTTTTTTTTAATAAAAATGCCCACCCCCCACCAAGGCTCTGCAACACAAACACACACACACACACTGCATCACACACACACACACCATGCACTCATACACACACACTGCACTCATACACACACTGCACTCATACACACACACTGCACTCATACACACACACTGCACTCATACACACACACTGCACTCATACACACACACTGCATTCATACACACACACTGCATTCATACGCACACTGCACTCATACACGCACACTGCACTCATACACGCACACTGCACTCATACACGCACACTGCACTCATACACGCACACTGCACTCATACACGCACACTGCACTCATACAAACACTGCACTCATACAAACACTGCACTCATACAAACACTGCATTCATACACACACACTGCATTCATACACACACACTGCATTCATACACACACACTGCACTCATACACACACTGCATTCATACACACACACTGCATTCATACACACACACTGCATTCATACACACAAACTGCATTCATCATATATACACACACTGTAAATAAATATTCAATTAATATAATTTTTTTAGGATCTAATTTTATTTAGAAATTTACCAGTAGCTGCTGCATTTCCCACCCTAGTCTTATACTCGAGTCAATACGTTTTCCCAGTTTTTTGGGGTAAAATTAGGGGCCTCGGCTTATATTCGGGTCGGCTTATACTCGAGTATATACGGTACCTTTCCTGCAGCTCCTGTCACCTCCCTTCTCCTCCGTTCCGGTCAGCTCCACTGTAAGTCTCGCGGTCTGGTTGCCGCACGGATCGTTGCCATGGCTCTGACGGCCGCGGCTCTCTAAGTTGCCATAATCAGAGTCAGACAGTGACTCGAGTATAAGTCGAGTGGGGGTTTTTAAGCACAAAAAATGTGCTGAAAAACTAGACTTATACTCGAGTATATACTGTATTTTCCTTTTTTATCGAAATCTTGTAGATCTTGATATGGTTTGTGCTTATTATGATTTAATATTTCCCCCCACAGCGACAGGAACTTCCGGTGTTTGGGGATGAAGACGATGGCAGTGATAAGGAGGATGAAAGACCACAGGTGGTAGTCCTTAAGAAAGGTGATCTTTCAGAAGATGAAGTTATGAAAATTAAAGAGCAAATTAAAGGGACCTCAAAAGGTTTGTTTGATAAAAGTATTTGTCAATCTATTGACCCTCAAATGTTTTTTTTAATCAGTGAATCCTTTTGTAGGACTTTGAAAGAGCTTAGCTATGCATCTTTGCTTGCACTGTGGTTTCAGTTTATTGACACAATTTGCTGTATCCTTAGATACCTGTAACTAAGTATATGTATATATCCACTTGCAAACAAATATTAGCTTTGCTTAAATTCAGGACAAATCCCCAGATTCATTATTCATGAAACATTTCTTACTTATTTTGTTCCATCATTATTAATTGTTCAAAAAACAAAACAAACTTTGTAGGTGTTGTATCTGCTGCAATGGCAAAATCAGCTTTTAAACCACAAGAGCTTTCTTCTTGTTAATAAATGAATCATTTACCTTTAAAAATTCCAGAGTTAGAGAGAATGTACTAAAGTATTTTCTCTCTCACAAAAGAACAATGTCAGTTACATTGCATTTTATTATTAAAGTGTTAGCAGAATTAGTTTAAAACCACATCATAAAAAAGTTCTAGCTAATTCCTTGAAATGAAGATTGGATCACTATAGGGTCAGGAACACGAACATGTATTCCTGACCCTATAGTGTTAAAACCACCATCTAGCTCCCCTGGGCCCCTCATGCCTCCATAAATATAGTAAAAATCTTACTGTATTCAAGCCTGAAGCTGTAAATCTGCATGCTGTTAGATTCAGAAAAACAAACAGTCTGCTGACATCATCAGAAGTGGTAGCCTGATCCAATCACAATGCTTCCCCATAGGATTGGCTGAGACTGACAAAGAGGCAGATCGGGGGCAAAGCCAGCATGATTCAAATACAGCCCTGGCCAATCAGCATCTCCTCATAGAGATTAATTGAATCAGTGAATCTCTATGAGGAAAGTTCAGTGTCTGCATGCAGAGGGAGGAGATACTGAATGTTTGGATGCATTTGAGGCAGCCATGACCCAGGAAGGATCTCTAACAGCCATCTAAGGAGTGTGCCACTGAAGTTATCACTAGGCTGTAATGTAAACACTGCATTTTCTCTGAAAAGACAGTGTTTACTGCAGAAAGCTTGAAGGTAATGAGTCTACTCACCAGAACAAATGCAATAAGCTGTAGTTGTTCTGGTGACTATAGTGTCCCTTTAAAAATTAGCACAGATTCACAATGTGTGCTCTTGTACACCAGTGGCACAGGCTCTAGGTAAATATTTTATATATTTTGTTTGTTTTTAAGATGACCGCTCCTTTTTATATAATCTTTATTTATTGTGCAATGATTGACATACAAGCTTGAGATGCCACGACGACAGTAACAAGCATATTATAAACATACATCGAAATATAGTGTCATGTCATATAAGGAAATTGCTCATTTTTATGGGTATAATAAGCAGGCTGAACTGTAGATCTAAACATCTAAGATCTGCGAGAGTACAACCTTAAAGAAAAGTTAGGTAGTGCATGGTATATGCTAGGTAGGAGTTAAAGGAACACTATAGTCACCTAAACCACTTTAGCTTAATTAAGCAGTTTGTGTGTGTAGATCATGCTTCTCAAGTTTCACTGCTCAATTCTCTGCCATTTAGGAGTTAAATAGCTTTGTTTCTGTTTTTGCAGCCCTTGTCACACCTCCCCTGGCTCTGATTGACACAGCCTGCATAAAAAAATAAATAAATAAAAAGACTGATTTCACTTTCAAACAGATGTAATTTACCTCTAAACAATTGTATCTCTTTCTCTGTAAATTGAACTTCACATACAAGAAGTTCTTGCAGGGTCTAGCAAGCTAGTAACATAGCAGGGGATAAAAAAATCTAAATTAAACAGAACTTGCAATGAAGGAAGGATAAACTGTAGATGACTCTTTACAGGAATTGTTTAGGAAGGCTATGCAAGTCACATGCAGGGAGGTGTGAATAGGGTTAATAAACAAAGTGATTTAACTCTTAAAGGGTAGATAATTGAGCAGCGAGACTGCACGGGCATGATCTATACATCAAAACTGCTTCATTAAGCTAAAGTTGTTTTGGTGACTATAGTGTCCCTTTAAGTAAAGCTAAGAAAATCCTAGTATAATATGCTCGTATTAACACTGGAGATATAATGCCACTGGGTACTTGTTACTAAATTGATGTAGATGAGTAGGAATATAGGAATCCCTGCATTACAGATCAGCCCAATGCATTGTGTGTAACAAGATAAAACAGTGGAACATAATAATTGCACTGAGTGCCTGCTTAGCCACTGGTATTAATTATCAAGCTAGACTATCTGATCTGGATACTGTTGTGTGGGGCCTGGTGTAGTGGGAGACCTATGGCTGAGTAAGACCCTGCATCTTCATCTAACCAATGCCCATCAATGGCAGTACACCGTTCCGTGGAGTGTCCACTGGACCTGGTAATTAGTTTAGGCATCTTGTGTAAGGTTCGCAGAATTTTACGCAAAGCTGTTTGTGTGTTTTTCCCCCAGATTCATACTAGTCAAAAAAGTATATATATTTTTTTTTTATTCTTTAAAAAAAAAAAACTTAAATAGTTTTCCAATTTATGAATCCTAGAAAAGATACCTAAATAACATTTTGGTTCTGTAAACTTGATAAAGGGAGGAAATCCCAAATGTTTATCACAACAAATTTAGTACAGTAAAAAAGGTGTTTTCAGAAGACCGTAACAATGGATTGAAATATTGCTCCAAATTAAGGGGAAAAAAGTATTTGATCCCCTGCTACTTTTGAACATTTGCCCACTGACAAAAAAATAAGTATCATTTTAATGGTAGGTGTATTTCAACAGTGAGAGACAGAAAAACGCACGTCAATAAAGTTATAAATTGATTTGCATGTCAATGAGTGAAATAAGTATTTGACCACTTCGACTTAGTACTTGGTGGCAAAACCCTTGTTGGCAATCAAAGAAGTCAGACGTTTCTTGTAGTTGGCCACCAGGTTTGCACACATTTCAGGAGGAATTTTGTCCCACTCCTCTATGCAGATCCTCTTCAAGTTATTAAGGTTTCGAGGCTGACGTTTGGCAACTCGAACCTTCAGCTCCCTCCACAGATTTTCTATGGGTTTAAGGTCTGGAGATTGGTTAGGCCACTCCAGGACCTTTAATGTGCTTCTCCTTGAGCTTCTCCTTTGTTGCCTTAGCTGTGTGTTTTAAGTCATTGTCATGCTGGAATACCCATTCACGACCTATTTTCAATGCTCTAGCTGGGGGAAATAGGTTCTCACCCAATATTTGACGGTACATGGCCCCGTCCATCGTCCCTTTGATGCAGTGCAGTTGTCCTGTCCCCTTAGCAGAAAAACACCCCCAATGCATAATGTTTCCACCTCCATGTTTGACTGTGGGGATGGTGTTGTTTGGGTCAGAGACAGCATTCCTCCTCCTCTAAACACAGTGAGTTGAGTTGATGCTAAAGTGCTCAATTTTGGTCTCATCTGACCACAACACTTTCACCCAGTTCTCCTCTGAATCATTCAGATGTTTATTGGGAAACTTCAGACGGGCCTGTACATCTGCTTTTTTGAGCAGGGGAACCTTGCGAGTGCTGCAAGATTTCAGTCCTTCACGTCGTAGTGTGTTACCAATTGTTTTCTTGGTAACTATGGTCCCAACTGCCTTGAGATCATTAACAAGATCCTCCCATGTAGTTCTGGGCTGATTCCTCCATGAGGTGAGATCTTGCATGGAGCACCAGACTGAGGGAGACTGACAGTTATTTTGGGTTTCTTCCATTTGAGAATAAATCGCACCAACTGTTGTCACCTTCTCACCAAGCTGTTTGGCGATGGTCTTGTAGCCCATTCTAGTCGTGTGTAGGTCTACAATCTTGTCCCTGACATCCTTGGACAGCTCTTTGGTCTTGGCCATGGTGGAGAGTTTGGAATCTGATTGCTTCTGTGGACAGGTGTCATTTATACAGGCAACAAGTTGAGATTAGGAGCACTCCCTTTAAGAGAGCGCTCCTAATCTCAGCTCCTTACCTGTTAGAAAGACATCTGGGAGCCAGAAATCTTGCTGATTGATAGGGGATCAAATACTTATTTCATTCATTGACATGCAAATCAATGTATAACTTTTTTGACATGCGTTTTTCTGGATTACTATTTTTTTTTTTTTTTGTTCTGTCTCTCACTGTTAAAATACACCTACCATTAAAGTTATAGACTGATCCTGATTCCCAAAACAGGAAAAGATCCCTCAAATACATTAAATTATAGAATGATTTCTTTAATAAATCTAGATTTAAAAATCTCACATTTTAGCAAACTGATTAAAAGCCGTTTTTTTCTGATATAGTTGCAGTAGACCAGTCGGGTTTCATCAGGGACTGTGGTACAACAGATAATATTCGTAGAGTACTCAATTTGATTATTAAAAGCAATCCTATGTATTCAGAATTGGCCATTTTGGCAATTGACGCAGAAAAGGCATTTGACAGGGTTAATTGGAGGTTTTTAGATAGAGTACTAAATACATTTGGATTTCGAGGCCACTTTAAAGATACAATCATGTCATTATATATAGCGCCATCTGCGAAAATTATAAATCCATTTTTTCGAATTATCTACCTTTCCAATAAAAAAAATGGCAAGAGGCAAGGCTGCCCATTGGCCCCATTACAATATATCTTATCTTTTGAGCCATTGGCTATTATGATTAGAGATAAAGTAGTACATGGGATTAAATCAGCCGATCGGGAATATAACATTTCTCTATTTGCGGATGATGTTCTTCTGTCCCTGGTGAGGCCCGCAATCTCTATTCCAGAAGTTTTTAAAATAACTGAAATCTATGGAACTATCTCAAACTATAAAATTAACATAACGAAAACTAAGATTATGGTTTTAAATGTGTCTGAGGCTGAACTTTCTATAATCTGAAACTTAACTTTCAGTTTAATTGGAACCCGGAGTATATTGAGTATCTGGGTATTAAGTTATCTTAATATTCAGAATATAATACACTGTAACTATGATAATCTATATTTTTCTATTAATAAGCAACTGTCCAAGTGGACCAAAACTGAGATCTCATGGTTGGGGTGCTTAAATATAGTTAATGCGTATTTTATTCCAAAAGTATTATATTTTTTTAGGTGGAGGCAAATAAACGCCCAAGAATATCTCAAAATAACTATGACAAAGGCGGTATCTCATTCACTGATATTGCAAAATTACATCAAACATGTTTAGCTACGAATGTAATGTTGTGGTCTAACTCGAATATTCAGAATAAAAACTGGTACCAAATAGAACAGTTTATGTGGAAACTTAATGTATTCTGGACAGAAGATTCAATTAAAATTAAGCAAAGAAAACCTCAAAATCAAATAATAGTGGATATGTTAGATGTGCTAAAAAAGTTGAAAAGCAAACTTAATCTTTCAGACTATATCCTTATATATGATCAAAGTAGGATCAGCGCTAGTAATGCCACAGAAAATATGTAAAATAGTAAGAAGGCAGCACACCTAAAAAGGGGTAACCCTCCTATCCCCTATAGCTAAATCAGAAATGGAAAGAACAAAGGAAATAGGGCGCGCCTTTAATAAAAATACATTGATATAATCACTAAAAAGTACAGTAAAAATAAGAATAAAAAAGTCCAAAAGTAGTAGTCCACAGGTATATAGGGAGTGTTCTTTGTAGTGTGATATGGTATCGTCCCGGATGATGACTTGTATTTTTCAGTGAGTCATATGTGGAAAAATAAAAAGAGCAACCAAATGGTCAGTATGTTGGTATAGGTGGATATATATATAAGATAAAATGGAATTACTCACAATTTGCAGAGCTAAAATCCAGCTCTGGTATCAAGTGCGTGAAGTGGAATGATCCCCACTCAAGGATATATGGAGCCGTTACTTGTAGGATGGGTGGTCCACCAAGGATTCCAACCGGAAATTAAAACAAATAAAATATATAGTGCTCACTGTTTATTTAAAATTGAGTTAAGAAATTGTATGAAATGTACTCACGATGTATGATCTCTGCTCAATTTTAGGCGTATGGGTGATATAATCCCCACCTAGGGATATTTCCTTAAAGGCCAAAATTCCTTTATTATTACAATGTAAAATTATTAAAATATTAATAATAATGGTCCAAATGGACCAAAACTGAGATCTCATGCTTGGGGTGCTTAAATATAGTGAATGCGTATTTTGTTCCAAAAGTATTATATTTTTTTAAGTGGAGGCAAATAAACGCCCAAGAATATCTCAAAATAACTATGACAAAGGCAGTATCTCATTCACTGATATTGCAAAATTAGATCAAACATGTTTAGCTGCGAATGTAATGTTTTGGTCTAACTCGAATGTTCAGAATAAAAACTGGTACCAAATAGAACAGTTTATGTGGAAACTTAAATAATGTATTCTGGACAGAAGATTCAATTAAAATTAAGCAAAGAAAACCTCAAAATCAAATAATAGTGGATATGTTAGATGTGCTAAAAAAGTTGAAAAGCAAACTTAATCTTTCAGACTCTATCCTTATATATGCCCCTATAGAAACTTTACAATATGATCTGATTGATCTGGATATGCAGAAATGGAGGCTAGGGAAAAATTAAATGATTGATCTTTTTGAAGATAAAGTTCTGATTAGCTTTCCTGGCTTGAAAACGAAATACAATGTACCCTTTAGGGATACTTTTCTATATAGAAGGTATAAACACCATCTTAATTTTTTTTGTTTTTTTGAACATCCTATCTTCAGATATTTAGATAATGTAGGTACTAGAGGTTTAATAACTAGATCTTCTAAACTTTTGGATGTGGAAGATGATGTTATAAAAATGTCACCAATAGAAGAATGGAAAAAGGATCTCAATGTAATCTACACCCCATATGAATGGTACCAAACCACTATCAAACTAAAAATATATATACATTGTATATCCCTGATAGAACTTCATCTAAAGATCCGATATACCATATAAACTCTAGTATAAGCCGACCCAAGTATAAGCCGTGGCACCTAATTTTACCACAAAAAAATGGGGAAAACGTATTGACTCGAGTATAAGTGGGAAATGCACTGGGGTGGGAAATGCAGCAGCTACCGGTATCAAAATGCAATGCAAAGCTTAAGATTATCCCATGACTAATGGGAGTTATAGTCACATTACAGACTGTGCACTTATTCACTAAAACCTGATCTAAAAAAAACAAAACACATTTAACCCCTTAAGGACCAAACTTCTGGAATAAAAGAGAATCATGACATGTCACACGTCATGTGTCCTTAAGGGGTTAAAGCAAAAGGAAAAATCCTCTTTTAGAGAATTTGCTGGGTTTTTTCTCTCACCCCCACCTCCTTAGTGGTCCTTTCCCCCTTCTCCTCCCCCCACCTCCTTAGTGGTCCTTCACCCCCCCTCCCCCCACCTCCTTAGTGGTCCTTTCCCCCTTCTCCCCTCCTTAGTGGTCCTTTCCCCCTTCTCCCCTCCTTAGTGGTCCTTTTCCCCTTCACACCCCACCCCACCTCCTTAGTGGTCCTTTCCCCCTTCACCCCCCTCCCCACCTCCCTTAGTGGTCCTTACCTCCTTAGTGGTCCTTTCCCCTTCTCCTCCCACCCACCTCCTTAGTGGTCCTTTCCCCCCTTCTCCTCCCCCACATCCTCAGTGGTCCTTTTCCCCTTCTCCTCCCCCATCCTTAGTGGTCCTTTTCCCCTTCTCCCACATCCTTAGTGTTCCTTTCCCCATTCTCTCCCCCACATTCTTAGTGGTCCTTTCCCTTCTCCCCCCCACCTCCTCAGTGGTCCTTTCCCCCTTCTCCTCCCCACCTCCTTAGTGGTCCTTGTCACGAACGCACCCTACTCCAAGGGTGTGCGTGACGTAGTTGTGGTGGTGAAAGGGTTAAAGTACACTATTTGTCTGCACTAGACTGGAAATAATGACCAAATCCCCCTTTAACACCACCCACACTTAAACATAATAATATAACTATTACTACTTTAACGCTGCCACCACCAAGACAATTTATAAATGGGGTGTCTTGGTCCCCCAGGTAAATCAATAATAAAACCCACCAAATATTACTTAATACAATATTTAAGGAATTATAAAAATACTAACTAGTCTCTTCAGGTAACGTGATTCTTAAACAGACAAAGGCAAAACTTAATAAATGAATGTTTATTATGAGCAAAAGATAGTCACAGTGCATATAAAAATATATGATAAACAAATTATTTACACCAACAACAGATAAAAACAAAAAGGATAAAATACAGAAGTCCTAATTACTCACTTAGGTTTTCAAAGTACAACTTCTGTCCAGGGGGTCTCTGGCAAGGAAAGATGGTGACTCACTCAAAATTAGATCTTGGCCCCAAGCAAGTACACAAACACCCTTCAGGATCATTAGATATATACCCTGTGGTTTATCAAGTCTTGCCCAGGGGTGGAGTTAAGGCATACCTACAGTAATAATAACTGACCACCTCCTTTGTTCCAGACCACTGTCAATCCAAATGGAAACATTTGACTCTATCTTCTTTTTTGTACCTGCCACAGAAATAATAATTGCATCTACAAATTTATTATTTTCCCATTCCATAGACATGTTGCACGTCCCACCCACGATCCAATAGGACGGACATCACAATTCCTTTCCCTAGGGTCAAGTTAGGCCACTCATGTTTGGACTTGGTTAGAAGATGGCGCTTGTCACATTCCAAATATAACAAAAATGAGGCTTTATTATTATTCTGTGGGGGTAAATATGAATGTTTTTTGTCCTTCCTTTGGATATGATACTAGAACAAAGCTAATGGCATTTGCATATCAAAGAGATTTACTCATCCCTTACAAGGTACATGCCAAATGGATGAAGAGACATTCAGACTTTTTCCAAGTGTAGAACCTCACACCTTGCAGAGCTTTTATTACTTCACATCCATATAGTAAAATCCTTTTCACATTCCTATACCATTCACACTACCCCTTCTGTCATCTGACCTCTGTGGGGGTCCCAGCTTCAAAAGATGTAACCCCTGTTGACCTCAGCAATAGCATCTCTGTAATTTGTGCCATTTACTACAAGAAATCACATTAAAAGATGATATTCCATAGTCTCATAATAAATTATACACCCTTGCCGTGACAGTCCTTTCCCCCTTCTCCCCCCCCACCTCCTCAGTGGTCCTTTCCCCCTTCTCCCCCCAACCTCCTTAGTGGTCCTTTCCCCCTTCTCTCCCCCACCTCCTTAGTGGTCCTTTTCCCCTTCTCCCCCACCTCCTGGTGATTTTTCCCCTTCTCCCCACCTCCTTAGTGGTCCTTTCCCCTTCTCTCCCCACCTCCTTAGTGGTCCTTTCCCATCCCCCACCTCCTTAGTGGTCCGATCCTTCTCCCCCTCACCTCCTTAGTGGTCCTTTCCCCCTGTTGTCCTACCTATGTAGCGTGGCCGGGCGGCACAGACCGCAGTACAGGAACTTCTGTTTCCTGTACCCGGCCACCGGCTGACTGAAGGGGAAGTGCTCGCTGTGCACTTCCCTCCTGCCGGTCACCTAAATCTAGCGCCTCCCAGGCCAGTGCGCCCTAGGGAAGCTCGAGTATAAGCAATGGGGGGGGCTTTTTCAGCATAATAAATGTGCTGAAAAAGTCGGTTTATACTCAATTATATATGGTAGATGGTATCAGGTCTCAAAACTACATAAAATCTATGAAGCCTATTCGCCTCTATGTTGGTGTTGTCAGAAAGAGATTGGCACAGTATTTCATATATGGTATACATGTCCGATACTAAATGACACCAAGACATTTATAATATCCCTGATAGCTAACTTAATTCACAACACCATTATACTTACACCTTCCCTTTTTAAATTTAATTTAGACTTCCCAATAATGGAGAAAAAACACAAATGCCTAATCACACATATACTTTATGCCTAGTTATCTATAGCTCGTGACTGGAAATCTAGTTTTTCTCCATCCTGCCAAGAAATTCTAAACCAGATAGAGTATCAGTACACAATGGAATGTAACTTTATTCCTACTTTGAAAATATTTACTTCCTATCGCAAATATTGGCACCCTTGGGCGGAATATAGAAACAATACAAACTAGCTTGTCATAGGGTTGGGACATGTAAACCAGGGGTGTTCCACTTTTTATTTAGGTCAAATAAGATTCCCTTGGATATATCAATCCTCATGCTTACTACCGAGCCCCAATGATTGCAGTTATTTTTTATATATGTTCTTTATATATTTCATGCTACATGTACATTACTGTAAATATTTCTGTATAAGTTATGTATGAACATTTTGTTAATGAGCATTGAAATATGTGTTGTAAATAAATAAAAATAGATAAAGAATTTTCAAAAAAATTATAGACTGATCATTTCTTTGTCAGTGGACCAAATACCTTTTTCCCCACACTGTATATATCATATAAATACTTCCACCATAGATGTGTCATATCTACTCTCATTATATGTATAAAGAGATTTGCTAAACTAACCCCTTCAGGACCGGCCTATTTTGGCCATGTTGTACGTTAAGGACCAGGGCTCTTTTAACTCTTTTGTGGTGTTTGTGTTTTAACTGTAATTTTTCGCGCTCTCATCTACTGTTCCCTTTAAGTTATATATTGTTTGGGGGTTTTTTCAGGACAAAAAGGGCTTTCTTTACATACCATTATTTGTATCATGTCATATAATTTACTTTAAAAAAATAATTAAATATGGTGAAAAATTAAAAAAACAAACATGTTTTTTGACTTTTGCTTGAAAAATCTTTTACTTACTTATGAAAGCTAATGAAAAAAACTGCTAAATAGATTCAAAATTTTGTCCTGAGTTTAAAAACACCCAGTGCTTTTTTTGCTTTTTTTTGAAAGTTATAGGGCTATAAGCACAAATAGGAAATTGCTGTTTCAAAATATATATTTTTAAAATGTATCAATAGTGACATTGTAACACTGTTATCTGTCATAAATCTATGAATCACACCCCACATGTACATATTTTTTTTAAAGTAGACAACCCAGGGTATTCAATATTCAATATGGGGTATGTCCAGTCTTTTTTAGTAGCCACTTGGTCACAAACACTGGCCAAAGTTAGCGTTCATATTTGTTTGTGTGTGAAAAAAGTAAAAAACTAAATTGAACGCTAAGTTTGGCCAGTGTTTGTGACTAAATGGCTACTAAACAAGACTGGACATACCCCATTTGCAATACCTTGGGTTGTCTACTATTGCAAATGGTATGCCATCCTAGGGGTAATTCTCATTCATGGGCTACCATACACTCTCAAAGGCAACATAAACAACCTGGCAATTTTCAATGTAAAAATATTTTACCCTTATATTTGACCCTGTAATTTTCAAAAACGCTATAAAACGTATACATGGGAGTACTATTATACAGGAGACTGAACACAAATATTAGTGTTTCAAAACAGTAAAATGTATCACAACAATTACCGTATATACTCGAGTATAAGTCGACCCGAATATAAGTCGAGACCCCTAATTTTACCCCAAAAAACTGGGAAAACTTATTGATTCGAGTATAAGACTAGGATGGGAAATGCAGCAGCTACTGGTAAATTTCTAAATAAAATTATATCCCCCCAAAATTATATTAATTGAATATTTATTTACAGTGTGTGTGTATATAATGAATGCAGTGTGTGTGTGTGTGTGTGTGTGTGTGTGATGCAGAGTGTGTTTGTGTATGTGATGCAGAGCCTTGGTGGGGGGTGGGCATTTTTATTATTTTTAATTATTATTATTATTTTAATATTAAATTTTTTTGTTATTTATTTTATCATTGTTTAATATTATTTTATTATTATTTAAATTTGTATTTATTTATTTTTTGTCCCCCTCCCTGCTTGTTAGCTGGCCAGGGAGGGGGGCTCTCACTTCCTGGTGGTCCAGTGGCATGGGCTGTGTAGGAGGGGGGCTGGCAGAGAGCTGTAACTTACCTTTCCTGCAGCTCCTGTCAGCTCTCTTCTCTCTCCTCCGGTCCGGTCAGCTTCCCTGTCAGCTCCCACTGTAAGTCTCGCGGTGTGACTGCCACGCGGAGCATTGCCACGGTAATCCGTGGCAACACTCTGACCCCGCGGCTCTCGCGAGACTTACACTGGAGCTGACAGGGGAGCTGACGGACCGGAGGAGAGAGAAGGGAGCTGCAGGAAAGGTAAGTTACAGCTCGCTGCCAACTTAATAAATAAAAATGCCCACGCCCCACCAAGGCTCTGCATCACATACACAAACACACTCTGCATCACACACACACACACTGCACTCATACATACTTGTCATGAGCCCGGCTGTCGAGTGGGGGTCTTTCAGCACAAAAAAACGTGCCGAAAAACTCGATTTATACTCGAGTATATACGGTATATCATCAGTGTAAGTGCTGTTTGTGTGTGAAAAATGCAAAAAAAAAGTCGCAGTATCATTGCTGTGATATGTTTTACTGTTTTGAAACACTAATATTTGTGTTCAGCTAAGTTATTTTTTTTTGATTATACACTTCCAGGGAGACTGCCTGTCAGCAAAGGCAGACACTTGGACACCTATTGTGACCATGTGACCGCTCTGTTGAGCGATCACATGGGCGCAGGGTCCTAATTTGCCGTGGGGAAACTGCCTGGGCTGTCAGGCAGTCTCCCCACACCGGGAACAACGGCAATCGGGTAAGTACATATTACCGTTATGACGGTTCAGGATCGTCACCAGTCCTCAAGGGGATTTTTCCGATGACTGTCCTAAACCGTCCACGGTCGGGAAGGGGTTAATTGCCAGTTTTCATCAATGAATAATGTTTGTTTATAAAACGAAGCTCTTCCTCTTCTGCAGTATGGTTTTTGCACCAAGCTTGCAAATAAGCTAACCAAAGCCTTATTAGTATAGTAGTTGTGTCTGAGTATCTTAGCTAGATGGCAGCAGAGCCTGAAAAGTTCAGATTTAGTCTTGACAATTTCTGCTTTATGGGATTTAAAGAACATTACAAGAAATTCTTATTGGACTCATTTCGTGTTTAGTGAACTGCATAAGACAATCTGCAGATGATAGATACAAACATATGGTGGTGTGTTTTAATTTATTTTTATTTCTCATGCAGACGAAGAATCGTCCCCTGCTGACGGAAAGATCCTATTTAAAAAGCCTGTAAAACGTTCCTCTGGTGACAAGTTTTCAGGCATTAATGCCAGTTCTAGCAAAAAGCAGAAGCCAGAAGAAAGTAAAGATTTGAGTAGCAAATCAAGCCAGAAACAAGTGCGAAATAGCAGTTTACTCTCATTTGATGATGGTGAAGATGAAGATTAGTGTTTTTGTGTAGACCATTCCGTCTTCAGTTTTTATATTTAACTAAGCAGGTCTCTTGACCTGTAATTGTACAAAATGTAATTGATTGTCAACCAAATATTCATTTTTAGTCGGTTTCTGAAAAAACATTTTTGGGAATAGCCAACAATAAAAATATCACTTTTGTAAAATATTGCTGTTACACTTTTTATGTGTATGCTGTATTGTTGTTTTGTTTTTAAGTGGGTAGCTTAACTTTTTTTTTATTTTGCTGTAGACTGAACATTGAGTTTTACAAGTTGTACTTGAAAAATAGTAATAAAATGTAAAATTGCCTTTGGATTTTCAATTAATGAGAAATAGAATCTATTTGGTCAGGGATGATTTTAATGGTTTAATTTTCTTTTTAGTTTGCTGTGTTAAGACTCATTACCACTATTAAAATGGTTTTGTTAACCGTAAAGTAACAGTCTTTAATTAAAACTTTTTTGGATTTTTTTTATCACTATTTAGGTTACAATGATTTCACAGATATGTAGGTCATAACAGCACATTGAATGATCAACAATTAGTAAAGGAACTGGAATCATAAAATCACAGAACTTTCTTTTGTAACATAGTGTAGTAGATTCTTTTCTGCAAACCAATAAGTTTGAATGACTATCTGTTCCTGTCCAAATTAAAGATAATAAAGTTGCGTGCACGCAGAAGTAAATTCACACTGAGACACAGGGTTCAGGTTAATGAAAGAACTTCAGGAAAGTTTAATGGCTTCTGTTTAAAAAGCAGGCTCGCAGGCCCTTTTAAAGGCATTATTACATCATTGAAGAAAATCAAGATATAGACAAATAGACATTGTTAATTGGCTTAGGTGCTAAGTAGTTAGTAAAATGCCCTCCCTACGGGGTGTACCATCTTAGGTCACTATCCTCGTCATGATTGTCTCCTCCAGGTATAAGCGCCATTTTGTTAACATGAGGAGCTCACTCGACGGGAGGGGCCTTTTGGCAGCTATCCATTTAGAGTGTAGCCTGGCACTGTTAGTTTCTCAAGGTTAGGTTTCAAGGCTTTTAGTAAATACACATTTTATCAAAGCTATCATTGTAAGTGGGATGCTACAGTGTTTCACACTACAGGTGCATAATATTTCTTGCTGACATGCAAATTCTATATTCTATAGACAAAGCTTTCTTGTAAAACTATGGGGCCTCTTAGAGGTATAGCAAGAGGATTTAAAGGGGCCTTACAGATTTATAGAAGCCTAATAATTCTACAACAGTCCCCCCTTAAAATGTTATTTGCTAAAAGACAAAACTTCATTTGTTAGTATCAGAAGATGTGTTAGCCCAAAGACACAGAAACCCCATGACCGCTGACTTAGTGTTAATGCAAAGTGCAAGTCTATCCCTCTCTTGACCCTAACAGGCTGCAGCACATCCGTCAGTACGGTTCAGGAACACTCTTCACTCCGCTGGTAACCCATAGTGGCTTATCCACTACTTCTCCGTACGGCAGTCTACCCATAAAGACGGACGCTGTCCCTGTACTGTCCCTTCCTGGACTTTCTGTACTTCATCAGCATACGGGAGAGTTTGTAGCGGAATACAGGGTGATGTGAGGTCTTGGTCACCAATCTCTAGATGGGCGAAGGTTGGTGTTGCTTGGTCTACAGTTTTCTGCAGGAATTTCCTTAGGCATGGGAGGACACAACAAATGAGAAGAGCGAGAATAAAAAGAAAAATTAGTAAGGCAATACCAATCTGGACTAAAGCTCTCTGCCAACCAGTCATCCAACCAAACCATTTTTCCCAGGGATCAGTAACTCCAGAGTTTCTCTTTAACTCTTCTGAGAGTCTATTTAATTTATCTATGGCCAGAGTGACTTTACCATTAGGACCTGTGTTTTCTGGGATATAAGTGCAACAAGTCATGGTGTCAGGTAGTATTTTACATACACCCCCCTTTTCAGCTAGAATCATGTCTAAGGCCATTCTGTTCTGGAAGGTCATCTGGGATGTGGCCTGCAACTGCTCGGCCAGGCCCTGGAGGGCATCCCTGGTGTAGTTGACAAAACGCTGTTGGTTGTAATAAATGTAGTTAATCCAATTAAGGTTTTTGTTGGCAGTGACTATGGTAAAAGGTGGTTCAAAACCTACAGCGACTTCATCTCTAGCTTTAAATTCATTAGGCACCCCCCTAGGTACCCCAACGGCATCTATGTAAATGTGGGGGTCAAAACTGCCTTTTACTGGGGTTTCGCGCTTCACTCTGGCTGGTGTATGTGGAGGGTCGTATGTGTCATGATGATTATCAGAAATAATATGAATGGGCATGATAACTTTGGCTAGGGTACACTCACCCCACCACTCAGTTTCCAGCCTAGATCTTAACTGTAGATCCCCACATAACCAGTAAATATCCCCCAATGACCTGGTATGGTGTTGCAACAGGCGTATAGGAACAGTTCTGTAGGTGGCACAATAGCCATTGGAAAAGTTACCCATGAATTTACCAATCCCGTCATAAATAGCATAACAAGTGTAATTACCCTTGTAAATCGTGATTCCATCTGGGGGTTTGACATTTCCAATTAAGAGGGGGTACTCTGCCGCCCATGATTCGCAGAGGGAAATTATAGCGTGTTGAAATTATAGCGGTAGGCAAAAAGACTAAGGAAGCAATTCTCTATCTCCAAAGGGAGAGTTAGAGGAACGGTGCCAAGATGAGGTCGAGCACCACCGCACACCTAGCATGCGGTTTTGTTATGTTTATTAGCATTATATTTCATCCACTCTAACCATAGATTGATATCATTGTAACCAGTTTCAGTGGCCATGGTGTTTTCGAAGGTGGGGTTAGCAATGGCCATCATGTCCTTAAAAGACTGGATATGTGGTTTTAGTGGATTCGGGACCATATGAACAGCCCCTTGCCACTCTGGAGAGTGGCACATATCTTTAAGATAGAAATGACCTAATTTGTTATAGGAACCACTTTTCCAATACATTCCCATTACATATTGGTCAGCATCCTTTGGACCAGGGTGCTCAATGTTTAACATTAATTTCATGGGCAGACCTCCTCCTGGCTTTCTTAAAGTCATTCTTTGAAGGAGGGATCTGCCATGGTCATCTACTTTAGATAAGGCACTTTTGGGCTTGTAACCCCAGGCAGGCCCAATATTCCATCCTGCAGCCCCCCAATGGTCACAGTTGTGTCCCCATTGCTTGTCAACTACACAAACATAGGGGTCCTTTGCGTGTGGTATATCTTTGTAAATGGTTTGAATCTGTGACTTGGGAAATGGACAATCTACTATGTCACAGTAATCAAAGGTGAATGTAGCTACGCGGGTGCATGATGAGTTATACCAGAATGTGTACCCACTAGCATCTTTGGTAATGGCCACTTGTTGGGCCTCAAGGAAACTAATCAAAGGGATGATGTACCAGAGGTACATCGTTGTGAGGAGTCTGCTTCCTCTGGGACAGGAACCTTTTTGCAATGGGAGGCGTGTATCCAGTTGCTTTTCCCAGCCAACTTGACGGAGGTGGAGGTGATCAGTAGAACTTGGAATGGTCCGTCAAATCTTGGTTCCAGGGTGTGTTTCCGCACAAATTTCTTGACTTGGACCCAATCACCAGGGAGCAGACTGTGGTTGCCCGTATCAGAATCAGGATCTGGAATTGAAGAGAAAACTTGGGCATGGATTTTGTTTAAAGCATTTGCGAGTTCAGTTACATAATCTACTAAAACATCAGTTTGAAGTTGTAGTTGTTGGGGAAAATAGCAACCTAGCCTAGGTGCAGTCCCAAATAGAATCTCATATGGGGACAGTGAGGTAGTATTTTTGTACAAGAGCATTCATTAGATCCTTTGATAAATGTGCAGGTCCGTGTGCCCATTGTACGACTGCTGGGTACAAATTCTTAGGGAGGCAGAACTTGAGGTTGTTGGAGTACACTCCATCCTTCAGAACTGCCCCTTTCTGTTTCCATTTTTGTATTTCTTCAGGAGCAACTGCAGCCTGTTGTTCCCGTAGGATTTTTAGATCAGTTGGAAGTGTCTGCAAGGTAAATGTGGGAGTTTCTTCGTTTCCGGACACACTTCTGTCCACTTCCTGTAGTTCTCTTGCAGCTTGTTTTGCAGCTTGATCAGCCAGATGGTTGCCCCTTGCTTCATCCGAATCCAACTTCCCATGTGCCTTTACCTTCAGAATGGCCACTTCTTCTGGGAGTAGGAGGGCATCCATCAGCTCCTTGATTGCAGAACTGTGCTTGACTGGTGTACCGGCAGTGGTAAGAAATCCTCTTGTTTTCCAAATTAATCCGAAGTCATGAGCCACGCCCAGTGCATATCTTGAATCTGTGTAGATATTGGCGCGCTTTTCTTCAGATATCTTGCATGCTGAAGTTAGGGCTTGTAATTCAGCTTCCTGCGCAGACATTGTTGATGGTAGAGATGATGACTTGATAATTTCATCTGTTGTGGTGACGGCATATCCTGTGTGATATTTTCCTTCTTCATCAGCATACCTTGAGCCGTCCACAAACAGGGTGAGGTCAGGATCTATTAGTGGATCCTCATGCACGGTTGGCAAATGTGTTGTTTCCATTTTCATCTGTTCAAAACAGTTATGGGGCGTTTCTGGATCATAGTCGTGCTTTATGACCAGATCTTCAAATTCTTCTTCCAGAAAGAACCGTGGCCATGCTTTTACATGTTCAGTTGTTGGGTACTTGACAACGCCTTTTTCTTGGAGCTGTAGTTCATCCATGGTGGCCCATAGTTGGGTCAGGGTTGATGGTTGGCTTGTACCACATGGTACAGAAGGCATATTCTGGCCCGTCACAGGCGGGTAAATTGAGGTGCATCTTTTTAATGGTGTGGGTAAGAAGTAGGACATAGCCTTCATCCATGATAAATCCATAGTAGCTACCCCCCCTCAGGGAGTGGCAGAAGAGTGGACGGATTCAGAACCTGACATCTTTGAAGGGTAACATTGTCAGGTAACAGGAGATGACATTGGAGACGAAGGTGCCTGGCAGGGGTGACATGTTTGAGTTGGACCTGGTTAAGTATGGCAGAAATATCATGAGGTGCCAAAACAGTCAGAGGGTGGCCAAGAACCAGGTCCCCAGTGCGGTTGATGAGTTCCTGAGCGGCAAAAACAGCTCGGAGGCAAGAGGGGGTTCCTCTAGCCACAATATCTAGTTGGCAAGAGAAGAAGCCAATAGGCCTTTTGCGGCCGCCAGGTCCATGGGCTTGAGTAAGGACTCCTGTAGCGTGGCATTGTCTTTCAGACACAAATAATTTGAATGGTTTGGTGTAGTCTGGCAAGCCAAGGGCGGGAGCAGAGGCAATAGCACGTTGGAGAGTGTAGAAGTTGTCATGTGCTTCTGAGGACAGACAGAACGGGTCTGATTTAAGAGCATCGTACAAAGGTTGCATGAGTAGAGAGGCCTCTGGGATCCACGCTCGGCAGTAAGAAATGAGGCCTAGAAAGGCGTGGAGGGATTTAGGAGTTTTTTGGAGGCGGAATGGCCAGAACCACTCCGACACGATCACGGGTGAGGTGTCTGGTGCCATGGGACAGGCAATGGCCTAGAAAGATTACTGTGGCCTGGCAAAATTGAAGTTTGGCAAGAGATGCCTTACACCCCTGATCTGCAAGATAACAAAGGAGGTCCAGAGAACATTTTCCTGTCGTGGGGATGTCATCTCCAAGTAAAATGGGAAGGGAACAAAGAACTGTAGTGTCTTTTCGTGACAAAGGTGTATTTAATTGAACCTGGCCGTCTGCAGTGAGGGTGATGGATGCTTGGAGGCGGGATAGGACATCAGCACCCAAGAGGTTAATGGGACATGTGGAGGAGACAACAAACCGGGAAAGGATATCAGAATCCACATGGAGGAGTTTAGTGAGTGGGTTACTGCGGGAAGTACCATCAACACCAACACAAGAGACATCGGTGTCAGACAGGAACGATGAGTCAGGCAGGTCTTGTTCTCTAAGAACACTGCGGGCTGCACCTGTGTCAACCAGGAAAGTAGTAGGGTGACCTTCAATAGGTAAAGTTACAGTGGCTAGTGGCCCCCCTTGTTCCCTGTAGACACTGCCATGGCAGGGGCATTAAGCATCAGTGGGTTCTATCATTATAAATAATGGTTAATAGTAAGTGAAGTAAAGTTCCTATATGTCTTTGGATAAAACATTAACTATTGCGGTACTATCATTTATATTAATTAGACTATAACAATTATACCACCCTGTAACTAAAATTAATAACCAGAAGTGGCTGGGTTAATAAAACATGTCACTAATCCTTCTAATGCTAAACCATCATTTAACGTAAAGGATGTTACTGTAAACATACGATCTGTAACTAGCAAGATTCGATTAAGCAAAGATACAATGTTTAAAATAACTTGCATTATTTGGCTATTTCCCTTGTTGCAAGATTAATCTGGATAATCAGCTGTTATGCTCTTATATTCGTGTCCAACAGATCTCATTTGTAGGTCACACCACAGTTGCAAATGACATTCTAGCAACCTTCTTTTTTTTTATTTTTTATCACGGACACATTTCTGATACAGGGAAACAAATGGCATGACTGTGTTAGTAATTATAATGTTTCTGTTCATAATATGTAGAGTGTAAGGAAAACAACATGTCTCTAAATAGGACGAGCATAATAGGGGTAGGCCTCATGATGGAGGCAGCCATGACAGGGGCGGAGAAGGAAATGACAGCAAGGGAGGAAGTGAAGTGACGTCCATGATAGGTGTGGGAAAGGAAGACAGGAGGTGTGGGCATGGTAAGGGCGGAAGTGACGTCACTTTAGAAGCAACCGTGACTGTAGATAGGTCACGGGACTGGCAGGGTCAACCTCCTTCTCTACTAGGCACCATCTTTAGGGTGGTGGCTGACGCACTTTCAACAATACACTATATTATAACTAATAAAATAAGTCAGTTCCGAGATTTAAATACTAAACTATAAATAAACCTGACAGGTTAAATAAGACAGTTGAAAACATTATGCATTTAACAGCCCATACAGCTGTCTCTAGAAACATGTTCTTTAAAATGATGCAAGATAAACTCACGGAATTCAACCAATTTCCCTTATCATCCTTCACATACTAGCTTAACAACTTCGCATATTCCCTCTATCCACATTGCATAGTTTTGCAACAAATCACGCTTGCCTTTACACTTAACACGTCCAAATATTCCTCTATTCTTGTATCAGATTCACTTACCTAACCTCCGTAATCAACACTGAGCTACATTCTTGTGTCTCCCCCACAATCCTCACTACTTTATCACAAAACACAATTTATATATATATATAGCACCGTGGAATCTGCCGGCGCCTTGCAATCGGCAACAATAATAATATTATTACACAATTATAACACCATAACCTTTGAATTAGAATATTTTCCAGCAAAAATCCCGTCTCTAACTCTTATCAGTAGCTCCGAAATGCAGGCATGTCACTCCTCCATTCGGAGGCAAGCGGGGAGGAGGGGGGTGGAGAAAGTGAGACAGTGCAAAAAGGGGAGAGAGAGAGACTGCAGGCATGAAGGTTAACTATGTGAGTGCTGTAAAGTAACAAGACAGAAGGACAGAGACTTATACGTTTGGAAACCAGAAATCTTTGACGGGAGAAACGGACTGGAGGTGCAGGGAGCTGCAGAGAGAGGATGAGGGTGACGAGATCTGTAGGACTGATGGGGGGGAGAATAGGGATCCATCAGCATTCAGGACTGGGCAAACAGGGGTGGTGGTAGGGTGGGGACCAGGGGTGGGGACCATGGTCAGCTACATTTCGGTCATTGCTGACGCGATGTTGGGAGTGGTCACCTCCTGGGCGCCATCATAGGGCGCTGGCTGGGAGGACTTCCCAGTAACACAATTATTATAATACACAAACAATCTTAAACCTTTGTGATCAATTTCTTCCTCAACCTATCCCTTTTGCTGAATAGCTCTTGCTACTCGGTACCAGGCTTCTGCTGTACAAACCAAATCGTGGTCCGACAGCTTCCCCTTTCTTCACTATCAGTAACTTACGCCAGCTCTCTGGCTGCAATCTGCCGCACGGAGGTACGGTAATTCCACATACTTTAGCAATCTTCCTCACTTTCTTAACCATCTCTTCTCCTTCTCTGTCTTCCACTAGATCACATGCTAACCAACCCTTACTGGGTTTATCTAACTTCTGTCCCATCCTCCCTATATAAGGCGTCCCAGATATAGAGAAAGAGAGAAAAGAAGGTCTACAGTGCTTGACTGCTACGTAAGAGTGGGTTCCTACGTACGTCTTCCCAAAACGTAGACTAGTCACTAATTCCGCCTACCCGAGGTAGCCGCGGAATTGGAGCGTGGCGAGAAGTGTGTGACCAATCACTTCTCTCAACAAAGAGAAATAAGAGGAGAAAGTGTAAATAGTACAGTGAGTAAGATAAAAGTAAACACAGGAATCTGTGTGACAGACAATTAAGACAATAACATTTCAGTGTAAATACAGTGCATGCATCACAGTTCAAATAAGTTCAACAGTTTTATCCCTTGCCTTTACTCGTGTGGCCGAAGCCACCTCCCTCAACCTCGTAGTGTCCCCACTCGGAGAATGACTTCCACAAGTCTCACTACCAGCAGCCACAGGAAACAACAACAGCTTCCAACCCGAATCCTGTATAGCCTAAAGAATTGGAATCTTACCTGCCTCAGCGCTCGAGGCTGGAATTTTACCAAGAAGAAGTGTCCGATGAGGCTAGCTAAGCAGTCAAAGCGACACTATGGGGAACCCCCAGGAAGCAGTGAGTCTACACCACCCTCCACAGATTCCCCCTACTCTTTTTCCTTACAGCCACAGCTACGTGGCTCTTAAAAGAGTTAAACAGGCAATAGAGGACCCCCAGGAAAACTTCCACAGGTCCACCCCCCTTTTTCCTTACTACCACAGCCACGTGGTACCTAAAAGGAGTAAACAGGCACTCACACTCCCCGGGTACTAAGTTAAACACAAACCAATACAAACACACCCAGGCAACAGATAGTCAACATGCAGGTAAACTAGGTATCATTAACAATACAAGGAGTCTGGGCAAGTTATTACCTGACTTTGATGTCCTCTCGGCAGCAGTCACAGACACTGGGACAGGTCAATCACAGGGGCAGGAACATACCAGCTAGGTGCTGCAGCAATCTCTACCGTGTATTCAGAGGTGATCAGGCTCTTTTCCTTCCCCCAGGATTCATCCCCACAGCATCTTCTTGGACAGCTGCCCAGGGCATAACCCAGAGCTCCACGCTTAAGGGCGCCAAATTGTAATAGATTCTTTTCTGCAAACCAATTAGTTTGAATGACTATCTGTTCCTGTCCAAATTAAAGATAATAAAGTTGCGTGCACGCAGAAGTAAATTCACACTGAGACACAGAGTTCAGGTTAATGAAAGAACTTCGGAGAAGTTTAATGGCTTCTGTTTAAAAAGCAGGCCCGCAGGCCCTTTTAAAGGCATTATTACATCATTGAAGAAAATCAAGATATAGACAAATAGACATTGTTAATTGGCTTAGGTGCTAAGTAGTTAGTAAAATGCCCTCCCTACGGTGTGTACCATCTTAGGTCACTATCCTCGTCATGATTGTCTCCTCCAGGTTTTAGCGCCATTTTGTTAACATGAGGAGCTCACTCGACGGGAGGGGCCTTTTGGCAGCTATCCATTTAGAGTGTAGCCTGGCACTGTTAGCTTCTCAAGGTTAGGTTTCAAGGCTTTTAGTAAATACACATTTTATCAAAGCTATCATTGTAAGTGGGATGCTACAGTGTTTCACACTACAGGTGCATAATATTTCTTGCTGACATGCAAATTCTATATTCTATAGACAAAGCTTTCTTGTAAAACTATGGGGCCTCTTAGAGGTATAGCAAGAGGATTTAAAGGGGCCTTACAGATTTATAGAGGCCTAATAATTCTACAACAATATTGCGAAACATAGAGATGTGGCGTGAATGCAGAACCATTCAGCCCATCTTGTCACCCCAATTTTCTAAATACTTTCATTGGTCCTAGTCTTATCTTATAGTTAGGATAGCCTTATGCCTATCCACGCATGCTTAAACTCCTTTACCATGTTAACCTCTACCACTTCAGCTGGAAGGCTATTCCATGCATCCACTACCCTCTCAGTAAGTAATACTTCCTGATATTATTTTTAAACCTTTGTCCCTCTAATTTAAGACTATGTCCTCTTGTTGTGGTAGTTTTTCTTCTTTTAAATATAGTCTCCTCCTTTACTGTGTTGATTCCCTTTATATATTTAAATGTTTCTATCATATCCCCCCTGTCTCGTCTTTCCTCCAACCTTTCCTGGTAAGTTTTATCCCGCAATCCATGAACCAGTTTAGTAGCCTGTCATGTGCGTGGGCTATAGGCCCAGCCGAGACAGTGGGGAGAGTGTGGAAGTGACAGGGTTAAGGACACCAGACCCCTGGTTACCTGTTGCTAGTCCCAGCAACCACTCAATTAACCCCTGCAATCCCTTCTACACTAACCCCCTTAGTACTGCCACCACCAAGACTTTTAAACCCGGGCGTCTTAGGTTACCACACACACAGGAGAATTATAGTATCACAGTTCTACTTTTACTGATAAAACATATATAGTTAACCCTTTTTGGTAACGTGTTTACCTGAGCTTTCCTCTG
>OW240915.1:101868742-101890671 GCA_933207985.1 Pelobates cultripes | reverse complement strand
TTGGGTTTTTTTTTCCCTTTATAGAACAAAAAGCAAGAACTTTAATATTTTTAATGATTTATTTAATTATGTTGTTTTGTCGGTAAAGATATCTAATTTACTTTTAAATTGCTGAGAACTGAAGTACTGGAACAAAATGAATCAATTGTCTCTAGTGGGAAAAAAAAAACAAATGTTGCAAAACATATTTGTTAGGAAATCTTGTTTTTCACTGTTCTCTAAACCTCATTACATCTGTCAATGTGCATATCACTGGTTAGTAACAGACTTGGCATTTGCTTTGAAAGGTACTATCCATGGGTTGGCGTAACAGACGTGTAGCTTCTACCTCAATGAACAGAGAGTCGTCAAGATCGCATGCTGTTTTCACAGTGACCATTGAGTCTATGGAAAAGATTAACGAGATTGTCAACATCAGGTCCTCACAGCTCAACCTGGTAGATTTGGCAGGTTCTGAAAGGCAGAAGGATTCCCACGCTGAAGGAGTCAGACTAAAGGTCAGTAGACTGATGACCGTCTTAAGAGCTATATAGTTGGCATGTGTGTGGTTTTATTTTTTTTCAAATACATAAGGATTCTTATATGCACCTGTTGGAATCTGTACCAAACGTAAAATTCATTCAAGTATTTTATATACACAAACATGTACATGCAGTGTTTGTTGGCAAAATGATTGCATCAAAGAGTCCCAATTGCATCAAAGAGTCACAGTTGTATTTAACCCTTAAAGGGACACTATAGGGTCAGGAACACAAACATTATAAATGTAAATAATGTTAAAAACACCATCTAGCCCCTCAGTAACTCTAAATACACTAAAATCTTACATTTATTCCAGTCTGTTGGTGCTGGCTCTGCCTCTGATCTACCAACCTGGCTAACATTATCAGAAGTGATGATCTGAGTAAATACAATGGGAAAGCATTGGATTGGCTCAGATTGTAAAGAAGGAAGATCAGGGGCAGAGCCAGCACAAGCCAAACATAGCCCTGACCAATCAGCACCTCCTCATCTAAATGCATTGAATCAATGCATCTCTATGAGGAAAGTCCAGTGTGTCACTAGAGGTATCCCTCGGCTGTAATGTAAACACTGCTTTTTCTCTGGAAAAAAAGTGTTTACTGCAAAAAGCCTTATGGAACTGATTATACAATAAGCTGTAATTGTTCTGGTGACTATAGTGTCCCTTTAAGGCCAGAGATAATTGTACAAGCATTTGAGCTATGTTTGTTCAACCGATATCAACCTCTTTCTTTCATACTATGTGCACCAACTTATGTCATTTTGTTCATGAGAAATAGGGCTTTAATGCACATCAAATATTTATATATGAAACATTTAATATGAATAAAATCTAAAACAAATGTGATAAATTAAGAAATCTTATTTTCTTAGTTCTGCGTGGCATTTTAACTATGAATGTCCTATACTGTTCCCTTTTATTTGTATGGTGTGATGTCCCCAGAGTACAATAATGCCATATACGTTCAGGTTTCATGGTGTTTTGGAAAGTCACAGGGTCAAGTTTTAGTTTTTACACATTGAAGTTTGCTGGATCTACGGTACATTACCTTTGAAACTGTATGGCAGCCCAGGATTGAGAATTACCTCCATTATGCCATTTGGAAAAGTAGATTACCCAGGGTATTCAATATGTCTTATTTTTATTTAGTTTATTTTTTAGTTTATTTTTTTGCATTTCTCTCATAAAAACCACTTTTTCTGATGCATCACCATTATAAATTTTTCTGCTCTAAAACACTCATATTTTCCCCATGTGGGGGCTACTATTCTACTCTGAGACATCTCTGAACACAAATGAGTGTTTTAGATAGGGATGCACGGAAATGAAAATCCTTGGCCGAAACTGAAAATTCAGGATGCCCTTGGCCGAAAACTTTTTTTCCCCCAAATGATTTTTAAAAAGTCTTTTCCCTATAATTTTATTAATATTAGACTGTTTAATGAATTTAATCCAATATGAAAAACTTCCCTTCTCTTTTAGTGGTTCCCCCACCCCCCTCTAGTGTTCCTCTCCCTTCCCTCTTTTTTTAGTAATCTTTCCCCCATGCCCTGTCCCATAGTGTTCTTTTCTGCCCTGTCCCATAGTGTTCTTTTCTGCCCTGTCCCATAGTGTTCTTTTCTGCCCTGTCCCGTAGTGTTCTTTTCTGCCGTGTCCCGTAGTGTTCTTTTCTGCCGTGTCCCGTAGTGTTCTTTTCTGCCCTGTCCCGTAGTGTTCTTTTCTGCCCTGTCCCGTAGTGTTCTTTTCTGCCCTGTCCCGTAGTGTTCTTTTCTGCCCTGTCCCCGTAGTGTTCTTTTCTGCCCTGTCCCCGTAGTGTTTCTTTTCTGCCCTGTCCCGTAGTGTTTTTTTTTCTGCCCTGTCCCGTAGTGTTTTTTTCCTGTCCGTAGTGTTCTTTTCTGCCCTGTCCATTGTAGTATTTCTTTTCACCGCCTATCCCGGTAGTGTTCTTTTCTGCCCTGTCCCCGTAGTGTTTCTTTTCTGCCCTGTCCCGTAGTGTTTCTTTTCTGCTGCCCTGTCCCGTAGTGTTTTTTTTGTCCTAGTGTTTTTCCCCGTCCCGTAGTGTGTTTTTCCTACCCCGTCCCGTAGTGTTTTTTTTCCTACCCTGTCCCGTAGTGTGTTTTCCTACCCTGTCCCGTAGTGGTGTTTTCCTACCTGTCCGTAGTGTTCTTTGCTCCCCTCCACTGTCCCAAGTGTAGTATTCTTGACTTTTCATGTTATCATTACGATCTTTCATTGTGATTTCTAATCATTTGAATTGTTAATGCAAAGCATGTCTGTTAAACTATACTACAAAAATAAAAAATATATTATTTTTAATTTTTTTTTTTATTTCTACAAATTTGACCCGTTTTCGGCCGAAATGGGGTAAGGCCCATTTTTGGCGAAATCTCGATACATCCTACTTGTAACCACATTAGATCATATGCTTCTATCTAACTTCCATATATCTCTAGAGGTCTTGCATCTGATGCGGACACCATTTAAATTAAATGTATAGTTGTGTTTCGATGTAATAACATAATGGCAGGCCGTGGAATGTTTGGATCCAGAGCCATGAATTACATGATAGATACCTGAACTATTAGGAGACATGGTAGTTCAGACTTTGACGTATTCAGTTTCAGATGATGACAAATCATTCGAGTAGACAGAGGTTAGAAAAGAAAATCTGTCTTTCCACGGTATTTCAGATGGGAATGAGAACAGATTTAGTGATTCTCTGAATGAGCGGTAAATCAGAAGCAATGGTACAGAGTGTGTACTACAGAGAGAACATTGTCTGCAAAAATGGCATGCTTTACATTAAGTGCCTCTAGTGTTATCTGCAGTGACTATATGAAATTGAACAGGCCTCAGGACTATTCCCTCAGGCACATGACTGGTAACCTTTCCTTACTTTGATTTTGCACATTTACTGTGACAATCTGTCATGTATTATTTAATCTGGACCTTATCAACTCAATTACCATTTGTATTTCGTCCTACAAATTCAAATTTGGTTCATCTCTCAAGCAAGATATCCTGTAAAATGACAGAGATTACTCTATAACACTAAGTTTTTGTTTGTTTGTGGGGGGTTTTTTTTATATTTTTTTTTTTTAATAGTCTCATCATTTGTAGCCTGGTTTTACCACTTTAAAGGAACATACAAAACGCATTTAGCCATAACATGCAATATACATACATGCACTGATTACATCAGTTTCACTGTGTGTAAATTTACATCAGTTGAAATGTCTGCTGGAAAAAGACTAAAATGGTTCTTGGTGATCTTCACATGATTACGCCTTGTAGCTGTAACCGTATATTGTAACACACTTTTTTTATTTTAATTGTTCGTTTTTTTGGGGTTTTTTGAATTATTTTTTTTATTTATTTATTTATTTTAGATGTAGTCCACAACATTTGTAGTCCTGAAGGTTACCCCTGTTCTAGATAGAAAATAATCATCTCGCAGAACTCTCAGTAAGAGTATGACATTGTAAATAGATTAATGGAATTAATTTACCACAAAATGTAAACATTGCATGACTAGAGTAATATCTCACTTTAAAGTGCTTTACTAATACAGCACATTTCAATTATATTCAGATGGCAATAATGATGTATGTCTTCAGACTCCACTATTTTAATGTTATCAATACGTATGGTAGAAAGTGTTTTCTTGGTTGTTTTTTTTTTTTTGGCCATGCACTTTAGTTTGCTTGTTTTTGTACTTACGAAAACAGGCAATTTTAGCATTTTTGCAATGTGTGTTCAACAGAAATTTACATCTTTTTCATTTCCTGCACCAACACACATTATATACTGTTCTCATAAGGCACAAATGCATTTTATTTGATGCACAATCTAAATTCTCAAAAACACCTTCCTCTCCCACCACCCATAATTTTGGTAATATTAATGTGTACATAATTAGTGCAGGTTAAAGGAACAATCCACACTCTTAAATCACTTTAGGTTGCTGAAGTATTTTGTCTACAGAGTATTCCATTTTAGAGCTAGTATAAAAAGTCATGATATAGTTGAGAAGTCGGCCCTTTTATCATTAGAAACGCCTCCATGGCTGTCATCAAGTGAGGTTCTCTTCCTCCTTCTGTTAACAACCTGTGTGCCACTCCTGTGCAAAACCACGCCATATTGTGTACAGCTACTCTTCCTAGTACAACAATACCCCTAAAGTATGCCTTTGCTTGTTAAAATACTGTTTAATTTTGATGGAATTAAGAAGCTCTGTCTCATTTTGGGGCATTGTATGTATTTTGAGCCTTATTGTACAGCCATTTTCCCACCTATTTCTTTCAAAGTGTATGGTATATTATTTTCAAGTTTTTTTTTTTTTTTTCTTGTTTTTTTTTACATGCCCATTGCAATTTAGCGGTTTATTTTGTAAAACTGAGTGCGTCTGTAATAAAAAGCACTGAATTGTGCTCAGCTATATCTCCGGAGTACAATATGGCACAGTTTGCATACCCTTGTCAAGATTTTGGGAAAGTGCAAGGCTGAATTAACAACCTGCCCACTGCATTTGTTAATGTCACAGTTGAGATGGGTCTATGGTGCATTTTGAGGTGTATTAAGTTACTCCATAACTGCATACCATTTGCAGTTGTGGAAACCACAGAGCTCTCGTATATTTTAGCTTATTTAGATGTCACTTTTGAACTTTTTGTATTTTATTTTATTTTTTAGTTGTACTTTTATTATTTTTACATTTACAATATATTTTTGCTGCGTATTTTATTAAATTTCATGTGTGCCACCAATACAATTCCCTAAACTGTATTCAACATTACAAATGACCTTGCTGGTTCTAATCCTAACAATAATGTTAGTGGGATTCAATCTACTGATGTTTACACAGGGGGACTTTTACAGTGCAGAATCCTCTCTGCAGCTGCAATCACTCTGTGATCAACGTTGGGCAACATGTATAGCCCAGCACTAATCACCCTTTGTAGCTGGTGATTATGCTGCATGGCATGCAAGGAGAAGTGATCATGGTCACCTCAGAACCCATCCTGTCTCCCCCTGGAGGTTGGAAGGAATCCCTGGTGATGCCACCACGACCGTAGCTGATCCCTGATGTTCAGTCCCAGTAATTTTAAAGGGCTGTATGCAGCACTCACTTTAAACACTGCATAGAGCTCTTTGGTGAATGTCAGGCCTCTAATTCTGGCCCTATTCTGGAGCCCCACATATTGAGTGTAATGGTACAATATTGAATGATTTGTGCTTTAATTTGCCAATGTATATTTCTGTTTTTTCATTTGTTTTTTGTTTTTTTGTTTTTTAGGAGGCAGGCAGTATAAACCGTTCCCTAAGTTGCCTAGGTCAGGTCATCACAGCATTGGTTGATGTGGCTAATGGCAAACAGAGGCACATTTGCTACAGGGACTCCAGGCTCACTTTTTTACTCCGGGTAATGTACAAGTTTGTTTATTTATTTTAAAGAAAAAACACAATGTTTGTTTTTTGCTTTTATGGGGAGGGGGTTTCAAAGTAGTTTAAGTTGCAAACGCTTAATATTACGTTGTATATAGTGATATGTTAAATAACAATGTTTCCATTCTAAAGGACCTGGAATAAAATTATACAAAAGGTAAGGGTAGAGTACCTTATTTTCAAAGAAAAACATGGATTCCATGCATACTGATGCTATAGTAAACATATTAATTCAGCAGAGATGAATGAATGCAAAATATACAATATGGCAGGGGAAAAGGGTTGATTTGTTGATAACCATTCCTAAAAAGGTAGATTTTTAACGCTTTCATAAACAATTGAAAAGTAGGGAAAAGCCAAAATGATTGGTAAAGGAAATTTCCTCATATTCTAACATGCTGCTTGCACAGTGCACTATTCCAATTTTTATTAAAAATGTTCCATATCACTTTCAAGCTGGCTAACCCAGATGCTTATGTGCTTCCCACTAAAGTGTACTGTCTATAGTAAATATAAATAAGTTGGCCAAACAAAAATATTGGTTTAGTTTAATAATTATTTACCCCAAATCAGATTGCAAAAATCAGATGTGCATATAATACTACATGGTTACAAATGATATTCCAAAGTCATATACAAAAATGGCAATAACTTAATCTTAAAGTATTCAACAGTATATATTGTAATTGAAAGATTTTTGGGTTAACAATTCCGGATATAATGTACAACAAGCCCTTTTGTCAGAACAAGAGTTCTATTACAGCTAGAGTAAGCATTATTATGTGTTCAAAAAAGTAGTTAAACTGCTTTTTTTCACTATAACTTTGACAGGTAGATTATTTTTTTAATTACTTTTTATATTGCTAAGGTATTGTAGCTGAACAATGTTATTTTCTTTCTGCTGACTTTTAGTTATGAAATATTTCTTCAACAGGACTCTCTAGGAGGTAATGCAAAAACATTCATTATAGCAAATGTACACCCTGGATCCAAGTGCTTTGGGGAAACATTATCTACATTGCAATTTGCCCAACGAGCAAAATTAATAAAAAACAAGGTATTTATATATCTATTTGGCATGAAATGTAAGGCATACTTTCTCAAAATAATTCATGTGAAACCATGGCTGGGCATTAGTAACGTATTTACATTTATATCATCAAATGTATGGAAAAATAAAAACAAAGTGAGTTACACTACATGTAGTACATGATAAATAAAACACCATTGCTACATGTAGTTGTAAATAATCACACTGATAGAATTTGATTGCCAATTACTTAAATTGTATTAAACAAATGTTTATTCTGCTTTCCACTCCTAGCTTTAAATTCCTTTAGATAGCGGTTTATATTTACTCTATAGGCCCAATCCCCCAACATCTTTGTAACAAGCTATCACTAGTTCAGGGTTTACAAGTACTTATGTATGTGTCTGCCATAACAACTACTTTAACATGCAATAAAAATGTCTGTCTATACAGACGTGATTCATGTACACACAGAAGCTTGAGACATTGCCATAGTGTGTCTTCTGTGTTGCTTAAGTGACACAGCAAGTTCAAACTTGTTACCTACACGGTCACATTTAAAACCACTTTATATTCTCATTGTGAACTTCAAACACTGCATAGTTATTCCATTGGTTTTGTGACAGAATGGCCTTCAAGCAGTTGGTGGGTAATCTAATGTCACTTCTTCCGGCGTTCTATGGCAGCCGCGCAAGAGGGAGTATCACTAGACCCCATGAATGCCACTTGATCTTACGTGAGCTGCCATCCTGCATCAAAATAGTAGAAAATGGGAGGGAGGCAATAATTACATTTTAGAACATTGTTTATTTTTTTTATACTTGATCCTTTTTTTGTGACAAAAAAGGCTAGTGTTTACAATTAGAGACAGATTAATGTGTTGTTGCGCTACAGTAACAATAGCGTATCCGGTATGTCCACAACAGTCTTTTGGATACACTTAATCCAAATACAGTAGCATTAAAAGGATATGAATTTCATATTGCAGTATGTTATCCAGTAGGCAATATATAGCATCCACCATATCTTCAGGTCAGCTTAAAGATTTCCTTAATTGTGCTTAATCTCCAGTAACATCAAAAGTGTGTGCGCGCTCAATCGTTCTTCTAAGAAAAATAGAATAAATTCTCAAACCTATAACCAGGTGTCAATAAATAAATGTGGTCACCGTGGTTGATTTACTAAACAGTGGGTTTAGGAAAATGGAAAAGTAGAAAAAAATCAAATATACCACAAGAATAAAAATTAATCAAATAGTGGTTAAAATTCAAGGTAATGTCAGTATCAGATAAATAATGTATCAAAAAAATGTTCAATAGTTTGCAAATAATTGTATCCATATATTAGTCCAAAAAAGTCCACAATGTATCGGCTTGCACACGTGCACCCAGAATACTCCTGCTATAATGTATAAGGCAGGAGATTACGGGTAGCTGAGATTATATAGTATATTACTGTATCTTTTGAGTGGATAAAGTGTATAATATACAAATACCCAATATAAACTCTTGGGTGGTCGTCAAGGTACTGTATATTGGTTGAAGAATGATCCCGTGGATCCAAATGACCGACACAGTGCTCTCTATAATATCTTTTTTTTATTGATATCAAAAATGGATAAAATACACTCACAGGAGCTATTGGCAGACGTGGCGCCCCGTATGGATGGTAGTGCAAGTCTGCATCAGAGTCCCCTCAATACTCCCAACTGCCGGCTAAGGAGAAGGTCGGGGTTCCTGGATAGATGTTCGCTGCGGGCATGCTGTGCTTATCTGTGAGAGCCAATATCTGTGAGAGCATCGGCTCTCACAGACAAGCACAGCGAAGTGGAATGCACGCCAGCAACAGAAAGCGACAAACATCTATCCAGGAACACCGACCTTCTCCTTAGCCGGCAGTTGTGAGTATTGAGGGGACTCTGATGTTTACTTGCACTACCACCCTTGCTGGGTGCCACGTCTGCCAGTAGCTCCTGTGAGTGTATTTTATCCATTTTTGATATCAATAAAGGTTATTACAGAGAGCATCATGTCTGTCATTTCTATTTTAGATCCACGGGATCATTCTTCAACCAATATATAGCACCTTGACGACCACCCAAGAGTTTATATTGTTTATATGTATATAAACTATATCCACTCAAAAGATACAGTAATATACTATATAATCTCAGCTACCCGTAATCTCCTGCCTTATGCATTATAGCAGGAGTATTCGAGGTGCACATGTGCAAACTGATGCGTTGTGGACTTTTTCAGACTAATATACGTATACAATTATTTGCAAACTATTGGACCTTTTTTTATTATTATTTTTTTTTTTTTAATACATATCAGATACTGACATTGCTTTGATTTTAAACCACTGTATTTTATTCATTTTTTTTTTTTATTCTTGTCTTGTCTTTGATTTTTATCTACTTTTTTTTTCTATTTTCCTTAACTCCCTGTTTAGTCAGTCAACCATGGTAACCACATTTAGTTATTGATTCCTGGTTATAGGTTTGAGCGTTTATAAAAAAAAAAAAAATATATAATACATTCTATTTTGATTATATCTAAAGCCCAGAATATGAGCTTTCCATAACGATAGTAGGCCATATATATCAATATCCAGCGTCAGGAAGACAAGGAGCACACCCAGTGTCAGAGGTAAGATATCTTAAACACGTTTTGCCCTCTTATGTCCAGAGCTTTATTAAGAAAAGGATATCACTATATTTGTGAAGAATCCCCAGTATTTGTTAATGCAGCTGTGTCACCTTCTGTGGATCTTTACTTTGCTGCTTGGTGTCTAAGGGCAGGCAAAGGGGAGTTTTAATTACCTGAAGTTGTCCCATGTGGCCACTGCCATCTGCATCATTGTGCTACTCTTCAACTTCTTGTGGTACATCTGCTAGGAGCCCACGGAGGTCAATAGAAGATCCTGAGAAGCAATTCCTGATTCCCCAGCCGTTGCTAGTGGGGCAAGTGACAAAACTTGGGAAAAGAAACTGTTTCAAGCGGAGGAAAAATATGTAGTTCTAGATTAGAAGAAAGGAATAGAACAGACTGAAGTAAGAGAAGTATAGGATGACAGAGACGTTTAAGTATTTTATTTATTTACTTATTGATCTGTAAAATTCTTTGCAATTCTCATGAACCCTGCTCTTGTAAACAGTTCTAATTAAAACTGTAATTTACTATTACATACACATTTTCCTCAACATTTTAAAATAATTTTGGCGTTACTTTAAATTCTGATTTACTTCAATGATTAAATCCATAAAAGGGATGGGGATCTTGCAAGTAAACCAGTTTGACAACATTGTTTTCATTAAAACAAGGATTTAACTGATACTGAAATTGTGTACAGAATTCAATTAAACCAACCTCTCAGCATGCTGCGCAGGAGTTAATTTCAGGGTTTTTTTTATTTTCATTAACTCCCTTAGGCTGTTGTTAATGAAGACACCCAAGGGAATGTGAATCAGCTGCAAGCAGAGGTGAGGAAACTAAAAGAACAGCTTTCTCAGCTCCTTTCCGGACAGATGCCACAGGATATTTCTATTGCCAGAGGTGAGATCAGAAATCAAAAGCATTTTCCACAGCCTGATTAACTCCTTCACCCTCTCAATGTGTATGGCATTATAATGATGCTTTTCAACTGTCACTACATAAATAATTTGTAAGAGTGGTGCATGTCAGATTTCTATGACTATCCTGAATTTTTTTTTTTTTTTATGAAATAAAATGTACTTAATATTTTTCATAGAATGCATATTCCAACATATTTTAGCATAATGAAGAGTTCAGCAACCTTGGGCAGTTTTGGGACTCAATTTAATATTGTACTAAAATTGAAGTATTTATATCCTTTTTTATTTTTTTTTATTTTTTTTTTAAATAAACTATTTACAAGAATTTGGGGCAAAGTGAGAAAGTTAGAATCTAGATAGGTGGCCTGTTTTTTGTGGTTTAACACTTGCTGGTTGACTTGGTTTTGAAAACTGTTTATTTTCTCTATCCTAAAATTTAGTTGGTCCAGACGAGAATATTGTTGACTACATGAGCAATTTCTTGGAAGCAATGGTGCTTATGGAGAAGTCAGAAGCTGAAAAGAAGGTAAGGTGTTAAGTGTTTAGAGCGAATGGGCCCAAGCAAAAAGGGGTAAGAAAAAAAAAAAAAACCTTTTACCACAGATGTCAAGCCCATGGGTCTGCAATTTCCTGTCTAATGTTTGGATCCCTAATAATTTCCACCTAATCCACTTTAGAAAATTGTTTTGTCATCATTCCAGAGGACAGAGAATTTTGAAAGATTAAAAATATTGCTTGGCTATTACTGACCCAAGTTCCTAAACCACTTGTGATGCTGTTATGTCTGGCCCTGTATCTCAATCTACCTTTTTTACTTGCATTAACACTTTATTCCGATTATCAATATATTTGTGTTTTGTTTTTTTTTTGTTTTTTTGTTTTTTTTTTTGTCATCTTGATTTGCAGATTTAAAACCATTTTGTCTTTCCACCCTAAATATAGTAAAATCTTACCTTTATTCCAGTCTGCTGTTGCTGGCTCTGCCCCTGATCTACCAATTTGGTTGACATCAGAAGTGTTTTCCCAAAGCATTGGAAAACCAGCTAACAGTTTAAATTATATTCTTTCCTGAAGAAGTGTGTTTTCATAGTTTTTTTTTTTTTTGTTTGTTTTTTTTGAAGGAGTGGAGACTGGGTGATAACGTAGGAGGGAAGGGAGTTCCACAGGAAAGGTGCAGCCCTGGAGAAGTCTTGGAGACGAGCATCAGATGTGGGAATACAAACAGAGGATAGTCTTAGGTCTTCGGCAGAGCGCAGGGGCCTCGATGGGATATATTTGTGTATTACGGAGAATAGGTAGGTTAGAGAAGCATTATGTAGGGACTTGTAAGCAAGCTCCAGAATCTTAAATTGAGCCCTATATCTAACTGGAAGCCAATGTAGGGACTGACAGAGAAGGGAGGTGTGGGTGGGAAAATTAGCCTCGCTGCTGCATTCATTATATATTGCAGTGGTGCAATCTGGGAACACGTAAGACCACTGAGAAGGGGATTGCAGTAGTCAAGGTGAGAAAGAACAACGACATGGACAAGCACCTTAGCCGCGTCTGGTGTTAAATAGGGGCCAATGCGAGCCATGTTTTTTAGATGTAATTGGCAGGATTTGTCGATCGACTGGACATGAGGGGTAAAGGAGAGGTCGAAGTCAAAGAGGACACCTGGGCAGCGAAGCTGCGAGGTAGAGGTGATGGTGGCCCTGTTGACTTAAAGGGAGAAAGGCACAGGAGTAGCAACACTTGAGGGTTGAGAGACCAGAAGTTCTGTTTTGGACAGGTTGAGTTTAAGGAAGTGAGCAGCCATCCAGTTGGAAAATGCGGAGAGGCAGTCAGAGACATGAGTCAAGATGGGCGGCGAGAGATCAGGAGAGGACAGGTAGATTTCTGTGTCATCTGCATATAAATGATAATGGAAGCCAGAGGAGCTGATAAGTTTACCAAGGGAGGCAGTATAGATAGAGAACAGTAGGGGACCAAGGACAGAACCTTTTGAGAACACCCAACAGAGAGGGGTTGGGGAGAAGAGGCAGAGCCAGAGAAAAAAACACTGAAAAAGCGTTGGGAGACGTAGGAGGAGCAAAAGGAGAGCACAGTATCTCGTAGACTGAGATTACGGAGAATAAGAAGCTGCTGTTGGTGATCAATAGTGTCAAAGGCAGCAGAAAGATTATCACAAGGGTGCATAAATCATTGTAGCACAACAGAATATTGCCATTTAATGTAATTTTTGTAGTGCATATACCCATTGTACAGCGCAACGGAATGTGATGGCGCTATATAAATAATAAAATAATGAAATGGCCATTTGGTAGCAAGGTCAGATGATAGAAGGGATAATGTAAATTGCATAGGAATGTGAAAGGAAGCAGATGATTAATCAAAGGATCAATCCATGTTGTAAACAAACGTCCCTGTAAGGTGTGAAAAGTCACACGTAAGTGGCCTGGAAGTCTAGTTCCAATGTAAGCTAACTGCCTTCAGCCATATGGCCTCTGCCTCTTAATTGATGAGTTAATTTCTTTGATATGTTAATGACCATTAGCCTTGTGTTAAAGTAACATATCCAAAAGAAACATTATGTACCCACAGAATAAAAAGCATAATTTTTATTATATTTAGAATGGGACAAGCGCCATCTTCTAAACAAGCCCAAACACGGTTGGCATAACTTAACCATAGAGGAAGGGATTGTGATGTCCGCTATATTGGGTCACAAGTAAGAAGTGTGACTTATCTATGGAATATAGATAATGGTAACAAATTCATAGAGGCAATTATTTTTGTGGCAAGTACAATAGAGAAGATAGAAGGAAAAGTTAATTTTTTAATTGATGTGGGTCTGGGACACAAGGGGGTGGTCACTTATTGTCTCTATAGATGCACCTTAACTCCACCTCTGGTCGAGGCGTGGTAATCCACAGGGTATATATCCAATGATACTGAGATGTGTATTTTTACTTGCTTGAGGGGCCAGAATCTAATTCTAAGTGAGTCACCATCTTTCTTACCAGAAATCCCTGGGGCAGAAGTTTTACTTTGAAAACCTGAGTAAGTGATTAGGACTTCTGTTATTTTATCCCTTTTGTTTTTATCTGTTGTTGGTGTAAATAATTTAGCTATATTTTTGTATGCACTTTGACTAAATTTTGCTCATAATAAATATAAATTTCTTAAGTTCTGCCTTTGTCTGGTAAAGAATCCCGTTACCTGAAGATACTAATTAGTGTTTTTTATAAATTGTCTTGGTGGTGGCAGCGTTAAAATAGTAACATTTATATTCTTATGGTTAGGTGTGGTTGGTGGTAAGTGGGATGTTATCATTATTTCCTGTCTAGTGCAGACAAATGGTGAACTTTAACCCTTTCACCGCCACAACTACATCATGCACACTCTCGAAGTAGGGTGCATTCATGACAAAGATAAAGGAGAATTAGGACAGAGTAATGGCCATGAGATTTAGCCGCGATTAAATTGTTGGATAGTTTGGTCACAGCTGTTTAAACAGAGTGCAGGTCAAGCAGAGAGTTGGATTTGAGGAAGTCTGTCAATCTCTCATACACAACTCTCTCAGGGATCTTGGAAGCAAAAGGCAGTAGCAATATAGGGCAGTAGTTAGATGGGGAGTTTTGGTCAAGGTTGGACTTTTTCAAAATCGGCATTATGGTTGCATGCTTGAAGGGTGAAGAAAATGTGCCAGAGGAAAAGGAGAGATTGAAAATTTTAGTGAGTGGAAGAGCAAGAGAGGGACAGTGCGGATGAGATGTGAGGGAATAGGATCGAGCGAACAAATGGTGGGGCAGGAGAACTGGAGCAGAGAAGAATCCTCTTCTGTTGTAGTAGGTGCGAATGAGCATAGAACAGCGGTGGGATTTGGGTTGGGTGATGTATTGGAAGGGGAGAGCGGTTAGAGATCTCTTCCCTGATTGTAGAAATTTTCTCAGTGAAGTGATCTGCAAAGTTTGAGGCAGACAGGGTGGTAAGAGGAGGGGGAGCAACAGGGCGTAGGAGAACATTAAAAGTGTGAAGTAGTCGTTTGGATTTGCAGGAGAATGTTTGTGTGTAAAACACTGTGCCTAGAGAGGTATTGGCTACACTTCACTGACGAGGACCAAATGCTGAAATGATCATCTGGCTGTATCTCTCGTGCACAGGGAACTTGCAGGCATTTCGGTTCTGGACTGAACTTTCAGGTGGAATCAGTCTGATATGCTTAAGATATGTTCTATCTGTAATGGCACGAGTGAGCAAAAATTTATTTTGCGATCTGAGCGGGGATTTACCAAAGGGCACCCTGTTGAGTTTCTCTAAGCTTTTGTCCTTTCTCGCAGTTCTCTTACTCATATTTTTTTTTTTTTTTTTTAAATAGCCTGCAAATTGCTATTATACTACTGTAATTTGTGGATTTATGCAAGCAAAACCCTCATTCTACCCTTAATGCTGTTTCTTTAACTATTGACGTAGGAGTAGCTCTATTAGACTGGGTCTACACCTAAGGCAGAGAGACTGACACTGTAAAGTTATGTTAAGTTCTTGTTTGTTTTTTTTGTTTTTTTTTATTGGGTTTGTTCCCTTGATAATGCTTAGCACATGTATAGTTTGTGTTGGGAACAGAATTTATCAAAGCATTCACTGGTACTTGGTCTGTGCTAGTTTTTCATGACTATTGAATTTTGAATTTGATTTTGCAACCCAATCTACAGGCCTTTTTACAAAAAATAGCACAGCTAGAGGATCTTTGCAACAAGAAAGAAAAGTTCATCCAATCAAATAAAATGATTGTTAAATTCAGGGAAGACCACATAGCACGCCTCGAAAGAACTCTGAAAGATGGTCGCAATTCATTCTCCAATAACGAGCAAGAAGACTTTATTTCTGAACTCAAGGAGGAGATACGTGTATTAAAAGATCAGGTACTGTTGTGTGTGTGACCTCTTAGTGACCCCTTCATTAGGTATCCTGCTTTTTCCGATGAATACCCAAGCAGTGATTATTAATACCAATAGCATGCAGGCATGTGAAATATATAGTGTGCTAAATATATGTATTTAGGTTTGCAACCCATTTTAATGTACAGAACGGACAGATGTGTGAGTCTTAATAGCCCCCAGAGCAGTGAACTGATGAATACTTTTTTTTGTTATTGTTTTACATCCCTTAGCCTGTCAGTAGGCAGTGGTCATAAGGTGTTCGCTTGAGGCAGTAGAGATACATAATAGATAATGATTATAAAAGACAATTGGGTAATAATCGATATATAAAGATGGGTGGGTCACAAGGATTGAACTGAAAGTCTGACATAACATGTATAAATTAAAGATACAGGGACTGTTCTTGCAAAACTGCCCTATCCTATATCCGATTTTTAATTCAACCTAAATACAGGCCGACAAAGTAAGTCTAGAAAAATAATTAAAAGACCATCGTAATGAAGCACTCTGTCACTAAATCCACTACAGTATGCTAAATCCACTACAGGTTTAACTACTTGAGTCCCCTGGACAAATGCAGCCCTTCCATTCTTATGTGATATAGTATATAAGTTCCCATTCAGCTTGAGTAATATGTGTTTTCCAACCCTGTACATCATTCAGTGGCTGAATGTTTTCTGAAATAAATGGGAAAAGAAATGGAAAGATGTTTTTCACAGTTTTAAGCTTTTTTTTTTTTATCAATGGGAAAGGGCCTCAATATGTGAATTGGTTCAAAACTGCATTTTTATGAAAAGAAAAGACTATACAGAGTTCAATAAAATGTTGATAAAGATTGAATTTCATTTTTATTTTTTATTTTTTCCTTTGGTGTATGTTTGTATATTTCACAGATTGAGCATCACCCTCGTGTAGCTAAATATGCCCTTGAGAATCATAGTTTGAGAGAGGAAAATAAAGGTCTTCGTTCACTGCAGTCTGTAAAGAGAGCCCAAGAACTTAGTGCCCAAATGATTGCAGATCTGGAAAGGGCATTTTTAGAAGCATCTACAGCTGAAAAGAACAGAGGTACGAATAAACTTAGATCAGACACACATACTCCTAATCATGTTTATGATCTCTATCTATCTTTATAATTAATCACTGGAAACATTAGACAAATGTAATCCTGTATTTTCGTATTCTAGATTTGTTTTTTTGGGTGGCAGGGGGGTTGAGAAATACAAAATGCAGAATATTTACATAGGAGCAAAATAAATTCTGCCTTTTTTGGATGCATCTTATTTTCCCATCAAACTTACTTTATTGAGAAAACTCATATCATACCATACTGACTTAATTAGAGAAAGGCATAGTATGACTGCAATAGAAACACTGAGGCTACTTGAAGGTTCTCTATGCTGAGATGACATCCACAATACAGCCTAACAAAAATTAAACTTAAAACATATAAGTTGGCAAACTATCTTTGTCAGTTATGTTCTATGCATGATTTTGTTACAAATAACTATGTTGTGCTATGATATTTACTTGGTCTTTATGATGCTGCTTTAGGTCTACCAATGCATTCCACTCCACTACCATCAGACAACAATAATATATCACTGGAAAGGATGAAAGAACGATTGTTGCAGCTTCAAAGTGAGCTGGAAACCTCGAAGCAAGAATATGAAGAGTTCAAAGAGTTAACGAAGTTGGTACAAAATTTCCACTGTTTAAAGGACCATTCACAAGTGCATAAATTTCTGAAAAGGAGTTATTGGAGAAATACCATTCTTCAATTGCCATTATTTATAATTAAATGTTTACGATGCAAATTGTTTCTCTAAATCTATTTACATGTTTCTCACTCCCTAATCATTCAAAACTTTATTTAGGTGTATTCATCTAAACATTGTATAGCCCTTTAGGAATAGTGATGTTATCATTACAATTTGATGTTTTAAAGTTGTATGTCTTAACTTCAGCAGGGCTGTATATTGTGACCATGAATTTAATTAGTAATAAGGGTCAATTGACATTTCATTGGTCTGTGTAGGCCTTGCTACACTTTAACCCCTTAGTAAACAATGGCAAATTGTCTCAAATCCGGTCTCTAAAAATGTTGGATAAAGACCTTTTGCCTATTTAGACGATTGATCTGCTTATCTAACCTTAGTAGCTCAGTAAAGTCCTGCTGTTAATGAATATAACACTAAAGCATGCCACTGATCTTCGCATGCAATGAAAATCTATATTTAAAATTGCTCATGGCAGCGCTATGAGATTCGAGTGTTTTTTATTTTTTTTAAAAAATTTTTTAGTACATGTTTTGTGTTTTCTCATAATTTTGTGTTTCTGATTCTTTTCTGCCATTGTTTGGTGTCCTGCTCATGTGCACTGAGATGACAGTAACCCTTTACAGCTACCTGATGCTTAAACATATAATAAATACGCTGGGATATAGTTATTTTAAAAAAAAAAAAAGCATTGTTTGCATTTAAAATAAATACATTATTGATGTATTAGGAAGAAGCAGGTTGAACAGGAGTCAGAGCTTCAGTCATTGCAAACATCCAACACACATCTTGAAAACATTTTAGAGGCCATCAAGACTCACAAACGTCTGGAAATGTCACAGCTGAACCGAATGCATACAGAAACCATAAAGGTAAATAAAAATAACCTTTTCACCATTTGTACAAAACTAGGTTCTGGACAGATTTCAAGTGTGCTTTTATCATTCCAATAAACTGATTACTACAAAAAAACTTTTACAATATAAAAATGTTTTTCTATTGGTTGTGCATTTGTTTCTATACAGAACATGACCACTCCAACAAAGGCATACAACTTGAGATCTCGACTCGTTCCACGCATGAGTCCAAGTGATTCACCCAATGGCTTGATGGATACTCCTAAATCAGGAGTGCAAATAGATGACATCATCAATGAGCCCATCCCACCAGAGATGAGTGAGCAAGCATATGAAGCTATTGCTGAGGAACTCAGAATGGTTCAGGTAGGTTATAGAGTGGACATTTCTGGAGTTGGCTCCAACAACATGAGCCTCAAAACATTCATATTTTCTCCAAATACTTTTATTAATGCATGTTTTACAGATATGGGAAATGTATTTTGTGGGGAATGTAGATTAAAGAACAATTAATTCAAGATGAGGGGGTTGCCTTCATACAAATTAGAGATTTAAATTTCTGCATTATTTATTTTTAGGAACAAGTGACTACTTTACAAGCTAAGCTAGATGAGGAGGAAAGCAGAAATATGAAGTCCCAACAACAGCTCAGCAAACTGGAGCACCATTCTACTCAGATGCAAGAGGTGAGGAGGACATAGCCAACTTTTTATTTATTATGTGAGCTTTGTTTATTGCTGGAATTTATTGCCAAAACACACTTCATATGAATAACTTCCTCACTGTTTCTTCTGTTTAATGTAATGTAGTCTTCGTTCACGTCAATTTATTTTTTGTAAAAAAATATGAATCGTAAATTACATGATGGCATTTGATTGTGGGTTTTTTGGTTTTTTTTTTTTAATAGCACTTCTCATTGGAAAAGGCTAAATGGAGTACAGAGCAACAGGAACTACTTTTACAAATCAAATCATTTGAAAAGCAACAGCAAGACTTCAAAGGCAAAGAAGATGGTACGGTCTTGTGGGCATTTGTTTAGTATTGTTTTTTTTAATCTAGTAACTGCCAATGAAGTTTATTTTGTGTATATCCTTCCTAAAGGCCGTAGTGACAAGCTTGATAAATGTTGATCCTTTGTTATTGTCAGTGTGTTCCTCAATTCCTAATTTTGGAATGGATGTCAATATTGGTGGCAATGAACATTTATTTAATTGGTTTAATCTCTAAACATTAAACATACCCAAGATCACTGTAATTTGCTTTGCATGTGTTATAGTTGGTTGACTTGGCAATGCAGTTCTGCTCTCTTAAAGCTGTTTTATGTTGCTAAATATATGGGAACATTGCAATATAACTATTATAATTCATGCATTGTAGGCAACAAACTCACTGTTTAAAATTTCTGCTGTCACAGCAGAATTTAAATGTATTTTGAGTTTACAGACTAACACCTCTTGTAATTCGCATGATTCAAATTGTAGGCCCCATACTCCCAATCATTCCTTGTATTTAAATCAAAGCCCTGAACGAGGAGTCAACTCATGAATAGTTAAAACTTGAAATGGAAAAGAGGTCCTGCGTTCACCGGAGACACCGAAGTTTTAAAGACGCCATGATTAGAGAGTGGAAAAATCCAGAGAAGGTGGCTTTTATGACTAAACATTTTGTTATCTCTTTAAAGGATGACGAAAAAGCATTTCGATATAATGCCAAAAGTAGGTGTTCCCATCGGTCAGGCAAAAAAGAGCAGCATTTTTTTCAAGTTTTTTTTTTCAAGTTGTCATCAGTTGCAAAGGCACAGAGGATATGGTTGGAAACACTGGAAAAAGCTCTATCTAAAGATACAGCTGAACATCCAGTTTAATTACTGCGTGATCTAATATTGGCATCCATTTTTTTTATTTTTGTACGTGAAGTACTGTTTGCTTATGGCCTTGTCAGCATTTGTTCCATCAAAATACTTGATTTGTAATTTGCCTTTCTTTGAGCAAGGATTTCTTTGTGGGTTCTTTCTAGATCTTGTGAAATCTAAGGCTGTGGGAAAAATAGCATCCCCGCAAAATAAAGAGAACCTACTGGGATAGAATATTCTTACTGGAGGGATACTTCTTTTTAAAGAAAATATCCCAATGCTAAATAAAGGTAATAAAGGGAAAAAAAGAAGACATGCAAGTCTAACCGAACAAGCAATAGGAGGCAGACTTTATCCTTTTTTTTTTTTTTTTTAAAATGGAAAAACACCACTACAGATGAAAGGGTACTATAAACAATTCGGTATGGTTGCGAAAAAGAATAAAAAAACCCAAGAAGAATTAGACAGAGATTTACAATTGGCTCAGTAAGATAAGTCATGAGAATCCCAGGATTGCTATCATCCACCATTACGACTATTAAAGGATCACTATAGTCAACATATAAAAGCAAGAAGGACAGGTCCCCTAGCCTTCTTTCTTGGGTTTTATATGAACTTGCCATTAAAAAAAAATCAGAGTCATTTTTAGCATTAAAACTAACCTCCGTTCCAGCGCCAAACTCCTCGTCAGGCCAAAATGACGAAATCTCAGGGCCCAATAGGACACTTCTCTTTGAGAAGCGTCATCGCGATCTGGTGCGCATACACGGCTTCGCGCTGCACCAGGGATGGAGGGGGGGGGAGGGAGGGATGAATGGCGACGGGGAGGGAGGGATGAATGGAGAGGGAGGCATGGATGGATGGAGAGGGATGGAGGGGGGGGAGGGATATGGATGGATCTCTCACCCATCCACACTCACAATTATTCACTCAGCCACCTGCCCTCTCTCTCACCCTCACTCTAAATTTTTTAAATAAGTATACTTACAGTTTGAAGTCAGGAGGTCTCTGCATCCTCCAGCCGACTCCCACGTGCTGCTGACAGCCTCAGGGAGACAGGATGCTCGTGCACAGTTCTCTGACAGCACATTTGAATGGATGGATGCAAATTACACATCCATGAACTTGGAAGTCCCACTGGTGGCAGTCTGAGTGACTGCAGCTAGAGGTGTTCCTAGCTTTCAATGTAAACACTGTGTTTTCTCAGAAAATACAGTGTTTACATCAGAAAAGGCTGCAGGGAGGTATAGTTCTCACCTGAACAACCTCATTAAGCTTAAGTTGTTCAGGTGACTATAGTGTCCCTTAAACTGGACCAAAGCTCACAGGAAACTTTTACAAGAAAACCTTCTAAAGGAATGACCAGTAATAATCTCTCCCGACTTTCAAGTCTCCATATTTAGTCATCCACAAGGGAACAACTTTTTTGGTGGGGGAGAACCCTATTCCTAGTTACAGGAGTTTTTTCAGAGAAAGAAAATATCTGATTTACACCACAGACTCATCAAGGTTTTGCACCAAATGGATTAGTTATTGTCAAAGAGCACGTTTCATGGAATAACCGTATGTTTTGGAAAAGCAGAGGTAGACCATATGGCTTCTTATTTCAACAAGAAAGTTCCTGTATTTGGTTCACTCTGCAGAGTGGGGAATCCCGTTTTTATAGATGCCTTTGCAATCCGTCGGTCTTTTTATCTGGCCTCCATTTTCCTTCCTCTGATGTTGATTCCAAGATTCTTCAAGAAATTCAGGTCTGACAAAACTATAATAATTGCAATCATCCCTTCTGGCCCAGAAGAACATGCATTTCAGGAGTTGTCAAAATAAACATTTTGGAATTTGCCAGATTCTGGAGCATCAGCATCACACAGAGAATTTCTTGAAGCATGCATGGCCATTTATTGGGATATTTTAATTGCTAAGGGTCATGTTGAAGTCGAAAGTC
>OW240915.1:101836242-101863742 GCA_933207985.1 Pelobates cultripes | reverse complement strand
TTATGTAGCAGCAGGGACTGGTTTTCACCCTGCAATAGCCCTTACTTCAGTGTCCAGGGCCTTGAAAATTTGGATCGAAAACTTGGAAGAAGATATCAGAGATAGGAGAAACAGATCTTCTCTTCTGGAAAGATTAAATGATATTAAACTGGCCGTTGACTTTACCTCAGAATCCTCGGTGGACATGGTAAAAGCTTTAGCAAGAAACATGGCTCTTTCAATTTCAGCTAGAAGAGCTTTATGGCTGAGATCCTGGTCCGCAGATTCATCATCAAAGTCTAGTCTATGCGCCCTTCCTTTTCATGGTGAGATGTTGTTTGGTAAAAATCTAGACGAGTGCATCAAAAGAGCTGCAGAAGGTAAAAAAGCCTTTCTCCCACAAGACCGGAAAACCCGTGGATCCTTTCGAGCCAGAAGATACTCTGAATACCCCTCTTTTCGTGATACCAGGTCTTATAAACCAGGAAGAGAATATGGAAGATCTATTCCATGGAGAGGAGGTCATTCATCCAACAGAGGAGGAAAGTCTGAGCCTCCTGGGATCAATGTCCTCCACCATAGGACTTACGAGATGGGCCCAATGGAGAATGAGGCCTTTCCAAAGGAATTTCCTTTCTCAATTCAAGGGCAATCTGTCTCAACCTATAATGATCCCTCCTCACGTACAAGAATCCCTGAAGTGGTGGACCCAGAAAGAGTCTCTCTTCAGAGGTTATCCCTTAGGAAATATTCCATGGATCATCATCACCACAGATGCCAGTCAATGGGGCTGGGGAGCCCACCTTCAAGACAACTATGTTCAGGGGAAATGGACATTTTCAACCTCCAACACCCCTTCCAATCTTCTAGAACTTCTGGCAGTTTTCAAGGCTCTAATGCACTTCCAGCAACTTTTACTTCACAAATGGGTCAAGATCAGGACAGACAATGCCACAGTTGTGGCATATATAAATCACCAAGGAGGGACGAGAAGTTGCAGAATGATGAAACTTATGAAACCTTTGATGTCCTGGGCTCAAATGAATTTGGAGAATATCTCTGCAATACATCTCCCAGGAACTCAGAACTCTGTGGCAGACTTTCTCAGCAGGGTGAGATTAGACCCGGGAGAATGGAGTCTATCAGACATAATATTTCTACAGATCGTAGAAAAATGGGGCCTTCCCCAGATAGATCTAATGGCTACAAGCAACAACAGAAAAGTCAAGAACTTCTTTTCGAGAATTCCAGATCCCCAGGCCATAGGAAGAGACGCATTGACATGCAGTTGGAACTTCGACCTGGCTTATGCCTTTCCTCCGAAACCCCTCATCTTCCCTCTGCTAAGGAGACTACGACAAGAGAAGGCATCACTGATTCTAATAGCCCCTTTTTGGCCTCGCAGACCTTGGTTCCCGCTCCTACTAAGTCTGTGCAAGAAGGATCCATGGCGTCTTCCAGTTGTCCCATTCATGCTACATCAGGGTCCAATTCATCATCCAAACCCAGCATCCCTTCGTCTGATGGCATGATACTTGAAAGGGATGGGTTAAGGAACAAGGGGTTTTCGAGATCAGTAATCGAGACACTTCTTCAAGCAAGGAAGAAGTCCACTTCATCCACTTACTACAGAATATGGGATGTATTTTCTTCATGGGCCAGTTCAAGGCCCTTTGATATTTTGAACCCTTCAACTACTGACATTCTTGATTTTTTACAATCAGGTCTAGAGAAGGGATTGAGTTATAACACTTTAAAAGTACATATTTCAGCCCTCTCTGCTTTAACTAATCATAGATGGGCACTGGATCCGGACATAGCTAGATTTCTGACTGCAGTCCTCAAGATCAAGCCACCCATTAAGTCTATTACTCCGCCATGGGATCTCCCTCTGGTCCTGAAGGCTCTTAAAGCAGATCCTTTTGAACCTATGGCATCAATTTCCTGTCATCTTCTCACGATCAAGACAGTTCTACTAGTAGCCCTAGCCTCTGGTAGAAGGGTTTCTGATCTTCGGGCTCTTTCGGCTCGAGAACCTTTTACGATATTTCATAAGGACAGAGTCTTCCTGAGAACGGTTCCAGAATTCCGCCCTAAGGTAACTTCAGAGTTCCATATGAATGAAGAAATAATCCTTCCAGCATTAAGTACAGAAGAATCTAATAACGGGGAAAACGCTGATGATGATGCTATCGACCTAGTAAGATGTCTTAAGATATATATACAAAGATCCTCAGAATGGCGTATTTCGGAAAGGCTTTTTGTTATTCCTAATGGCCCTAGGAAGGGTCTGCAAGCTTCGAAAGCCACTATCAGCAGATGGATAGTTTCGGCCATTATCCAATCTTATAGATCATCTAATACAAGTGTTCCTGAAGGTTTGAAAGCTCATTCTACACGTTCCCTTTCTTCATCCTGGGCAGCTGCAGCAAAGGTTTCTACAGAACTGATTTGCAAAGCAGCCACTTGGTCATCTTCTAATACATTTATTAGACATTATCGTTTAGATGTAAGAGCTGGCCAATACGATGGATTTGGCAGATCAGTTCTTTCTGCCTCAAAGTATTAACTACTATTCTTTTTGTTCATCACATTGAGTTGTTGGTGATAATACACTTGCATTATATAATAATGTGTCTGAGTTTTTTTTTCCCTCCCTTGGTTTTAGCTTGGGTATTACCCATTGTTGTGCTGCCATGGATATGGCCAGGAAAGAGATAAATTTACTCATACTTACCGTAATTTTCTTTTCCTGGTCATAGGCCATGGCAGCACAAAGGTCCCACCCAGGGATATTGCTGTTAACTAGACTGAGGGAGGAGGAGGTAGGAGGGGGTATTTGTACCCTTATTTTAATTAGTTCCTGTCTAACTAGGGATAGGGGAGGAGCTACCCATTGTTGTGCTGCCATGGCCTATGACCAGGAAAAGAAAATTACGGTAAGTATGAGTAAATTTATCTCTGTGTGTGTATGTATATATATGTGTATATATATATATATATATATGTATATATATATGTATATATATATGTGTATATATGTGTATATATATGTGTGTATATATATATATATATATATATATAATATAATATAATATATATTTTATATATATACACACACACACACTCCTGTAAGCCTCTGCTTAACAAGGCTGTATGGAAAATGTAATTCAGTACCTGAATGTTTAAAAATATATCTATCTATAGACTTGATAAGCGAACTATATATGCTTCATAGATTACCACAGCACAGGTTTTCAATGCTCTGAGATTGTCTATACATGGTGTCTCCATAAAAAAAAAACATCAGATAAAGTAAAAGATACTTTCCTAATGTTGCAGCTCCCATGAGACACATTTTTTAAGAATTTTAAGAAAACCGTTTTTGATTAGAGTAACCCTTGCAGGCATTCTACCTACTCCCCTTAAAAAGAAGAAACAAAAATAAAGATTACGCCAAGATCAAACATTTACTTGCAGTTCGATCTTCCTCTGGTGACTTCACTCCCCCTCATTGTAGATCAGGGCAGGTGCTTCCATTAGGCAAAAAAGGCATTTGCCGATCAGCAAATGGTCCTTGTGGACCGTTCCTTTCTGGAGCTGAAGCGCCGGGTGAGCGGCTCTTTAGCCACCCCCAGCACAGCTGTTGCATCTGCTGGGCACGCTGGAGGGAGCAGGAAGCAAAGGAGCCACAATACCAGGTAAAAGTTTCAGTATGTCTCTCCTGTGACTGGAGGTTGGTTCCTCCTCTACAGCACTAGCACTTGTATGGGGCTGTGTGTGTGTAGATAAAGTGTTTTTTTAAACTGGTGTGAGTGATATTGTGTGTGTGACCATGTAACCAATTATATTTATAATGCATATTAATATAATTATATTGAAAATAAAATGTTTTCCTTACAGTGAACCTGTCAGACAAGTTCACTGTAACATAAATTAAATCCCACCAATATTATAAATTAAATGCCACACTTGTATATTAAATACCACCAAAGAAATAAATACATAATTTATCACAGTGATAAATTATGTATTCAATGTAAACTGTGTGTGTATGGTTGGATGTATTGGGCAGTATTGGATTTATGTATTAGCCAGCATGTGTGTATAAGTGTATATATTAGCCGGCATGCATGTATAGGTGTGTTAGCTAGCATGCGTGTACATTTAGGGCACACATATGTATGTATTAGGCAGTGTGTGTGTGTGTGTATATAGATGTATTGAGCAGAGTGTGTGTGGGTATATAGATGTATTGAGCAGTCTCTTTCCCTAAATGTCTGTACCTAGTCTCTCCTAAAATGTCTACTAAATGTCTGTTTCCTAAATACCTGTCTATCTTGTCTATTTTCTATAAATATCTTCCCAGGCTCACCAGTCTATCTCTGCTTCCCAAATTACTCCCCAAACTCTGTTTAAAACATGTCTTCTGTTTCCTAGATATTTGCCACTAAATGGCTTGGCCTTTCTTTCTTAATCAAGAACAAGCAAATAGACTATTAGGAGTCTATTCACTGAACAGTGATTTGAAAAAGTTGTGTTGATAACATTATAAAACTTTGTTTTCCCTAAATATTGCAATTTGTATTTCAACTCACTGTTTAGTGAATAGACAAGGAAAAGAAAAGAGAAAATGACAATAGTCAATCACAGGGTTTATTCACTAAAGTGAGAATTGTTGGGGATTCTTAATGAAATAAAAGTTAATTTCAAATTAAAGTATCCAAATCTGAAGAATGTCTCCGGTATTTTTTTGTTGTTCTTAAATTAGAAATTCACTTTGAATTCCCAACAATTCTCACTCCAAATAATAACCCTACTGAAATAAAGAGAAACAGGCTGGAGAGAATCAGTGGTATAGGGTGAGCAGAGAAATCATGAACATAGAGACTGCAAGCTTCGGGAAATGCAACAAGAGAAAAATGGGGATAATCGTAAATGCAAGAGATTTTTATGATTAGAAATAAGCACTGTGGAGGAAAGGGGCAGCTGATTAGACCGAACTGGAAAACAGGCGGCAAATTCTCCAACTCTGATACCATCACAGCTCCACTGTTTTTGCTTAAACTTTGCGATTCGATTTTCAGTTCACTAAAATTCAGAGTTTAGTGAACAAACTTCTGTGAGAATGTATTTGTGTTCATGAGGGAGCGGTAAAATAGATCTGCCTAGGGCGGCTGCAGTCCTTGCACCAGCCCTGCTGTAGGTGGAGAGCTTTTCAAGAGAACTGCTGAGATGAGGACTTGGGCAACATAGACTCGGGTGCTGTTATGTCTGTCGTCCGCATGCAATGTGTGCCAACAACAGGTGTCCAATATGCATGTTTAACATTTGCAAGTTGCCAGAGTTTCACCTATAGCTGCAGAGTACGTTTACTCTGTGTGTGCATAGTTACACATACAGATTCCAAGAACCATGACTAATTCAAATCACTGAAGTGGTTGTGGTGCTTATAGTTATCCTTTGTTTTATTTTGTTGGTCTATACATAAATATGTTGTAAACTTGCCATGCATTTTTAATTTGTGTTAAAGGTTAGAGCATGAAACCCTAATAGAAGAAAAGCGATCACTTCAGGATGCTTATGATAACCTGGAAGAAGTGATGAAATTTGAGACAGACAACCTAAAACGGGAGCTCTCTGACAGCAAGCAAGAAAATGAGACTCTGAAAGCTGAGCTTAATGTAAGTGTTTTGAAGTTCCTAGATCAGTTTGAGCTCTGAAACTTACACATTTTAAAAAGGGCTTTGCAAAAAGTGTTTTTTAATTAATTTATTTTTTTAAGGTCACATAGTTTTGTGAACTGTTAGCTTTTCTGTTTAATTATGTAAATAAGTACAGACAACATTTACATTCTAAACATGGGCGAGCTGATGGGTAGTCATAGTATGTTGCATCATAATATGCATTAAATTATAGGCAATATGTGCAGTGACCTGAATGGAGTTCACTTTCTATTGCCAAGTCTGCAGACGTTTCAAGTTTTTTAGATGGCAAAACAGAATGGTGAATAAGCAGACTAGTAAGAAATAGAAAGTGATTGTACATTGATGGGCTATACATCATTTTGACACCAACTAAACAAAGACCCACTAAAGCATTTTAAACATAATTGGCTGAATAAGTCTTTGGAAACTGCTTCTTCTTTGATTTTGGTCTCTACAGGCTTATTACACATCGTTCATTGTACACTGTGCTAAAATTTGCATGTGGCTTAATTTCATTCATACAAGCAATGTCACTAGTCTGGTACTTTTTATTTGCATGTGTGTGTTTGTCTCCCCTAAATTTTTACGGTCCCTCTTATTCACTTTATTGAGCCTGCTTATTTATGAAAAGCATGCATATTTATGTTCCCTGCACGTTTGTGCTGTACAAGGGTTGGAGCTAATGTTCAAGTTAATGTATTCTCATTTAGTCTTCAAATATACATTGCATGTTGTTGTCTGAAACAGGAACTGTTGGAACTTCTTGAAACTGAAAAAGAGTGCAGACAGAAGCTCGAATCTCAGCTCCAGGAAAACAAAGAAAATACATCAAAGTATGCCACATCTTATTTAAAGACCATTGTAATGTTTGTCTTCAAATAATATTGTTTTGAGGCCTAAAATTATTGGGCCTTAATATAAATCCAACACTTTTCTATATTAATGTCAGCCATTGAGCTACATATGTAGTTTCATGCTTATTAGTGTGTTGCTTAAAAAGTAAAAGTGCACCTAGAAATATGATTGTGTATATGTAAGGATCACAACACAGCATGTAGTTTGGTTAGCATTTTGTGCTCTAGCTATATCGTAAAGATATACTGTGATTTATGAACTTACTGAAAAATAGGTTAAAAACTCTGTTTGAAACAGACTTTGATGACCATGTACTTTGCAGGTGCCACAAATGTAATCTGTGCATTGTGCTGACATAATTCCCACAAAATGCATAGTTTGAAAGCTATGTATATGTAAATATTGTTTCTGATTCCAAGTGGGCATGGGCAATAAATGCAAACCATGTATGGTATGACCTTGCAACCCACAATGCATGCCATTTCTGGGGAGGAAGTTGCATGTACTTATTCATGTGTGAGCCATAGTTCACCATTCCTTAGAGAACTCACACAAGCTCACAAATGTTTAGCACCACAGTGTCGAACAATAAAAATGTACCAGTAAGTGTGTTTAATGCATATTAGTTGTGCATATTTGCTGCTTGCTGCGTTAATTATTACGATTTTGTATTAAGCATGACAGAGTCCTTTTAGAGAAGTCTAATCTCTCGTATCCAGTCTTTAGTTTAGTGGAAGCATTTACCTTCATGTAACTGATGCTGACTCTTTTTCACATACAATGTTGTTTTTCTGGTTTAAGGGAACTTGTTAGAGTTCTGGATGAGAGTGTACATCTTAAGAAGCAGTGTTCAGAGCTGATGACTCGTTGTGAACAGCAGGTATCAATTCCTTTTCCATATATTCTTATTTTGGGAAAAAAAATTTCTCCATAATGTTTATTTTCAACAGGCATTGCATGGTTTTTTTTTTTGGTTTTTTTTTTTACTTTCAGTATAGCATGGTGAAACAAGAAAATAATATCAGCAGAATTCGTGCCTTTTTTTGTTTTCATATCCGTAAATGTAATAAAAATGTTAGAAAACAGTAGATATTCTGCACTTGTGGCACTTTGTGCACTTGAGTTTTAAAGTTGTCAGAAGTGTGTTTATATTGTAATAATGGCCATGTTATATCGATCAAAATATTTTAGGCCATCGAACTTCACAAACTTGAACAAAATTTGACTGCATCCAAGGAGACTATAACAGACCTAGAGAAAAAAAATTCTGATGACCAGGTAGGTTCCCCACTTCAGGAATTAAGCGAATTCAAATGGGCAAATTAACTGTCTGTGTTTAAATATTCATTTTAGAAATGAACATTAACCAACTGTGACGACTAGGGACAGTTTGTTTGAATATACTGTAACTTATGATTTTTAACACCAAAACTACACAATTACTTGTAAAAGGGAACCTAACAGATCACAGTTCCCAACCTTGGAATTCTTCACTGCTAATAGCATTTGAGTGACATTCCCAAATCATATTGAGGATGGATACAATAAGAAGTGAGACACTTGATAATGGTAACAAGTAAAGACCTGCTCCGTGGAATGATCATTTAATGTACTCTTTAGCCAGCATGAAAGCTTGTTGATATCTGTTGGAATGGCATTTTTGATTATCATCCAGGTTAACTCGGACCCCCAGAATACATAAAAACATAATGTACCCTTCCTTTTTACATAATTTCTTATTATACAATGTATCCCTTTGTGTGGCATTGCTTGTGTGCCAATGTGCCAAGCATATCTCTGACACTCAGAGTTAATGGGTGACTATTTCTTTGCAGGTGGTTCACTGAAGATGATAGTGTGTAGCAACATTTGAGGTTGTAGAGCAATCAATAAAGTGTAACGCTCAATAGCACAAGCTGTATAAAATAGTATGATCCACATTCCATACTTCTTGTACAATGTCGACATTATTGCCTATTTGTGTGTATGCATGCTTTCTGTGCTCTAGTTGCAAATAACCATTTTATAGAACAAGTAACTTAAATTGCCTACTCTCGTAGCAGACTTGCTGCCTTTTTTAATCTTGTGCACCTTCCATTTTCTTTGATCTTGAGGATGTTTGGTGACTTTCAACATAGTATTTAGAGAATAAAAGTTGTAATTGTATGAGTTTTATTTGGACAGTGGTATCTACTAGTGGAAACCCAGTGTGGATAGAACCAATATATTTTGCTTCTGCAGACCAAATAAAAGGAATATATACTTTCTGATTTAATACTTAATACATGATTTATGCCACCCAGTCCTTATGTTTGAATGACACGCTGACTGTTTTACATATTGTGTTTTTATTACTGACCTAAGGAAGTTGTAGCTGATCTCATGAATCAAATTCAAGTACTGAGAACAACAATCAGCCACAAAGCAGAATCAATAGACGTACTCACAAGAGAGCTTGAAGACATTAACGTATGTATATTTTAAATGTCTTTTTAATTACACAAAGACATAATGGGATCTATGAACTTAATGATGGGTGCTCACTTGTAGATGTGTGCAGCAAACTGCAATGTTGAGGCATCAAACAATCTGTGATGGCTCAGCCAGGGACATCTCTTGGAAAGCGGATTAGTTACTCCTCAGACAGCCCGGATAATTCCTCTGCTCATTGATTGAAAACTTTTTTTTTTTTTTTTTTGAACACTATGCTAATATTTAGTGGTTATAGTGACCGGAGTACCCTGGCATCTTTCCACACTAAGTGGTCTGACAATTTACTTGGCTCTTGCCTGGCAACTTGTGCATGTAAATACAATCCACTCGAAGGCTTAAGATTTCAAATCAGAATGCCTTACATTTTATTACATTTCTAATATGTTAGTTGCACAATCTAGATAGAAACACTACTAAAGTACATTTAAGTACTTGGTTGGTGGATTGCGGGATTAAACTTACCAGGAAAGGTTAAAGGATCTTAACATGTATAGCTTGGAGGAAAGACGAGACAGGGGGGATATGATAGAAACATTTAAATATATAAAGGGAATCAACACAGTAAAGGAGGAGACTATATTTAAAAGAAGAAAAACTACCACAACAAGAGGACATAGTCTTAAATTAGAGGGACAAAGGTTTAAAAATAATATCAGGAAGTATTACTTTACTGAGAGGGTAGTGGATGCATGGAATAGCCTTCCAGCTGAAGTGGTAGAGGTTAACACAGTAAAGGAGTTTAAGCATGCGTGGGATAGGCATAAGGCTATCCTAACTATAAGATAAGACTAGGGACTAATGAAAGTATTTAGAAAATTGGGCAGACTAGATGGGCCGAATGGTTCTTATCTGCCGTCACATTCTATGTTTCTAAGTACATGTACCCTTAAAGAGAATTTCAGAAAACCTAAGCAAAGGAACACCTGTCAAGGATTATTTTAAACTGAGCATGTGTTTTGTTTTTTAATATTATTGTGAACATGGGCGTCCGCAGGAATTTTTCCAGGGGGGGGCATAATTGTAATGACATCCATGCTTGGTACCTTTTTGACAGTGTCAAGAAAGGAGAGGAGCATAGCCATTTTCACATAAAGCCAGGGTGAATAGCGTTTTCACAACTATGGTGTCAGGAATATATGTTTGTATTCCTGACACTATAGTGTTCCTTTAAGCAAATTAAAGGACCATTCTGGTCACCATAACAAATTCACCTAAATGAAAATGCTATGATGCCAGGAAGCCCCTGGGTGCTCGCTTTCCTTTAAGGGGTTAAATCGCTCTCAAATGGTTTAACCCCAAAGGCTTCCCCCAGCTCCAGGTCGCTCAGTGGTATTTGGCTTCTGAAACAGAGTGTCAGGAAGTGCAGATTGACGTCAGGCATGGGTGCTGCTGATTGGCTAGAGTGGACAGTTGACGCTCTAAGCCAATCGCTAGTTCCCGGTTCATAAAATATTTTTACTTTTTATGAATGGGGAGCTACTGATTGGCTTAGAGTGCCAGCTGACCGCTCTAACCAATCAGCAACACCCCTACCCAACGGCACTCTGTGCTTCCTGACACTCAGTAAATAAAAGTGAACACATTAACACCGATATTTTTTTACCTTTGGAGATGAGAAGGTCCAGTGTTTCCCTGCCTGGCCCAGGTACCAAAGCCTTATGATGTGGTGTCCAGAATAAAGTGGATGGTTCACTTCATTTGTCCTTCCTGCTCCAATCTCCTTTTCCTCTCCTTCATTTGACAGTCTTTTTTTTTTCTTCTGACACTGTTTTCTATCCTTGGCCCCTTCTGCTCTTTTACCTTTCTGCTACTTTCTGCTTATTTTGTGCCCTTCTGCTCCTTTCTCATTCTGATCCCTTTCTGCTCCTTGCAGACCCTTTCTGCTCCCTTTTCTACTTTACCTTTGTGCTCCTTGCTATCCCTTTCTGCTCTTTCTCCTACTTTACCTTTGTGCTCCTTCTGATTCTTTCTGCTCCTTTACCTTTATGCTCCTTGCAGGCCCTTCCTGCTCATTCTCCTACTTTGTTTGTGCTCCTTCTGCCCCTTCCAGCTCATGTCTGACCCTTTCTGCTCCTTCTCCTTTACCTTCCAGCTCCTTGCTGACCCTTCCTGTTCATTTCTGTTCCTTTGTGCTCCTTCTCCTACTTTACCTATTGTGCTCCTTGCTGTCCCTTCCAGCTCCTTGCTGCCCCTTTCTGCCCCTTTCTGCCCCTTTCTGCTCCTTGATGTCCCTTCCTGCTCATTTCTGTTCCTTCTCCTTTTCTCACTTTACCTTCCTGATCCTTGCTGACTCTTCATGTAGGCTGTCTCCCCCATCCCTCACTTCCATAGGCGTGCGCACGGGGTGTGTCGGGTGTGCCTGGGCACACCCTAATCCCCGCGGCATGCCAATGGATTGAGACCGACAGGGGAGATCTCTGGATCTCCCCGGTCGGCTCATGCAGAGCCGACGCTATCCGAGCGGCGGCTCTGGTCTAAGCCTCCATGGGCCGGTGGGGAGATCAAAGTTCTACCTCACTTGTCCACAGCAGCATGGAGGGAGGCAGCAGAGAACCCGGACTAGAATTCACTCTCCACTGAACCACCAGGGAAGGCAGCAGGACTGGGATATTAACTAATCTGCCCCCACTTCCACCCAAACATACAGCACACACAGCCCACAGCACCTACACACATACAGCACACACAGCCCACAAACAGCACCTACACACATACATCACCCTCGCACACATACAACACACACACCCAGCACACTAACAGCATCCTCACAAACACACAAAACCCACACACAGCACCTGCACAGCACACTCACACACAAACAGCACCCTGACAAGGACCCGAACAAACACGCACACACAAACACCCTCTCACACATACACACACACACACACAGCACACTACCAGTTCCCTCACACACAGCACACAAACAGCACCCTCACACACAGCACACACAAAAACAGTCACCCACATAGCACACACACACACACACACACACACACACACACAACATACATACATACATACATACATACATACATACATACATACATACATACATATACACATGGCGTGTGTTTGTGATTTAGGGTGCACACCCTAATGCAATAGGCTCACTAATCTGCTCACTTCCCTAATCTATAGGCTGCCCCCCCATGCCTCACTCCCCTAATCTATAGGCTGCTGCCCCCCCAGCCTCACTCCCCTAATCTATAGGCTGCTGCCCCCCCAGCCTCACTCCCCTAATCTATAGGCTGCTGCCCCCAGCCTCACTCCCCTAATCTATAGGCTGCTGCCCCCGCCACTCCCTAACCCATAGGCTGCTGCCCCCAGCCTCCTCCTAACTATAGGCTGCTGCCCCCAGCCTCACTCCCTAATCTACAAGCTGCTGCCACAGCCTCACTCCTAATCCATAGGCCCTCCCCTGCAGCCTCACTCCCCTAATCTATAGGCTGCTGCCCCCACCTCACTCCCTAATCTATAGGCTGCTGCCCCCCCAGCCTCACTCCCCTAATCTATAGGCTGCTGCCCCCCCCAGCCTCACTCCCCTAATCTATAGGCTGCTGCCCCCCCAGCCTCACTCCCCTAATCTATAGGCTGCTGCCCCCCCTTCACTACCCTAATCTATAGGCTGCTGCCCCCCCACTCCCCTAATCTATAGGCTGCTCCCCCCCCTCATTCCCCTAATCTATAGGCTGCTGCCCCCCAAATCTATGGGCTGCTGCCCCCAAATCTATAGGCTGCTGCCCCCCAAATCCATAGGCTGCTGCCCCCCAAATCTATGGGCTGCTGCCCCCCACAAATCTAAAGGCTGCTGCTGCCCTCAAATCTAAAGGCTGCTGCTGCCCTCAAATCTATGGGCTGCTGCCCCCCTCCCCAAATCTATGGGCTGCTGCCCCCAAATCTATGGGCTGCTGCCCCCTCCCCAAATCTATGGGCTGCTGCCCCCCTCCCCAAATCTATGGACTGCCCTCCCAAATCTATGGGCTGCCCCCCCTCCCTAAATTCCATGGGCTGCTGCCCCCCTCCCCAAATCTATGGGCTGCTGCCCCCCTCCCTTGTAAATCTATGGGCTGCTGCCCCCCTCCCCAAATCTATAGGGTGCTGCCCCCAATCTATAAGCTATCTCAAACCCTCCCCCCATCCCTCACTCCCCTGATCTGTAGGCTGGCTGCATGTGTTGCTCCCCTGCTGTTTCAATCAGCAGAGAGAAGCAGGGATAGATGCAGCTTCCTATCCCTGTCTCTCTCCATACACAGCGCCAGTATTTTAGTTCATCTTAACTCTCACACGAAACATAACAGAACAGGCTGAAAAATCCCTTGCTCCCCTCAAGGACTTCATGATTGTGAAGACTCCCAGAATGATCCACATGGCACTGTGGCTAAGCTAGGGTCTAATGCATGCAAGAAGATAAATGTATCCTCTAGGTTTATTTAATAGAGCAGATTAACGATGGTAGACAGCTGCCAAATCAACATGGATTTGTTTTGTGGAAGACTGACTAACTCTGGCGTTCAACTCCGTTGAATGGATTTAAATGAACTGCATTGACTGCACTTCTTCAAAAAGGAAAAAATACATACGACTTAAGGCAGCATATAAACTTACACATGCAATGTCAGAAAATATATTCATAGCATTTATTAGTGCTGTCACTGAATGTGTTTGGAGGTGTCTTAATTTTTTTTTTTTTTTTTTATTAGCATATAATTTCAATGCTGCACTCACAGCTAAATATGAATTGCATTTATTGTTGGCAAAATGCCATTTCAGATGGTACATGCAATACGAACATAACTTAGACTGTTAAATTGTGTATGTAAGAAAAATAAACCTGCTATTTTTTTCTTTTAACAGAGTAAATACAGTTCTGTCTTATCAGAGAAGGAAGAAAGCAGAAATGTTTTGGAAAAGCAAGAGAAGTTGATAGAGGAACTTAGAGAGAGCTTGGAAAGAAAGCAGTCTGCTGATAAGATTGAGGTAGACCTTCCTATGAAGAAACCTCATACACGTTAATACTGACATCCAGCTCTACAATTTATATTGCCTGTATGAGTACAATAGCATAGCATAAATATTTAAGTGGAGGGGTTTTATCCATTGTATTGTAATATGTGTGTTTTCCTAACAGAGGGAGCTTTTATGCGATGACCTAATTCACGCTACTGAACAGCTATCAAAGTTAACGGAAGCATTTAATAAACAGGAGACCTTACTTCAAAACTTTCAAGAAGAACTGCTTAAAAAAGACCAGCTAATAAAAGAATTATCTGGCCAGGTATTTAAGAAGCCTACACAGATAAACTGTAAGGGTTGACAAAAAAGAGTCCAAACTTTGTTTCACACTGGGGAAAATGTCAGTTGGTTTTTGTTTAGTAGAGTAAGTAAATATGCATTAAACTGAAGTCATGTGGCTACTAAACACTTTTTTTTTTTTTTTTTTCTGGCACTTTTTTATTTTGTGTAGTATTTTACACGAAGGGAATAAAAAAAAAAAAAAATTATCTATCCCATACATCCAAGCAGCAGTCATCACAAATGGGTAGTTTCCCTGACGGGTGACCTTAAAATGGTTAAAAAACAAAATGCAGTCCCTACCCCCCAATTTCATTTGAGCTCCCCACAGACAGGTTAGTTAGCATTACTTTCTTGTTTTCTTTTCTCTTTTTTTTTATTTTTTTTTAGGTAGACTATGATATGGTAGTCTGGACCTGACCCACATTGGACAAAATATTAGACTATAACAGTTCCATGGCAAAGCAGGCCCCCAGTTTACAGAAACCCTGCTAAAAAGGGATTTATTTAATTTTTAACCCTGATTGTCTTTAGGGTTGTATGGCCAGGATACAAAGAATAAATGCCTTCAGATTGCAGGGTCAGTATCTACACAAAATCAGTTCAGTAAGCTGTAGAGGTCCTAGTGCTTACACTGACCCTTTTAATATACTATTCATTAGTTTAGTGCTCTTAACTATAAATGTTATGGAAGCATCCTTTTAGTTAAATGTGGCACATTTTCTTAAATTCTGTGTTTATAGATCATGTGATTTCTAAACTTAAGTAATAGAATTATTTGTGTGTGTGTGTATTTGCTCCCTTAGGTTAAACAGTTTGAAGACTTTAAAATGGAAAATTCTAAAGAAGAAATAATGCAGACACATAGCAGCACGTGTTCTCCAGTTCAGCTCCCACAGGTAAGAATTCTAAATATAAATGCTAACCAAACTAGCTTTTTCACTTTTACTAACTGCCAATAAGGATTTGACAAAGTGTGTTCATATGTGAAATTTGAGCGTAGTGTAGAAAACAGGTTTTGCTGTTTGTTTTGTGTTTTTTCTTTTTAAAATAAAGCTCTAATATGCTGTATTAAGGTACATTTCAAGGGCTTACGCCATCTGCTTTCCTAGCGTGAAATTATACTCTAGCCAAGGTTACATCTCATCTGTCCCTAATTATGAATCTAAATGCCTTCCCTCTTCAAGAACTGTTACATCTAAGATGTTGTAAGAAATTATGAACATCCTGTAGGAAATTGACCCTTTTATGAGGTTATTCTTTAAGGAATGTGTGATAAATAAAATACAATACAAGTGTATAGAAAAATCTAATGTTAATATTGGCTTGGCATACTGTTACAGATTTTAAAAGAATATACACAGTACACATTATAAACAGATCCAGTCCATAATCAATAGATACTCGTTGAAAGTAGGTCCAGGCACTCCAGGTTTCTTCAAAAAGGCAGTTTTATTAAAAACTGAATGTGCAATGTTTCGGCCTTCACAGAGGCCTTTGTCAAGCTTGACAAAGGCCTCCATGAAGTCTGAAACGTTGGGCATTCAGTTTTCAATAAATCTGCCTTTTTGAAGAAATCTTGAGTGCCTGGACATACTTTCTACCAATATTTACTAAACTGGGTTTTGCCAACCTGGTCTTTGAGGTACCTGGATTTCATTGTGAGAGTGCGGTATCATTTATCTTTGAAGCAACATAATCAATAGATAAACAGAAAAAGGGCAGTAATTAGAAATTTAAATGAGAACATCTTCAAGTACTGCCCTTTTTTGGGGGGGCGGGGGGGCAGTCTTTCAGTTCACCATCTTGGAATATCCTGACCCCAAGGCACTTCAGTTTGCTCTCCTCCCCAAGACTGTCATCCCTGGCTCATCTCCTTCCCAAGACTGGTTCTTGTAGTCCTAACTAAACATTTCACAATCCAACCCAACCTTTTCCAGAGAGTTCCAGCAAAATCTGTATCACCCAGTTGTGAAGGAGACAGTCTGTCTTTGGAAAAAAAAAATCCTTCCCCACATCTCTGTTGGTAAATAAACACTGGTTAGGCCTGTTCCCAAACTCTAAAGAAGTCATCTATGCTGTACGATTTAGGGACCACTTCTTTTGATATGTAAATGACATTCCATTGTGAAACCAGATAGCTTATGTTAGTTTATTACACACCAAACCTCCACAAAAGCATATGTCAAGGTTTGGTGTGTAATAACATCTTATGAGCGGGCACAAAAACCTATGGGGATAATTGAGTTACACATGTTTCATTAATGATCACAAAATGCTGAATGATGTAAATTCCACATCTTTATTTACGTGTGAGTATAAAAATTCCAATAATATGCATCAGTCACTCAAATATACAATGAAACCATCTACAGGTAAGTCTGCCCATTTCTACAAAGTGTGTAATGTATATGAAACATGTAGTCTTACCTGAACTTGTCTTCTATATTTCAGAGATGAACGCGTTTTTTGTGTTTAGTTTGGATACAAGCATTAGTATACTTACGCATATGAAAAGATAGTAATAGTTTTGACATCATTCAGCATTTTAAGTGATTGTGATCTTCTATGTATTGTCTATGGTTTGCGGGAAAGATGTGTCCTGATACAGCATGTAGATAAGGGAGTTACATGTTGTGATTGTGATATTTCTATTATTTAAGTATATCAGTCTAATTGGAACTGGACATACTCCAAAAATGAACTACGGTGGTTATTGTGTGTTTTCCAGACCCCCAGAACTCCACAAAGCATTGTGTGCGAGCCTGAGCTAATCAACTTGCTGAATATGAATACTACTTTAGAGCTTCTTGTATCTGAACTCAGTGAAGAGCGAACAGCAAAAAATGAAGAAATCCTCAGACTTAAAGTATGTAAATTTTATGTGAAAGTAGTATTCTATATGACTGGGGTTCAGTTATTATGAACAATATTTTTCTTGGAAGCATGGCCTTATTCCTCATACTAGAATTATACGTTTCAGACACAACTATGTGAAACGGAAAACATGCGCCTGGAGATCCACATGTTACACAGACAGTGCAAAGATTTAAAAAGCCAATTGGAAAACTGTAAACAACTAGATAAAAAAAAGTAAGTTTATTAATTTATTGCCAGTCATTCTGATAAATCAGTTTATTATTGAATACTATGTATCATACTCTTGATAACTTTCAAGGCTCTCTCTCATATCTTCAAATGTTCTTCCACACGCACAGACATATGTACCCTTAAGTGCTTATATTCTTATACACTGACCTTCATGCGTGCACACAATAGTGAACAGGCATGCTTACACGTGTTAAAAAAATATATATATCCCCCCTACCCTGAATACACACAATCATAAATTCATAGACTCTTATACATTTGCTTTGTATACTTAGATATAATGTGTATACACATACCATGGCACATGTAGGGCAGAAATGCTGGCAGTCCTTCAGATAGGTTTTAGTCCTTGATAACCCATGCAGCAATAGTTAAAATGTATACACTGTGGAACTTAGTTTCAGGTTTGTTTTAAATTTAAAGTTTTTATTTTTCAAAAAGTCAAAAGGTTGGGGTGGGGTACAGAATATAAAAAGAAGGGGGTGGGGGGAAGGAGGGTATACAATCAAGATGACACAGTATTATATTATTATTATTCTCTTTGCATAACAGACTGTGGATATCATTGGGTACATAAGACAAGATTGCACTTATAATTGAGTACAAGACATTTTATAAATAAGTTATACAGTTGTTTGTCCTTAACCTGTGGCCCATCACAATTTCTTGGTCCCTCAACCTGGATGCATGCTGGTTCAAGGTTAGGGTATTTCGGCAGAGCGTGTGATGTACTTCTTGTAACGTTTAGGTGTATTGGTTTAGGTTTTATTCCTAGGGTTTAATGTTCCTGTCCAACATGTTGAGTCAAGGTACCCACGATTGTTCTGTCTTTCTTCTTTACGTGGGATTCAGAGGAAAGCATCTCATATTTATAATATTGATTTATTTTGTCTAGTAATTCTTTTTGGGAGGGGCATCTTGTGCTTTTCCAGTCTTGGGCCAGTAAATTTCTTGCTGCCAGAATTACCAGGGCGGCTATCTTTTTATCTGTTTTTCCCCATTGGGTTGGGAAAATTAGTAAAAGTGCTAGTGATGATGTTATAGGCGTTGCATGGTTTAGTGTTTGTTGTAGAATTTGTTGGACTTGTGTCCACAGTGGTTTAATCTCTGTACATTCCCACCAGATATGTGTCATATTACCCTCTTCTGTCATACATCTCCAGCATTTGGGGGTTGTGGTAGGGTATATTTGATGCAGCTTCTGTGGGGTGAGGTACCATCTGTAAAGCACCTTTTTGTGGGTTTCCACGTGAGAGAAGCAGGATGCGAGACCTTTAAGGGCGTTCAATGCTAAGAGCCATTGTTCATTTGTGAATCTGGGCATCCCCTCTCTTTCCCATTGTTGCACATAGCCAAAAGAATGGGGTGGATAATGATCTAATATGGTTTTATAGCACAGCGACAGTGATTTGGGTTTTATTGGTGCGGATTGGCATCTGGAGATAACCGCTAATGTGTAGTTTGCACGTTGTGGCGTGGCTGGGGGTTGAGGTGACACTTGGGTATTTATAATACTCTTTAATTGTAGGTATTGGAAGATATAGGAATTAGGTAGGTTAAATTGTGTTTGTAGATCTGGAAATGTTTTGATTTCCTTTTGCTTGCATATGTCTTTGATGTATCTAACACCATATGTGGCCCAGGATTTTAATGAGAGCCATGGTGTTAACCTCATTAATGCCTCTATAGGGGCATAGGCGCAGTATTTCCCTTTTTTGGATACGTTGGCCATTAGTCTGTCCCAGTACTTCAGCGTTAATATAGAGGTGGGATACAGTAATTTTGTTGGGCGGTGTATTTTTGGTGACTACATTATGTGTAGCATGGAGTGTGGGTACGTTTTATCTAGTTTCATGTCTACCCATTGGAATGTATGTCTGGTGGCGTGGAGTCGTATAGCAGATTCAAGAACAGCAGCCTCATAATATGCTGCTATTTTTGGTGCACCCAAACCTCCTTCTGGTTGGGTCTGTTGGAGTAGGGAAATAGGTAGACGTGGTTTTGCTTTATTCCAGATGAATCTGGATAATGTGGAATGAAGGGTTTTAAGGATTTGTGGTGGTATCTGGAGATGTAATATTCGAAATATGTAAAGAATTTTGGGTAGTATTACCATTTTGACAGCGTGGATTTGGCCTAGCCACGATAAGTGGACATGTTTGGAAAAGAGAGGTGCATGTTTGTGGTAACGGTCCATAGTTCCGTGATCTAGTTTTTGGGGTATGTAAAGCAAGTTTCACTCCTAGGTATGTAATGTATTTCCGTCTCCCATCAAATTGGTATGTCTGGCGTAGTTTGTCAACTTGCGGTGTGGCTATGTGTAGTGGTAGAGCTTGTGTTTTATTTTTATTGAGTTTGTAATATATTTTCCCGTATTCTTGTAGTAGATACATAAAACAGGGTATGGACGTTTCTAGGTTGCTGATAATTAATAAGATATCATCTGCAAACATTGACAATTTGAAATTTGAGTTTCTTATGGGTATTCCTGTGATGAGTGGGTCATGTCTAATTTTGAGTGCTAAAGGTTCCAATGCAAGGAAGAAAAGAAGTGGAGATAATGGGCATCCTTGTCTAGTGCCGCTGTTAGGCTGAATGGCGATGAGGTGAACCCTGAGTTGCACACTCGGGCGGTTGGAGCGTAGTATAGTGTCATTATTCCTCGAATCATCTCTTGTGGAAAGCCATATTTATTTAAGACTGATATCAAATATGCCCAGTTAAGCCTATCAAAGGCTTTTTCAGCATCTAGTGCTAAAAAGAGGCTTTCAGTCTTTTCTGTTGTAATGTGGGATAGTATGTTAAGAATTTTCCTAGTATTGTCAGAGCCTTGTCTACCTTTGATGAAGTCTGATTGGTCATTGTGTACTATACGGGTTAGTATAGGACTTAGTCTATTCGCTAATAGTTTTGCATAAATTTTGGTATCACAATTCAATAGGGAAATTGGTCGAAAATTGGAGCATTGGGTTGGGGGCTTTCTGAGCCTCAGTAACATTGCCGTCATGTGAGGAACTAGAGTATCTTTAAAAGTATGGTAGTATAGGTTTGTAAACCCATCAGGTCCGGGTGATTTGTGCTTCGGTAATTGTTTGAGGGTATCTGCTATTTCTTGAGGTGTAAAAAGTTGTATCAGACTGTGGCTTTCCTCTGGGGTGAGAGTATGTGGGCGGATAGCGTTTAGGAATGTATCTATGTCATCCTGTTTAGGTGTATGGCAGTCAGGCATCATTACCAAGTTGTACAAGTTGCTGTAGTACCTGCTAAATTCCTCCACTATCTCTTGTGGATCGGTAAGTTTATCTCCCTTTTCCGTGTTGATAAATGCAATTTTGGATGACAGGGCTCTTGCTTTAAGTTGGGCTGCCAGAATTTTCCCTGCTCTATTTTCTTCTTTAAATTTTTTTTCATTTTTGTTAGTAGGCAAGTCATTTTTGCCATTTCTATGTCTTTCAATTTGGACTGTAATCGAAGGATCTGTTTTGTGATGTCTAATGATGGTGTTTGTTTGTTTGCATGGGTAAGTGTAGCTATTTCCTTGTTTATGTCTATGTAAGCTTTCAATCGTTGCTTTTTGTTGTTGCTGGCGTGTTTAATAAATTGTCCTCAAAGGACCACTTTGTGAGCCTACCATAGGGTGTCTATTCCTACCTCTCCTGTATCGTTTAAGGAGAAGTATGTTTCTAGATCTTTGGTGATTTGTGCTACAAGTGTGTGGTCCGTTAGGAGAGAGTTGTTTAATCGCCACGTATGGTTCCCACTCGTGGGGTGCTGCGTTATAATTGACAATGTGATTGGGGCATGGTCAGCCCGTGTGATTAGTGCCTATGTCGGTTTTAGATATCTTTTGATGTATGCTCTGAAGTAGTGATGAAGCGGTCAATTCTGGAATAGGTATCATGTACCAGGGAGTGTATAGTCCTTGTCTAGAGGATGTAGGGCTCTCAAAATGTCAGTGTATCCATGTGAATGTAGGGTGTTTTCTATGAGTGAAGCTGAGCGAGCTCTTTGTCTTGCGGTCTTTTGTGAGAAAAGAAGTTGTCTAAAGATGGGTCCAAAATAAAATTTAGTATCACCCCCAATCACAATGTCTCCAAATTTATGGGCGGTCGTTAAAGTTAGAATATGTTCTAGACAAATATGGTGAACATTATGTGGGCCGTAGATGTTAACCAATGTATATTGGGCATTGTTAATTATGCATTGTAGTAAAAGGTAACGTCCCTTTTTGTCGCTCACTTTTTTTATTAATTGAAAGGAAACTTGCTAATCAGGATAGTGACGCCTATTTTTTTTTATTTTTTTTCTGTATGTGCTATGGTAGCCTATTGGAAAGTATCTAGATGAGAATTTGGGCTGGTTGGACGTTTGGAAGTGCGTTTCCTGGTAAAATGCTATGTGGGCTTTCTGCCTTTTTGCTTCCAATAGGGCCATGCGGCGTTTGTGAGGTGAATTAAGTCCTTTAGAGTTTATTGAAAGGATGTTAAGGGTCATGTGGGTTTGGTCATGAGGTCTCTGAGAGTAAGCTGGTGTCGTGGTTCGTTATTGTCTAAACAATGGGATTTGGCATTCGTCTTGGTATTTAATCTAGGAGTTGCTTTGTTATAAAGCAGAGGTTCGCTCTGTTGGACCTTTATGAAATATTTATGTCTGTATTGCCCATTTTTGCAGGGCAAGGACAGTCGTGTTTTTGTAATATTGTCTCGCCTTTGGGTGGAGGGGGTTACCGGGGGGGAACAACGAAAAGTATGTAACCAACTATATACAAAGAAAAGCTCTCCAACGTGAGACCTAGTTTTCCTAGTGTTCTTGGGCACTGAAGCCCTTGTGGGGGCAGCGAGTCCCCCAACTGTTGGGTTGAGCACCAACCGTCTCATGGTCTTCAGATTGGAGTCATTGAATTATGTTTCCCAGTGGGGTTAGAAGCTTTCTGGCTAGGCTCAAATTTTGATATGTGTCGTCACCATGGTATTTTTATAGGTATGTGAAAACTATAGCTATACGTGATTTTTTTATCATTAATAAGGTATGGTCATAACTTAGCATAACATATTGTAAATAACACATTGAAGAACATGTTGCATTACCCAGTAAAACTAGACGTCAACATGTCCAATATAGAGAGGAGGTGTGGTGTTACCCTTAAGGGAGTCTCTGTGAGCAAGGGGAACAGAAGAAAGGTAGCACCTTTGCAAACCTTAGTGTAACTTTAGTTATTGTTTTAATTTTTGAATAGGCTTAAGTAGTCTGATTCGACCTTATGATGCATCTGGTGAGCTTCTGAGAGCTATCTGTGTATTTTTTAGGTGATGGCATGCGTGTGTGTGTTGAGCCAAGTGAGGTATATAGCACCCTGTCTCACCATCATATAAGATTGTATGTGGGCATCATGAGTCAGTAAGTGGATTTCAGGTCTGGGTGTACGGCTCTGCTTGTATGAGCGACTGTACGCCATAGCATTTTGTTGAGTGGTCAGGTACGGCCTGTGTCATACCTGTTATAAGATTTATCCTGGTCGCCGTGCATCCATTGTTGTGTTAAGTTGATCTCCGTTCGACTATCGTGTCGGGTAATTACGGTGTCTGGAATGTGTCTAGTAGTCTTGTGTTAGACCGGTCACAGTCGCCTATACATCTATTGCTTTAGAAGAGTTGGGATCTTATATTGCAATCCTTCACATTCACAGCTCTAAATCTGTGGTATTTTCTAGAGGGTATAACAATATTAACTTGTGTTTAACATGTAAAAACATTTCAAAGTACAGGTTACCGGCCTATCTTCGTCAGCTTTGGGGCCAGAAGTGTGTGCCTGGTTGGTAAAGGCCCAGATGGCCAAGGGTAGGTACAGTCACTTAACTGCAGCTCGTGTTTCCCAGTTGTGGATTAGTTTCATCGGTGATGCGACTTCGTTTTGTGCAGTTGTATTGTCCACTGTGTCTGCGGTCAGCGGTAAGTTCCATTCTGTTAAGGCTCTTTTCCCGTCTTCCAGGTCGAGGATGTGTCTTTCCGCGCCATTTTCTTCTGACGATAAGCTGTGCAGGGAAGCCCCATTTGTAAGATATGTCTGCTGCTCTCAGTGCTCTTGTTATTGGCATGAAGTTTCTCCGCGCCGCCAGCGTGGTTGCCGAAACATCTGTAAATAGTTGAATCTTGCCATAAGCTTCAGGGAGAATAGGATGTTTCCTGGAGGTTGACATTATAGTTTCTTTGGTAGTACAGTAGTGGATTCTTGTTATAGTGTCTCTCGGTGCAGTTGTTGTAAGGTGTCTGGGCCTGGGCAGCCTGTGAGTTCTGTCCAGCAGTAATGCTGATTCTGGGAGGTCTGGTGCCAGTATGTGAAATTAATTTCTGACATCGCCCAGGTTATTGGGGCCTATGTCTTCTGGGATGCTGCGTATGTGTATATTATTTCGTCGGTCCCTGTCTTCATGGTCGGCAAGCTTGGTAAAGATAGAGGCTAATTTAGCTTAAATTTTTTTCGTAGGCTGCAGCCACATTATGTGCGGTTATAATTTCCTCAGTTTTGTTTTCGAGGTAGTCGGTTCGATCCCCTAATGCCTTGACATCGGCTCTGATTTCTTTAGCCAATTGAGCAAAGTCTGCTTGTAGGAATGTTTGTATTTGCCTCTTTTGCTTTATTCTTTTTGGTGGGGCGTTGAGCCATGTTATCCTGGTAGTAAGCTGTTGCTGATGCTTGCTTGTATGTGGATGATCTCTTGATTAAAGCTGGGTTATTCGCTGTGTTGTGGGGATCTCTCACGGAGCCGATCGCTCACACGTCCATTCCCTTGAACGGTCAGGCCACGCCCCTTAATTTCAGTTTTGTACAGCTCAGGAACACGGAGTATGAATTACTTAAATATCTCAAAAGTATAGATAAAACTGTATTATTGTTATATAATTGTCACTTTTAATACTAATACAAATGTTACTGGAAGGACTGCATGCAGCGACATATAACACCAGAATTCTAATTAAGCAATAGCACACAGTGCCAGTTGCAGACAGTTTGTCTTTGGTGTGTTTCTGGGGTGCCCAAAAGGTAGATCCCCAGGAGGTTGTAGAACTACACGTCCTATGATGCCTTGCAAGCCTTTAGAATGACAAAGCATCATGGGAGCTGTAGTTATAAAACATCTGGGGAAATACCTTTTGAGCACCCCTGCTGTCTATTTTTGTGTGTGACTGTTGTTTTAGAAGTACACGTGTTCTGCTGCGTCATAATTTCAATGCTTGTTACATCATGGGTGAGTGCATTGTGGCTGAGTTATAGTAATAGATGGTATATCCATATTTAGTTAAACTCCAGGTTTGATGCATGTAGGAGATGCTTCTTAAAGGGACACAATAGTCACCAAAACAACTTTAGCTTAAGTCTCAAAGCAATTTAACTCCTAAATGAGCAGTGTTTATTCAGCCCTAGTCACACCTCCTTGCATGTGACTTACACAGCCATCCAAACACTTCATGTAAAGAGTCATCTGTTTACACTTCCTGTATTAAAAATACTGTTTAATTTAGAATTTCTCATCTCTTGCTTTTTTTTCATAGCCTTCTAGACCTTGGAAGAGCCTCCTGCATGTAATTAAAGTTCAATTTACAGAGCAGGAGATACACTTTTAGTTACTTCTGATTGAAAGTGAAACCATTTATTTTCATGCAGGCTGTGTCAGTCACAGCCAGAGGTGGTGTGGCTAGGGCTGCATAAACAGAAACAAAAGTGATTTAATTCTTAAATGGCAGAGAATTAAGCAGTGAAACTACAGGAGCATGATCTGTACACTAAAACTGCTTCATTAAAGGACCACTATAGTGCCAGGAAAACATACTTGTTTTCCTGGCACTATAGTGCCCTGAGGGTGCCCCTGCCCTCAGGGACCCCCTCCTACCTGTCTCTGGAAGGGGGAAAGGGGTAAAAACTTACCTTTTTCCAGCGCTGGGCGGAGAGCTCTCCTCCTCCGATCCTCCTCTTCTCCCCGTTGGCTGAATGCGCACGCGCGGCAAGAGCTTTGCGTGCGCATTCAGCCGGTCACATAGGAAAGCATTCATAATGCTTTCCTATGGACGCTGGCGCTCTCACTGTGAAAATCACAGTGAGAAGTACTTAGCGCTCTAGCCGTAAGCACAATGAGACAGCCACTAGAGGAAATAGGGGAAGGCTTAACCCATTCATAAACATAGCAGTTTCTCTGAAACTATGTTTATGAAAAAATGGGTTAACCCTAGCTGGACCTGGCACCCAGACCACCTCATTAAGCTGAAGTGGTCTGGGTGCCTAGAGTGGTCCTTTAAGCTAAAGTTTCTTTGGTGACTATAGTGTCCCTTTAAAGTGTTTATCACCTCAACATTACCTTTCTCTTATTGCTTCTTCTACTTGTCCACTTTTAAAATGATTTCTTAAGCCAATAAAAGGTGGAACTTGCCTTAAGTCCCACCCATTGTCAAGATTGGTACGTGTAGTCCTACTTTGTCTTATGTTTTAAAGAGAAATAAATCTGAAAAGAACAGATTCTGAAAGAGGTAGAGAAAAGGAAATGATATGAAAAAGGTCTCAAAAGTTTAGGGGTTTTTAGTTTGTTTACAAACAACGCGTACATCCTTTATACCTAAACCAAAGGATCCTATACTGCTATAGATTTATAAGGTGCAGACATATAATGCATTAAAAAAATGTGTAAAAGTGATGCACTATTCTTTTTGTTTTAGTGATGAACAGAAGCAATCTGACATGCAGGAACTAAAGAAAGAAATTGAGAAAGAAGTTTCAGAAAGGATGGAAAAGGTATTTTTATTACGTTTTGGGCTTTATTTACCTTAACCGCTCCCTATTACTTCTTGTGCTTCTCTATTATGTGTGTGTGTGTGTGTGTGTGTGTGTATGTATATATATATATGTGTATGTATATATATATATATATGTGTATGTGTGTGTGTATATATATATATATATATATATATATATATATATATATGTATGTATATGTGTGTGTGTGTGTATATATATATATATATATATACACACACACACACACACACATAAGTATATATACGTAGTTATCTTTAGTTGGGTAAATCAATTTGGGCTTCATTTTTTACAAATAATTAATTTCCAATGTTTATAATATTGTTAATGGTTTTCCTCTAGGTTCAATTATATTACTTTATAAGATAGATCTTGAAAACATTTTCCTTCATTATTGTAGTGTGTGTATTTATCTCCCTCTTTCCCTTTCCACATTAGGGTAAAGCAGCAGATCATTTGCTGAAGTTGGAGGCAGAGTAAGTTCCATCACATGGTGCAATATAACATTGTCTTGGCTTTCTAACATCAGTAGTGCCTAATATTAGGTGTACACTCAGTATTGGAAATTAATGATAAAAACCACCACTGGTGTGCATATGGAGCGCTTACAAATTTGTTGACTCACCCATATGGGTTAACATACATATGTATGGAAAACATGACTCATAGCGATATATCTGAATCAAATGTAAATGCAAGAAATAGTGCAGATAACGTTTTCAATAAGTGCAGTGAGGGAATATTCTATATGGTCTCAGTCACATGTAGCAGAGCCCTATAGGATAGGCTCAGATCTCAATGGCCTGCGTGTGCTTATGGTGACACAGTACCCAATCGGTCCTCTAGGCGTCTGGAGATCCTTATGCATACATGAGAGAGAGAGAGAAAACAAGGGGAAGAGGAGAACCCCTAGTGCGGTCAATCCCAATGTACAGTGTCAAATAGTGCAGAAAAAGTGGCTTCTCACCTGATGTGGAGCCCTATACCTGGCTCCTGGTGTGTAGGTGTCTGTGCCTTTAAGGGGGCAACTACCCTTCTTTAGGCAGCAACAATGGAGGGTGGATTCCAAATATAAAACAAAATTTATTAAATAAAGTAGTAAAAACTTACAAATAAAATATGAACAAAATTGTGAGAAATTATAAAATGTGGAATCTTCAATCCTCCAGCCGAAACATGTTTCTCTGTACCCAGACAGCTTTTTCAATCGGTAATATAGTTGCTGCTGTTACTTGTTTAAATACTTTGTACTTCCTC
>OW240915.1:101815861-101836142 GCA_933207985.1 Pelobates cultripes | reverse complement strand
CTCTCTCCCTCTCTCTCTCCCTCTCTCCCTCTCTCCCTCTCTCCCTCTCTCTCTCTCTCCCCCCGATTGGGTACTGTGTCACCATAAGCACACGCAGGCCATTGAGATCTGAGCCTATCCTATAGGGCTCTGCTACATGTGAGTGAGACCATATAGAATATTCCCTCACTGCACTTATTGAAAACGTTATCTGCACTATTTTTTACATTTGTTTCAGATATATCGCTATGAGTCACGTTTTCCATACATATGTATGTTAACCCATATGGGTGAGTCAACAAATTTGTAAGCGCTCCATATTTATTTATAAAATATTTTACCAGGAAAGATACATTGAGATTTCTCTCGTTTTCAAGTATGTCCTGGGTCCACAAATCATTGCATTGTTACATTAGGTACAAAAAAATACAAAAACAATATTAATACACAATATATACAAAATTTAACATAGAACAGGCAGGAAATATATAATCAACCATGACACGTGCATTCTGTTTTGAGGTATGTAGAGAGGGATCTCTTAAATGACTTTAGGTTTAGGGAAGATTTTAAATTGCGCGGGAGGTTGTTCCATAATTGCGGTGCTCTGTAGGAGGAGGAGGATCGGGCTGCTTTCTTTTTGTATTGAGGTAGACTAAGTAAAGTGCATGAACTGGATCGGAGCTTATAGAAAGTGGGAACAGCTGGGGAAAGCATTTTGTTCAGGTAGGGTGGGAGTTTCCCAGAAAAGCTCTTAAAAACAAGGCTGGAAAGATGAAGGGTGCGTCTGGATTCCAGCGTCACAATGATGGGTCCTGTAATTACATTGTAGCACAAATCGGCAGAACGAGTTATACAATGTGTTGAGTTTATTAATGTGGGATTGCGATGCAGACGCATATACTACATCCCCATAATCAATGATTGGCATCAGCATTTGCTGTATAATCTTTTCCTTTACTGTAGGGCTTAGGCAGGATTTGTTTCTGTACAGGGCACCTAGTTTTGGATAAAGTTTAGATGCAAGCTTTTCTATGTGCAGGCCAAAAGATAGATTGGGGTCTAATATCATACTCAAGTATTTGAAAGAGTGGACTGCGGTCAGTGTGCCATTTGAATTTGTTTTGATGGATAGGTGGGGATTGTGTAATTTGTGCAATTTAGGTACTGTTCCAAAGATCATTGTGACAGTTTTGTCAGTGTTCAGGAAGAGTTTGTTTTTTGTGATCCACTTTTCTACCTCTTTAAACTGGTCTTGGAGCACAGCCTCAAGTTGCGGTAGATTGGATTTGCTCACATAGATTACCGTGTCATCTGCGTACATGTGTACATTTGAGGATTGGCAGACATTAGGCAGATCATTTATAAATAATGTAAATAGTAGGGGGCCGAGAATGGAACCCTGGGGAACACCACACGTGACTGGGAGAGGGAGGGAGTCACTGTCAGAAATGGACACATATTGCGAGCGATCCGATACATACGATCGAAACCAGTTTAAAGAATGATCACCAATACCTGAGTTTTCGAGTTTGTGCAGTAGAATGTCGTGGTCTACTGTGTCAAAGGCCTTAGCAAAATCAAGGAAAATAGCTCCAGTTAGGGCTCCTTGTTCCATGCCAGTTTGGATGTCATTGCAAACTTTTAGGAGGGCAGTTGTAGTGGAGTGATTCTGGCGAAAGCCCGATTGATCAGGGGTCAGATAGTTTAATTGTTGGTAGTACTCACAAAGTTGCGTATGGACACATTTTTCTAAGATTTTTGACAATACCGGGAGCAATGATATTCATTTTTAGATTATTAAGATGTTTTTTAATGACACTAACAGGTACAGGTCTAAAATTAAACTTATCTATATTGGGCCTTTGCAAATTTAGTGGGGCCTGATCCACATTTGTAGTTTCAGGATGCGTGTCATTTATTAGCTTGTCAATCAGGGCAGTAGAGCATCCGACAAAATAATTGTTAAAGGCATTTGCAACATCTAAAGGAAGTTGCAGGGTTTGGTTACCCACTTTGACAGTGGAGGGTTGGGAGTGGATTGGGGGAGTTTGTAGTTTATTTATGACTTTCCAAAAGTTTCTAAGGTTTGAGATGTTACTGTTCAGATTTTCATAGAAATATTGGGCCTTGGCCAGTTTTGTCTGTTTTGTGCATATATTTCGCCATTGTCTATATGCACCGTGATCATTCATAGAGCCAGTACGCTTAAACTTTGACCACAAAGAATCCCGAAACTGGTACATTTGGATGAGGTCAGCTGTGATCCAGTTCATATGCGCTCCTTTTACCCTCACCTTACGCAGCGGGGCATGCAAATTCCAGATTTGAAGGAGTTCAGACTGAAAGTATTCAACAGCACAGTCTAGATCTGGGATAATGTTTAATCTGTGCCATGAGAGATTCTTGATGTCATTTAAAAAGGATTCAAGATTAAATTTTTTGAAGGACCTAGTTATTTTAACCTTGGGAGAGGATTTAATAGCCTTTATTTTGCGCACGCAGTACACTAAACAGTGATCACTGAACGTGTTGGGGAGAACACCAACCTCCTGGATTCTATCAGGAGAAGTGGAGAGAATCCAATCTAGCAGGGTATGTTTATGGCTTTTAATGTTTATGCGAGTTGGGGAGGAGATTAATTGCGTTAGCTGCAAAGTCTTAAACAGCGTGCAAGAACTATTATTTTTAGGGTTCAGCCAATCAATCTTAAAATCTCCAAAGACCAACAGTTCACTTTTTGGGTTTTGAGCTATGGTTTCACTAAGGAGATGGGCTATGTCAGAAAGGGAATGCACAGGAGAGCTAGGTGGGCGGTAGATTCCTGCAACAATGATGGATTTACTGCACGGGATCTCAATTGTGCCAGAAAGGAAATCAAAGATGGCAGGAGGACTAAGGTTTTGTAAAGGGGTAAACTTTATGGAATTGTCAACATAAATAACAATGCCACCTCCTCTCTTTGCTCTGTCATTTCTAAAACATGAATAACCCTGTATTGCAATGGCGGTGTCTGGTATTTTAGCCGTTAACCATGATTCTGAGAGCACAATGATTTTTGGTTTGTAATGGGAACACCAGGCTTGCAGTGCATCCAGTTTAGGGAGTAAACTACGAATGTTGCAGTGCACAAAAGAGAGGCCTTTTTTAGTGGGGAGATTAGGACTAGAATTAGCTGGGGGACCAGGGTTAGACTCCACATCATTTGCAAGGGCAAGTAACATAAGGAGTAGGAATTTGGACATCATCTTTGTTTGGCCATATAGTGAATGGGATAATTTATAATTTTGTGAGTTTGGGGTAGGAGGGCTATTTTTTATAACTCTCCACCAGCACTCAGCAGATAAGTTAAAGGAACAGAGCAGGCCATGGTGTATTATAATTTGTGTTCCAGTTTGAGGTGTGTGCTTATGCTGGTAGTTGTGTGAACAAAATTGGATTGAGAAAAGGGTTATTAAGAATAACAGTATGGTTATATTAGGATTCATGTTAGTGGTATAAGGTGTGTAGTTGAAAATGAAACAGAAATTGTGAGGGAAATTTTTTTTTTAAATAGAAGTATATGGTTTTGGTGTGTGATATCTATTTGTAGTGAGAGAGGGTATGTGTTCTATAGGGTTAAGAGATTGAAAGGGTGTGCTGATCAGTGGTTGCACCTGTCATTTCAGTAGATTGAAAGTTGTGTGGGAGACTATCTATAAATGAGAAAATGACCATGGGGTGGGTGGGCGAGGGGTAGGGTGGGAGGGAAAAGTCAGTCTTCCAGAAGGCTACCTGTTTCAAATGGCCATGGAACAGCTGATGGAGCTCTGAGTTCTATGCTGGACTGGGTATGTTTAAAAATCAGACTGTGGGAGAGAGATGTATATTAGGGTCAGATGGGCTAAGAGATGGGGGGTGCATAGATGGACATTTGATTTAAGGTCATTTAAGGAAAAACAAAAGCAAAGATTGAGAATTACAGAGATAAGACAGAGGTATTTAAGTAGGGAAATAAAACCATTAAACAAGGAACAGGAAAGATATATGGGCCTGAGCTGGTTAAACTAACTTTTAACATGATGGACAAAGACAAAGGTGATAAAATACTTTGCATGATTAGCACAGGCTATAGTTACAAAGACATGAAAATGTATACATTGAAAAGAATAAAACAAATTATATATACTAAATATAAAAACATACACATACAACAAAATTAACAGGGTACGTAGAAATATAATGAAAAGTCAGTCTTCCAGAAGGCTACCTGTTTCAAATGGCCATGGAACAGCTGATGGAGCTCTGAGTTCTATGCTGGACTGGGTATGTTTAAAAATCAGACTGTTTCAAATGGCCATGGAACAGCTGATGGAGCTCTAAGTTCTATGCTGGACTGGGTATGTTTAAAAATCAGACTGTTTCAAATGGCCATGGAACAGCTGATGGAGCTCTGAGTTCTATGCTGGACTGGGTATGTTTAAAAATCAGACTGTTTCAAATGGCCATGGAACAGCTGATGGAGCTCTGGGTTCTATGCTGGACTGGGTATGTTTAAAACACCTGCTCTAAATGGCCATGGCAGCCGGGGATGGAGCCTGAGTTCTATGCTGACTGCGCCTAAAAATCAGACTGTTTCAAATGGCCATGGAACAGCTGATGGAGCTCTGGAGTTCTGCCATCTGGTATGTTTAAAAATCAGACTGTTTTAAAATGGCTGCGGAAAGGTTTATTGAGCCTGGAGTTCTATGCTGGACTGTATGTTTAAAAATCAGGACTGTTTCAAATGGCTGAAACAGCTGATGGAGCCTTGAGTTCTATGCTGGACTGGGTATGTTTAAAAATCAGACTGTTTCAAATGGCCATGGAACAGCTGATGGAGCTCTGAGTTCTATGCTGGACTGGGTATGTTTAAAAATCAGACTGTTTCAAATGGCCATGGAACAGCTGATGGAGCTCTGAGTTCTATGCTGGACTGGGTATGTTTAAAAATCAGACTGTTTAAAATGGCCATGGAACAGCTGATGGAGCTCTGAGTTCTATGCTGGACTGGGTATGTTTAAAAATCAGACTGTTTCAAATGGCCATGGAACAGCTGATGGAGCTCTGAGTTCTATGCTGGACTGGGTATGTTTAAAAATCAGACTGTTTCAAATGGCCATGGAACAGCTGATGGAGCTCTGAGTTCTATGCTGAACTGGGTATGTTTAAAAATCAGACTGTTTCAAATGGCCATGGAACAGCTGATGGAGCTCTGAGTTCTATGCTGGACTGGGTATGTTTAAAAATCAAACTGTTTCAAATGGCCATGGAACAGCTGATGGAGCTCTGAGTTCTATGCTGGACTGGGTATGATTAAAAATCAGACTGTTTCAAATGGCCATGGAACAGCTGAGGAGCTCTGAGTTCTATGCTGGACTGGGTATGTTTAAAAATCAGACTGTTTCAAATGGCCATGGAACAGCTGATGGAGCTCTGAGTTCTATGCTGGACTGGGTGTGTTTAAAAATCAGACTGTTTCAAATGGCCATGGAACAGCTGATGGAGCTCTGAGTTCTATGCTGGACTGGGTATGTTTAAAAATCAGACTGTTTCAAATGGCCATGAACAGCTATGGAGCCCCGGTGCCCCATGCTGACTGGGTATGTTTAAAAAATCGACCGTTTTAAATGCCATGGAACAGCTTACGGAGCTCTGAGTTCATGCTGGACTGGGTATGTTTAAAAATCAGACTGTTTCCAATGGCCATGGAACAGCTGATGGAGCTCTGAGTTCTATGCTGGACTGGGTATGTTTAAAAATCAGACTGTTTCAAATGGCCATGGAACAGCTGATGGAGCTCTGAGTTCTATGCTGGACTGGGTATGTTTAAAAATCAGACTGTTTCAAATGGCCATGGAACAGCTGATGGAGCTCTGAGTTCTATGCTGTACTGGGTATGTTTAAAAATCAGACTGTTTCAAATGGCCATGGAACAGCTGATGGAGCTCTGAGTTCTATGCTGGACTGGGTATGTTTAAAAATCAGACTGTTTCAAATGGCCATGGAACAGCTGATGGAGCTCTGAGTTCTATGCTGGACTGGGTATGTTTACCAGTGGTGGTTTTTATCATTAATTTCCAATACTGAGTGTACACCTAATCTTTTTTGTACTAATCTATAGGGTAGAGAGTCCCTATTTGTGTGGTAGCTGCTGTCATTCTATTCAATTATTAACTGAAAGCGCCTTGAAAACACACAAATTCTTATTTCAGTGCCTAATATTGTTCCTGTCCTGGCCAGCCATTCTGGATATTTCTACTAACTCTTGCCGTTTTAGATTGAGATTGGCCCCAAATGCCTTGAATCACTTCTGAGAATTTGAGCAATTGACTAACAAAAAATAAATTGGCACATTTCATGAAAGCTATATAAAGTAATGTTTTATCAAAGACTATACTGAATCCTCATGTACATTCAGAGGTGTAACATTTGCGAGGAAAATAGAAACATCCAGCCGGTATATGCAATTGTCTGTGGGGGAAAAATAGTATCCCTTTAATATTTCTGTGTGCGTTTCAGAGTGAACATGGAAAACATGATACATTTAGTTATTTTTCTTTAAAATATTTTGCTATGACTTGCCACAAATTAGTTAATTCAAACCTAAACCTAAAAGTGTGGAAATTAGTTGTCATATGGGAAGCTTGTGGTAGGTCAAACAGTCATGAACTCTAAAATAGAAATAAGCACACACTAATAAGCTTTGTTTTTAATATTTACTTTTACAATTTCTGTTATGATGTTTGAAGGGCAACCAGTTAAGAAACAAAATAATGCTAACAGTATAAAGATGTAAAGAAGGCCTCTAATTAAAAAAGTTTATTTAGTGAATTTTCTTTTGACATTTTAATTTTTGTTTGTTTTTGTTTACATAGGTTAGAAGAAACAAAAAGTCTTCTTAACAATAAAGTGCATTCTCTAACTGAACTGAGCAAGGAAATTGAAAGAACAAGAGGCTTGGAGGCTAAAGCCTTCCAAGAAAAAGAAGAAATAAGGTCACTACTAGAGGGAAAATATGAAGAAACTGAAAAACTTTCACAAGTAAGAAATGGAAAGGTCATATACTAACAATTTTATATTACTCATTCCATTTTGCATTGAAAAATGGACTGTAGGGTCTCATTTACTTCCTGTGCTTATTTGCTTGAACGACTATAGTTCTGCCATGCCCATATAAAAGATTTTTATGTCTAGCCGTAAGCAAGCTCAGAAAGCTCATGAAGGACATCTTTGACACATATATATGTCCTTGGTGGGAAATTGTTAATTGACTGACTGTCAACAAAAGCACCCAATGGGTGGGAGGAGAGTCTGTTCAACGGAGTTCCAAGCTGTTACGGTTTTATTCAGAGTAGTAAGTAGCAATAAGAGACTCAAATTATTGACAATAGAAGAGCAATCAAATAAATAGGACACTCACTTCTGGTTTCTTGGCCATGGCCTATCTGGCACATTAATCAAGTGAAGTGGTTAGAAATACTATAAAAACACACTATTCTGACATTAGATGGAACATTTCTTCTTCAGGAAAGTCAGAGGTATCTCTGATAGTCATGTAAAAGTCCTGTAATTTTCCTGTCAGCATTGCACTTGAAGTAGGTGTTATGGATCATTGTTAAAATCTAGAATGAACATTCAGGGAATCCACTGAAAAGCGAAGAGAAACAACGTTGCACTGGCTGCAGTCAACCCTCACCTGATGAATGCAAAAATAAACTCTGCTCTTTTTACACAAGGATAACAGAAGAGGCATTAAAATGCCTTCAATTTCCTTTGTCCTAGTTGCACTGAATACAGACATTCCTGAATTTAATAAAGAGAAAGTAACACATTGTGTCCTATAACAGTCACAATTGTGTACAATGTAATAATGTTTCACTTTTTGCAACAAAAAGTATTCTAAGCATTTTAAATTAAAGTGGTGATTTTGCTTGAAACCCACTAGGTGGCAGCAAACCCAAAAGAGAATAATAAGGTATCTGTAGTTTAAAACTGTTCTTTCATCAGAACCAGAATGGATGATCATATCTTACTGAATTGACAGGTCACCTTGACCCAAATATGTGTCTTATCGATAGGAGGCTGAGATTTAAACCATCAGTGTGCTACCATGTGAGAAATAAACATGTAAGAATGTAATCTAAAAATGTTAGACCTTTGCATGCATAAATGTAACCAGCAACTGTAGTTGAAGTATTTCATGCACCCCCAAAACACACACAGTCATCCAGTTATCTTTTCTAGGGTCTATACAATAATGAAATATTAACAAGATGCACATAAAATGACAATATAACCAATATTTAAAATTATGTACCTCGGTGGTGTTTATTTTTGAAAGTAGTGGTCTAATATGATTAAGCATTGGTATTTTTTTTGTTATGATTCTAGTTTCTATGAGAGCCATAACTAATATCTATGTTTATCAATTAATTGTAGGAACTGGATATGCTAAGGAAGCAAGTTGTCTTTCTTGCTGAAGAAAATGGAAAATTACTTGGTCACCAAAATCTCAACCAGAAGATTCAGCACCTTGTTAAACTTAAGAAAGAGAATACTAAACTCATAGAGGTGTGTGTGTTTTTAGATTTATCAAGTGTTAAGTGGATACATTATCATCTTGATTATTTTGACTCTCAAATTAATTTTGCAGTCTTTTTACATTTATTATATGTATGGGACTATGTTTCAAACAATCTCCAAACCACCTTCCACATTGCTGCCATGGCTGAATTGTGACAGTAATATAACCTATTTGTAGTAGAACTAATTAACACCACAGCCACACACCAAACGCTGCCAATCATGAGCTAATTGCAGCAGAAATTTAACACTTAAATAATTGCTAGAAGTTTGTAACACCCTCCTTGAGCTTTCCCCCTTGCCCAGACCAGGTAGCATTCTTAACCGCTTCTCTCTCTCATAAGTGTTCAGAGCTGGACCAGTGAATGCTTAGTCAGGTGCATGCACAAGTCTCCTTGGTCCATCACAGCTAGGTGCCGTCAGTAAAACATTAAGTACCTACAGTTCAGCATCATTCATACCGCTACAAAAGAGCAAGGAGACAGGCATAAGGAGTGAAGAAAGCACACATAAGCCGTTACTAAATATGTCAAAGTGTAAAATAAAATAGCAAAACACTGTAAATTTAACCTGCATGGTCATTTCCAGTCACTAAATGCGAGTTGTGACGGACCGACTGGATACCTCCATCAATCATTGCTTCCTAGTAATTCTGGAGTACCATGAGCACCGCACCGGACACCATAACCACCGTAAAAACCCCACAAACCGCCGCCGCTTGGTTGGGGTCTCGCTGTCCTCCACCCACCCTGAACTCAAGACCAGGATCCAGCTTTCACTGGGTAGACGTCTCCTAGTCCAGAGAGCAAAGCAGACTGCAGACAAGAGCAATCGTTGTAAGCCAAGGGAGTATAGTGATTATTGCAATCCCCAAAGTGAATATAGCCCCCAAACATGAGCCTAGACTTCATGAAGGGTAAAACAAATCTCTTTAATGGCAGCTACAACTGGCCTTGTATTCAGGTCCCCATGCAAGGGGCGCTCCCCCTGGACATGAGAGTAGACTACAATAAAAACATACACACGATTACATTGGCTCTCAGGTCCTGGACACTCCCATACAAAATAGATCAATCCCTCACCTGTGCCTGGGAGATAATGGAATCAGCACTGTGTTAAACTCAATTATCTCCAGGCACAGGAAACATACATTTTTACAAAACCCCCAAAATACCTTAAACACAAAATCTCCATAAAAGTTACATCCCCTGATGGCCCTGATCTGGGTGACCAACATATCCAAAAATCACCCAGATCGGTTCAGGAATTTCCTGGAAGTCCTAATTTGACCGATTGCACACATGGTACCATGCCCAAAACAGTTTCAGAGAATCCGGGCTTGCAGTTGGTCTAGTTCGGTAGTTTAAAAGCGAACAAACTATCAAACATAGTCAATAGTCTTACCCTGGAGCTTGTTCCCCTTGTTCGTGGGAACGTTTCCACCGAACAGTGGAAGTCCAGCGGTGTTCGGGAGTTTCAGTGTCCGAAAATAGTTCCATGAACTTGGCGACCAAACACTGCTGCCTTTCTTTCATGCAAACAAGATGGCCTCCACCTTGTGCTCGTCCATAGGAAATGCAGCCACCCAGACAAACACTTAGAATACTGCGGTAGAAATTGCTACAAAGTAGCAATTAGGCTCAACAAGCTCCAGGGTGGTCTCCGATTCGTGCGGCTTTGCGGTTCCTGAACCAAATCTATAAAATCCCACAAACCAGGTTCAATCGCCAGCAGGTTCAGTTCGTCACACAAGTGGTTAAGTGGAAATCTTGAGATTTGTAGCTCATACAAAGACCTGTGTGTGCATCTTACCTTTTGTAGGTCTAATCTTAGTATTGCCAATGCCCAATATAGGAAATATGCTTTCGAAGTAAGTGGACTAACTAATAATGTCATATGTCCCTGGAATATATGTATGGTAGGCAATATTTTGCATAAATAAGTAAGACCACACAATAAACACAGACAGTTTATTTGTTTCAATGGGCTTGGCCATGGTGTTTATTTAACACTTAAAAGGGGCATACCACCATAACTTGATAACGGTAACATATACACATAAACTTTTCACTTTACTTCCAAAACTTTTAACTTTCACCATCACTTAATTGTCAGTCAGTCATAGCTAACCTGAACGCCTTTTATATACAACCATTTAACACATATCCTTACTCAGATTTTGAACTGAGGATGATTTTGCCCCAATGCTTTCCAACACCACGACAATAATTATAAAGAAAGTTAGCGAGTAGGGAAGGGCGGGGGTCTGGCCGTGCTTCTCCTGTCTTGAAAGACCTCTGACAGAGATTGTGCTCGCGCTGCCACTTTTATGCTTACCTGGCTTCCCGCTCTCTTTCTCGCTCGCGGCAAGCAACCAATCCCCAGCCAGCTCTTATCCCCAGCAACAGCTGTGTCATCAAATCTGCCCAGTGACTTGTCCTACTCAGCCCAACAACCTAACCAGGGGTCATGAACTTTTACTAACTTTCCCTCACTGAACTAACAGGACAACTAACACTGTATTGCCACCATACATATATGCCACAGTGCTTAATACCTGTGGCATCTTATTCATTAAGATTGTTCATGTTTTTCATACTAGATGTAAGATTTAGTAAAATGTTCTGGTGTAAAAACTGGTGCATAACATTGTTAAAGGGAATGAGTCGCCAATAGAATTTGACTGCTTAGCCCAGTAGTTTCCACAGTGAATTGTCCAATATGTCCTGGGTTTTCTTGAAAATATGATTTGTATATTTATTTTTAATGTCTAGTATTTTCCTCGGTATTCCTTTCATGTGAGTAGTGTCCAGTCATCAGGACATTGCATTTCTCTTTAAAATGCCTATAGTGCTTGGTTTTGTTTTAATGTATCTTTTTTTTTTTTTTTTTTTTTTTAGGATGCGGAAAAAATGCGTATAGAGATTGCCTTCCTCAAAGAGGGGAAAAAATGCGAACACTGCTCCAGTAATGTTTCAAACAAAATATGATCACTTTATCGATGTATTGTCTTTCAAAAAAGCTAAACAAGAAAGCTGCCATACATGGAGACATTATGCAAATATTCTCTTCTGTGACTCCTGGTTAAATCTTACCTAGTGGACTTTTACAATTTTAAATGTGTGTCTAAAATATTTAGAAAGAGAAATAAAAATAATTGCAGTTGCCAAAAATTTTTGGTGTTTTGTTAAAAATCCATTACTAACAAATCCGTACTCTGAACAACCCCATATGCCATGTGCGCATGTACATATTTGAATTCAGAACAAAATAATTTAATTACATAAACCCATCTTTTTTTTTTTTTTTTTTTAATATGGGAGAATTGCCTTCGTTGCTAAAGCAGACGTAGTAAATTATGTGTGCGTGTGCTTCTAAAACAGGGTGTCAATGTTTGAAACTGTGTATCTACTTATTTCTCTACAGCAAACAGAACTGCAAGTTGTCGTGTTTATTCACTAAACCCTGAATTGTAGTCAATTGATGTGCAAATAACAAAATATAGGCCCAAAATTGTTTATTTCTCATTAAACCTCTGCACATTTCTCTTAGTAGAAAATACTGTAAAATATTTGTCTTGGGGGTAACTGTAGATTAGAATTCTTGTATAGAGCAAAACAAAATTGATCCACAATGGGTGTAATTGGAATAACCGCAAGAACCTTAGTGATTGAATTTATGAGTTTATTTACCCAAAGACTAAGGATATATTCTTGTGGTCTTAAAAAAAAAAACTAATTTTTGATGAACACATTTACTGATGTTCACGGAAAATATTTATGCCACATTAAATAAAAGTAGCATAGGCATAAATTTTATTGTTCTTACAGTTTATGGAAATATGAAAGGTTTCCATTGTTTGTATTATATTAGTATTCTACTGTATGTCTTCCTTTCTCTCCCTTTTTATCTGAGCCACAAAAACGTAAATAAAATATTTCTACTAATGTTTTGGTTTTCGGCTTTGGTTATTATAAGTTTGTGTGTGTGTTTAAGAGAAAATAAGTAAATTAAATATAAAAGCTGGGAATATAAACTAATATAGGAAACACACAAATGACACATATACTTGTATGGTATTGCAATAGTATTGATCTCTTTTCTAACATTCACTTGAGAAATGGCCATAATCTATTATTTGAGATTCACTCAAAAAAAAGTTTATATGGACTTTACAAAGATCCTTAAAGGAACACTATAGTGCTAGGAATACAAATCTGTTATTAATAAGAGTGTATTAAGCAGTACAAGAAAAAGTAACTTTTATAGAAAATTAATTTTGATTAGCAAATAGAAACCGAGCATAATTAAGTTAGCAGACATAATGTGCCTCTAAGAGGATTAAAGGAATTGAGCACATGACACTCTGGGATGTCTGATACATACCGTATATACTCGAGTATAAGCAGAGTTTTTCGGCACATTTTTTGTGCTGAAAAACCCCCACTTGGCTTATGCTAGAGTCAATGTCTGTATTGTGGCAATTTACATTGCCACAATACAGACCAGGACCGCTGGGCTCATTACAAGCTCCCTCAGTTCTGCTCCCAATGTAAGTCTCGCGAGACTTTCACTGTAAACAGAACGGAGCTGACCGAGGAGCTGCACGGAGGAGAAGGGAGCTGCAGGAAGGTAAGTAAGAGCTCCCTGTCAGCCCCCCACTGAACTGCCAATGCCACTGGACCACCAGGGATTTAATATTTTATTTTAATAATAAAATATTATTAAAATAATATTTTAATATTTGCATTATTTTTTTTAAATGTTTTTTTGGTCCCCCCTCCCTGCTTGTTGCCTGGCCAGGAAGGGGGGACAAAAACATTTTTAAAAAAAATAATGCAAATATTAAAATATAATAAAATAATATTATTTTAATATTATATTATATTATTATTTTAATATTTGCATGGTTTTTTAATGTTTTTTTTGTCCCTACCTGCTTGTTGCGTGGCCAGGGAGGGGGGACAAAAAATAAAAATAATGCAAATATTAAAATAATAATAATATAGTGATAAAATAATATTATTTTAATATTATATTATTTTAATATTTTATTATATTTTAATATTTGCATTATTTTATTTTTTATTTTTTTTGTCCCCCCTCCCTGACCAGGCAATAAGCAGGGAGGGGGGACAATAATGCAAATATTAAAATAATAATATTAAAATAATAATATAATAATATTAAAATATAAAAAATAAAAATGCACTCCCCTCATCCAGTTTACACACACTGCACAAACACACACACTCTGCATTCATTATATATACACACACAAACACACACTCTGCATTCATTATATGCACACACTGTAAATAAATATTCAAGTAATGTAATTTTATTGGGATTTAATTTAGAAATTTACCAGTAGCTGCTACCATCCTAGGCTTATACTCGAGTCAATAAGTTTTCCCAGTTTTTTGTGGTAAAATTAGGGGCCTCGGCTTATATTCGGGTCGGCTTATACTCGAGTATATACGGTAAGCGTAAATAGATATAAAAAAAAAAAATCATTAGAACAGGGGTACCCAAAAGGTCCCCAGATGTTTTCAAAACTACAACTCCCATGATGCTCTGCCATTCTAAAGGCATGCAAAGCATCATGGGAGTTGTAGTTCTATGACATCTGGGGATCTACCTTTTTGGCAGCTCTGCATTGGAACATTAACAAGAACTATAGCATGTCAAACGTTTCTAAATACGGAACCAGACTATGTTAGTAAGTAAGAAGAGCCCCATGCATCGGAGGAGAAAGGTCTCCTCCGATGAACAGAACTAGCATGATTGGTGTGTAATAGAAAGGAATACAAATCTGTATTTCAAACACTATTGTTCCTGGCTCTGCTCTTATTCTGCATTATTCTTATAAGAGAAAATGAAGCAATTTAAAATTGGATTAGATAAAGGGATCAATAGAATACATATTTAAAAAAAAAAAAAAAAAGCCAGTCCAAACACTTAAATTGGATCTTAAAAAGCATCCTGTTACAAATATAAGCATGCCAATGGTGTTTGCAAAAGGGGAAAATAAATGGGCTAAACTGCAAAATGAAAAACTCATGACCAAAGAGGGCAAGACCAACCCCCCACAAAACTTAAAGGAACGTTAGTGTCAAGAATCTCTGAAAAGGCAGTGTGTACATTAAAATGCCTGCAGGGAGAGGTTATAGACACCAGTCTGTTATGAGTATTTACACTAAAAAAATTTATTTGCACGATTTAAAGGCACAGCGCACTTTAACTATTGGAATTATATTATTTAAGTGTTTATTTGTAGCTAAATACATATTTAAGGTGCTGCTAATACATTTGTTTTTTTCGTTTAGTGCCATCCTTTACTTGTGAGATTATTGTAACATAGACACGAGAACCACTACATTAAGCTGTAGTTGTTTTAGTGACTATAGTGTCCATTTAAGTATGTTAATGCCAAAAAGGTTAATAGTGAAATTGTTACATTTGAATTAGAGATGGTTGCGTTAATCAAGGAGGATCAGGACAACGAAGGCGTTCTAAATAAAAAAAAAAATTTTTCAGTATGAACAAAGAATCTATGGCCTTAAACTTGAAAACCCCTGTTACAAAAGCCTTGCAGCAGTCAGGTGATTAGTTAATCCTGAAAAAAGTGCAGCAATTCAACACTATAGGCTCCAAAATGGTAGCTTAATGAAGCAGTTTTGGTGTATATATCATGTCTTACTGCTCAATTTCCTGTCATTTAGGAGTTAATGGTTTGTGCAGCCCTAGTCACACCTCCCTGTGTTTGACTTACACAGCCTGCCTAAACACTTCTTGTAAGGAAGGATCTAATTATTAGACTTTTGGAGAAAACCAGATGTGGTGCCCAAACTTAGGTCTAAAATCTCAACCCAAAAATACAGTGCTGCGTGCTTCACATCTGTACTTGAGAAATATTGTGAAGGTCTGTTAAGGGATAACATTCAGGAATTTATTTTAACCAACAATACCATTTGCAGGGATCAACATGGTTTTGTGAAAAACGGTTTTGCCAAACTAACTTAATTGTATTCTACGAAAAAGTTAGATAGAAATATGCTTCAGGGTATTCCAGTCTATGTGATCTACTTGCAAATAGTAAAGGTATTTGATACAGTTACACAAAAAAAGATTTCAAAATTTAAATCAATGTATTCTTGGATAGAACATTGGCTTAAAGATAGAGTGCAGGGAATAGTTGTAAATGTAAAATGTTCAAACTGAGCAACATTGGTAAGTAGAGAGCCCTGGAGTTCTGTCCTGGGTCTACTTCTCTTTAATCTGTTTAAAAACTATATTGAAGTGCCCGTGGAAAGTCATGACTTGATGTTTGCAGATGACACATAACTAGGTAAGATACCGTTCAAACATGATATTGTTTCTCTGCAGAGGGATTTGGATAAATTGGGGGACTGGCAAGGCAGGTGGCGGATCAGATGCAATACAGCTTTAATGTAAAGTCATGCATTTTGGAATAAAGAACCCACATGCCACATATAGTAAATGGGGTTGAATTAGGGATTACATTAAATGAAAAGGACCTGGATAACAAACTAGGCAACAGTCTGTAATGCCAGTCTGCTATTGCAATGGCTGGTCTAGTTAGGTTTGAGATCTGACTGCCATTCTGGGGTCGAGAAGGATTTTTTCCATTGATTTGTTGCAAAATTGTAAAGATCTCCAAACAGGGTTTTTGGCTTTCTTTTGGATCAACCGCCGTTGTGAGAAAGGATGAACATGATAGAGGCAAGTTTTTTTTTTTATTTCCAGCCTATGCAACTATATAAATATGAAATGTTTTGCTTTGTGGCGTATGTCACTCCGAAGGGCCCTACAGGACTACTGAACCCCTCCCACCCTTTAAAAAAAAAAAAAAATGATAGATCCTGGGAAGGCTGTATCTGGCGTGTCGGTTCTCCTCTTCTTGGGAGTCTGCTGCCATTGTTGTCTTGGTGCGTTTGGAGGCGGGACCGGTCAATACCCGTCTTGAATGTGGAGGTCTGGCAGATCCAGCGCCCGCAGAAACACAGGTACATCAGCTATTGTAAAAGTTGTTGGATCAGCGCTTAGTGACCAGTAGATAGCTTAGATAAAAAGGGCCGCAACCTAATGGTATGATGTTCCCTCACAAACCATCAAAAAAAGTACAAATGTAAAAACAGAAAAGGTATAGGTCGTACCAGTACTGATAGTATAAAATAATAAAACCAATGAGTACTTAAGCATAAAATGCTTAAAAGGGAACAAAGTCCTGAATAAAAAAAATGGTATAGTCCAAGTTGATTGAAGAAATAAGAGTACGGTAGATCTTATGTGGTCAGAGAGAGTCCAATATCCAGATGGCGTAGAGACATGAAAATAAGAGAAAGTTCCAATAGTGTAAAAATGTAGACAAAGGCGAAATATAATAGTAGTAGTACCCCTCCTACTCACCTAGTCTAGCGCTAGAGCCAGCTCCGGTGTAGATCGCATTCAGTGGCGTTGATCCCCCACTAGTAGGATATAGGTGTTGGTAGGCAGGTGAAGATTCTCAATATGTGAAAGGAAAAAATAAAAGTACCAATATCAGGAGGTTGGTACTTTAAAAAGGTATAATACTCCCATGTGGGTGAGCAGGATATGCTGCTCACATATGAAAGCGTAGGTGGTATAATCCCCACCTAGGATTCTTGGGTGAGTGGGAATTCCAGAGTATATAATAACCAGGTTATTATTAAAAAATAAATCAATAAAATATAAAAAAGTTATGACATAAGCAAAATATCAGGGGCCAATATTCCTTTAATGATATAAATTTAAAAAAGTAAAAACCGTAAAAAACAACAAAAAACTGCCAAACGCGTTTCGCCACACAGGGCTTCATCAAATGGCAATCAAAATATAATATATATTTTATTTATTATTTTCAACTCAAGATTCAGATTTATTGATATAAATTTATGAATTGCCTCCCACAGATTATTTAATTTTGTACACTCCCACCAGATATGTTTATATGTTCCTGTGGTCAGCCCACATCTCCAACTTAGATGGTCTGTTGAGGGGAACATTTTATTCAATTTTTCTGGCACCAAATGCCATCTGTTTAACACTCTAAAAATTAGATTTTCTTAGATTTAATGAATATGTAATTTTTGATACTTTTACCATAGAGGAACCCCAATTTTTGATGTCTATATTGGTATTCAGTTCTTTCTTCCAGATATTTAGAGCCGTGGGTATTTTTTCCTAATTGCAGGATCTACTTAAAGATAAAGCTTTTGAGAGTGGTTTATCCACCCTATATGAGTTAAATAGTAAGATTATTCTTTTGGACAGATTAGACTCTGATTCCATTAGATGTGACATTAAGAAGCTCTTTATTCTCAAAAAATTAAATAATTATTTTGGTGTTAAATTAAATTCTTGCATAAGTTGCGTAAAGGGTTTAATAGCTGTGTTATCTTCATAATTCCAGCTTGTATCCACTTATTCAAATTAATGTCACAAACCTGTTGTTCAATGAACTTCAAGTCTAAATTATTTGGGACTTTATTTTTTATTTTTAGAGTTATTTTAATTTTTTTCCAACTCTTTAACAAATGTGTTAAGATTATATTAGGATATTCCTTTTTATCTGTTTTCATGGTGTTCCAAATCAAACTTTCCACATATTTAACCTCTCCTGCTTTAGCCTCCATCATATACCATCCTTCATTTATATTATCAGATATCTTCATCCTATAGATATGTAAAATTATTGCTTCTATATAATTATTTTGATTAACAGGATATGCCAGTCCTCCCTTGTTTAATTTCTGTGCCAATGTTATTTGGCTTAATCTTGGATTTTTACCTTTCAATATATATACTGCTCAAAAAAATAAAGGGAACACAAAAATAACACATCATAGATCTGAATGAATTAAATATTCTTCTGAGATACTTTGTTTACATAGTTGAATGTGCTGACAACAAAATCACACAAAAATTAAAAAATGGAAATCAAATTTTCAACCCACGGAGGTCTGGATTTGGAGTCACATTTAAAATTAAAGTGGAAAAACACACTACAGGCTGATCCAACGTTGATGTAATGTCCTTAAAACAAGTCAAAATGAGGCTCAGTAGTGTGTGTGACCTCCACGTGCCTGTATGACCTCCCTACAATGCCTGTGCATGCTCCTGATGAGGTGACAGATGGTCTCCTGAGGGATCTCCTCCCAGACCTGGACTAAAGCGTCTGCCAAATCCAGGACAGTCTGTGGTGCAACGTGACGTTGGTGGATGGAGCGAGACATGATGTCCCAGATGTGCTCAATTGGATTCAGGTCTGGGGAACGGGCGGGCCAGTCCATAGCATCAATACCTTCGTCTTGCAGGAACTGCTGACATACTCCAGCCACATGAGGTCTAGCATTGTCTTGCATTAGGAGGAACCCCGGGCCAACCGCACCAGCATATGGTCTCACAAGGGGTCTGAGGATCTCATCTCGGTACCTAATGGCAGTCAGGCTACCTCTGGCGAGCACATGCAGGGCTGTGTGGCCCCCCAAAGAAATGCCACCCCACACCATTACTGACCCACTGCCAAACCGGTCATGCAGGAGGATGTTGCAGGCAGCAGAACGTTCTGTTACGCTACTTGGGTGATTTGGATTGGAACTCAACTGCAGCTTGTAAAACTCCCTAATTACAATAGTGAAGAAACAGAGAATCTTTAAAGTATCAATATTGTAGCTTTAAGAAAAGAGAGAATTGCTGGTAACTTGATTCAAACAAAGTTTTAATAAGTGATAAACTTAAATGAATTGCATGTAGGCAATAATCCAATAAGAAGGAGTGCAAGTAATCAACAACACAAAGTTCATTAATAGGTATTTCCTCAGAGATGCATTAAAGGACCACTCTAGGCACCCAGACCACCTCAGCTTAATGAAGTGGTCTGGGTGCCAGGTCCTTCTAGGGTGAACCCATTTTTTCATAATTATAGCAGTTTCAGAGAAACTGCTATAATTATGAATGGGTTAAGCCTTCCCCCTAATCCTCTAGTGGCTGTCTCATTGACAGCCACTAGAGGCGCTTGCGTGCTTCTCACTGTGATTTTCACAGTGAGAGCACGCAAGCGTCCATAGGAAAGCATTGTGCTTCTAGTGAGAATGCGCGATGCACGCGCTACAAGAAGCCTTGCCGCGGCGATTCAGGCCGGCGCGGGCGTAACGGGAGGGCGGAGAGAGGCGGGTGAGCCCAGCTTGAAAAGTGTGCTTTTACCCCTTTCCCCCTTCCAGAGCCGGGCGGGAGGGGGTCCCTGAGGGTGGGGGCACCCTCAGGGCACTATAGTGCCAGGAAAACGAGTATGTTTTCCTGGCACTATAGTGGTCCTTTAAGTAACATTCTTTAGGTTAATGAGAATAATCTTCAATAGAAACAATAAGCAAGTAGGTGAGAATATTTGCAAAGCAGGAACCGTTCATAGTTAATAAGCATGATGGGAGTTGTCCTCCATATAATTAATAGCTTGAAGCAGTGAAGATTTAAGTAAGCAAGCATTAGTTCATTATTAAATGATATTGTAGACAAATAGCTGAAAGATATACTTAAGGTTAATGTGAGTAGTCCTCCAATAGTTCAGAGATATGTCCACTTGTAAAGTAAGTGAATTTCTATTCTCCAGCAATCCTCTATGGCATGAAGCAGACTTGTCTTAGCCCAGAAGGCT
>OW240915.1:101741956-101815761 GCA_933207985.1 Pelobates cultripes | reverse complement strand
AAGCATCATGGGAGCTGTAGTTATAAAACATCTGGGGAAATACCTTTTGGGCACCCCTGCTGTCTATTTTTGTGTGTGACTGTTGTTTTAGAAGTACACGTGTTCTGCTGCGTCATAATTTCAATGCTTGTTACATCATGAGTGAGTGCATTGTGGCTGAGTTATAGTAATAGATGGTATATCCATATTTAGTTAAACTCCAGGTTTGATGCATGTAGGAGATGCTTCTTAAATGGACAAAATAGTCACCAAAACAACTTTAGCTTAAGTCTCAAAGCAATTTAACTCGTAAATGAGCAGTGTTTATTCAGCCCTAGTCACACCTCCTTTCATGTGACTTACACAGCCATCCAAACACTTCATGTAAAGAGTCATCTGTTTACACTTCCTGTATTAAAAATACTGTTTAATTTAGAATTTCTCATCTCTTGCTTTTTTTTCATAGCCTTCTAGACCTTGGAAGAGCCTCCTGCATGTAATTAAAGTTCAATTTACAGAGCAGGAGATAAACACTTTTAGTTACATCTGATTGAAAGTGAAACCATTTATTTTCATGCAGGCTGTGTCAGTCACAGCCAGAGGTGGTGTGGCTAGGGCTGCATAAACAGAAACAAAAGTGATTTAATTCTTAAATGGCAGAGAATTAAGCAGTGAAACTACAGGAGCATGATCTGTACACTAAAACTGCTTCATTAAAGGACCACTATAGTGCCAGGAAAACATACTTGTTTTCCTGGCACTATAGTGCCCTGAGGGTGCCCCTGCCCTCAGGGACCCCCTCCCACCTGGCTCTGGAAGGGGGAAAGGGGTAAAAACTTACCTTTTTCCAGCGCTGGGCGGAGAGCTCTCCTCCTCCGATCCTCCTCTTCTCCCCGTCGGCTGAATGCGCACGCGCGGCAAGAGCTGTGTGCGCATTCAGCCGGTCACATAGGAAAGCATTCATAATGCTTTCCTATGGACGCTGGCGTGCTATCACTGTGAAAATCACAGTGAGAAGCACGCAAGCGCCTCAAGCGGCTGTCAATGAGACAGCCGCTAGAAGAAATAGGGGAAGGCTTAACCCATTCATAAACATAGCAGTTTCTCTGAAACTATGTTTATGAAAAAATGGGTTAACCCTAGCTGGACCTGGCACCCAGACCACCTCATTAAGCTGAAGTGGTCTGGGTGCCTAGAGTGGTCCTTTAAGCTAAAGTTTCTTTGGTGACTATAGTGTCCCTTTAAAGTGTTTATCACCTCAACATTACCTTTCTCTTATTGCTTCTTCTACTTGTCCACTTTTAAAATGATTTCTTAAGCCAATAAAAGGTGGAACTTGCCTTAAGTCCCACCCATTGTCAAGATTGGTACGTGTAGTCCTACTTTGTCTTATGTTTTAAAGAGAAATAAATCTGAAAAGAACAGATTCTGAAAGAGGTAGAGAAAAGGAAATGATATGAAAAAGGTCTCAAAAGTTTAGGGGTTTTTAGTTTGTTTACAAACAACGCGTACATCCTTTATACCTAAACCAAAGGATCCTATACTGCTATAGATTTATAAGGTGCAGACATATAATGCATTAAAAAAATGTGTAAAAGTGATGCACTATTCTTTTTGTTTTAGTGATGAACAGAAGCAATCTGACATGCAGGAACTAAAGAAAGAAATTGAGAAAGAAGTTTCAGAAAGGATGGAAAAGGTATTTTTATTACGTTTTGGGCTTTATTTACCTTAACCGCTCCCTATTACTTCTTGTGCTTCTCTATTATGTATATATGTGTGTGTGTGTGTGTGTGTGTGTATATATATATATATATATATATATATATATATATATATATATATATATATATATATATATATACACACACACACACACATAAGTATATATACGTAGTTATCTTTAGTTGGGTAAATCAATTTGGGCTTCATTTTTTACAAATAATTAATTTCCAATGTTTATAATATTGTTAATGGTTTTCCTCTAGGTTCAATTATATTACTTTATAAGATAGATCTTGAAAACATTTTCCTTCATTATTGTAGTGTGTGTATTTATCTCCCTCTTTCCCTTTCCACATTAGGGTAAAGCAGCAGATCATTTGCTGAAGTTGGAGGCAGAGTAAGTTCCATCACATGGTGCAATATAACATTGTCTTGGCTTTCTAACATCAGTAGTGCCTAATATTAGGTGTACACTCAGTATTGGAAATTAATGATAAAAACCACCACTGGTGTGCATATGGAGTGCTTACAAATTTGTTGACTCACCCATATGGGTTAACATACATATGTATGGAAAACGTGACTCATAGCGATATATCTGAAACAGATGTAAATGCAAGAAATAGTGCAGATAACGTTTTCAATAAGTGCAGTGAGGGAATATTCTATATGGTCTCACTCACATGTAGCAGAGCCCTATAGGATAGGCTCAGATCTCAATGGCCTGCGTGTGCTTATGGTGACACAGTACCCAATCGGTCCTCTAGGCGTCTGGAGATCCTTATGCATACGAGAGAGAGAGAGAGAGAACAAGGGGAAGAGGAGAACCCCTAGTGCGGTCAATCCCAATGTACAATGTCAAATAGTGCAGAAAAAGTGGCTTCTCACCTGATGTGGAACCCTATACCTGGCTCCGGGTGTGTAGGTGTCTGTGCCTTTAAGGGGGCAACTACCCTTCTTTAAGCAGCAACAATGGAGGGTGGATTCCAAATATAAAACAAAATTTATTAAATAAAGTAGTAAAAACTTACAAGTACAATATAAACAAAATTGTGAGAAATTATAAAATGTGGAATCTTCAATCCTCCAGCCGAAACATGTTTCACTGTACCCAGACAGCTTTTTCAATCGGTAATATAGTTGCTGCTGTTACTTGTTTAAATACTTTGTACTTCCTCCTGTGTGGTCCTTCAAAGTAACAGCAGCAACTATATTACCGATTGAAAAAGCTGTCCACATTTTATAATTTCTCACAATTTTGTTCATATTTTACTTGTAAGTTTTTACTACTTTATTTAATAAATTTTGTTTTATATTTGGAATCCACCCTCCATTGTTGCTGCTTAAAGAAGGGTAGTTGCCCCCTTAAAGGCACAGACACCTACACACCAGGAGCCAGGTATAGGGCTCCACATCAGGTGAGAAGCCACTTTTTCTGCACTATTTGACATTGTACATTGGGATTGACCGCACTAGGGGTTCTCCTCTTCCCCTTGTTCTCTCTCTCTCTCATATGTATGCATAAGGATCTCCAGGCGCCTAGAGGACCGATTGGGTACTGTGTCACCATAAGCACACGCAGGCCATTGAGATCTGAGCCTATCCTATAGGGCTCTGCTACATGTGAGTGAGACCATATAGAATATTCCCTCACTGCACTTATTGAAAACGTTATCTGCACTATTTCTTGCATTTACATTTGTTTCAGATATATCGCTATGAGTCACGTTTTCCATACATATGTATGTTAACCCATATGGGTGAGTCAACAAATTTGTAAGCGCTCCATATGCACACCAGTGGTGGTTTTTATCATTAATTTCCAATACTGAGTGTACACCTAATCTTTTTTGTACTAATCTATAGGGTAGAGAGTCCCTATTTGTGTGGTAGCTGCTGTCATTCTATTCAATTATTAACTGAAAGCGCCTTGAAAACACACAAATTCTTATTTCAGTGCCTAATATTGTTCCTGTCCTGGCCAGCCATTCTGGATATTTCTACTAACTCTTGCCGTTTTAGATTGAGATTGGCCCCAAATGCCTTGAATCACTTCTGAGAATTTGAGCAATTGACTAACAAAAAATAAATTGGCACATTTCATGAAAGCTATAGAAAGTAATGTTTTATCAAAGACTATACTGAATCCTCATGTACATTCAGAGGTGTAACATTTGCGAGGAAAATAGAAACATCCAGCCGGTATATGCAATTGTCTGTGTGGGAAAAATAGTATCCCTTTAATATTTCTGTGTGCGTTTCAGAGTGAACATGGAAAACATGATACATTTAGTTATTTTTCTTTAAAATATTTTGCTATGACTTGCCACAAATTAGTTAATTCAAACCTAAACCTAAAAGTGTGGAAATTAGTTGTCATATGGGAAGCTTGTGGTAGGTCAAACAGTCATGAACTCTAAAATAGAAATAAGCACACACTAATAAGCGTTGTTTTTAATATTTACTTTTACAATTTCTGTTATGATGTTTGAAGGGCAACCAGTTAAGAAACAAAATAATGCTAACAGTATAAAGATGTAAAGAAGGCCTCTAATTAAACAAGTTTATTTAGTGAATTTTCTTTTGACATTTTAATTTTTGTTTGTTTTTGTTTACATAGGTTAGAAGAAACAAAAAGTCTTCTTAACAATAAAGTGCATTCTCTAACTGAACTGAGCAAGGAAATTGAAAGAACAAGAGGCTTGGAGGCTAAAGCCTTCCAAGAAAAAGAAGAAATAAGGTCACTACTAGAGGGAAAATATGAAGAAACTGAAAAACTTTCACAAGTAAGAAATAGAAAGGTCATATACTAACAATTTTATATTACTCATTCCATTTTGCATTGAAAAATGGACTGTAGGGTCCCATTTACTTCCTGTGCTTATTTGCTTGAACGACTATAGTTCTGCCATGCCCATATAAAAGATTTTTATGTCTAGCTGTAAGCAAGCTCAGAAAGCTCATGAAGGACATCTTTGACACATATATATGTCCTTGGTGGGAAATTGTTAATTGACTGACTGTCAACAAAAGCACCCAATGGGTGGGAGGAGAGTCTGTTCAACGGAATTCCAAGCTGTTACGGTTTTATTCAGAGTAGTAAGTAGCAATAAGAGACTCAAATTATTGACAATAGAAGAGCAATCAAATAAATAGGACACTCACTTCTGGTTTCTTGGCCATGGCCTATCTGGCACATTAATCAAGTGAAGTGGTTAGAAATACTATAAAAAAACACTATTCTGACATTATATGGAACATTTCTTCTTCAGGAAAGTCAGAGGTATCTCTGATAGTAATGTAAAAGTCCTGTAATTTTCCTGTCAGCATTGCACTTGAAGTAGGTGTTATGGATCATTGTTAAAATCTAGAATGAACATTCAGGGAATCCACTGAAAAGCGAAGAGAAACAACGTTGCACTGGCTGCAGTCAACCCATACCTGATGAATGCAAAAATAAACTCTGCTCTTTTTACACAAGGATAACAGAAGAGGCATTAAAATGCCTTCAATTTCCTTTGTTCTAGTTGCACTGAATACAGACATTCCTGAATTTAATAAAGAGAAAGTAACACATTGTGTCCTATAACAGTCACAATTGTGTACAATGTAATAATGTTTCACTTTTTGCAACAAAAAGTATTCTAAGCATTTTAAATTAAAGTGGTGATTTTGCTTGAAACCCACTAGGTAGCAGCAAACCCAAAAGAGAATAATAAGGTATCTGTAGTTTAAAACTGTTCTTTCATCAGAACCAGAATGGATGATCATATCTTACTGAATTAACAGGTCACCTTGACCCAAATATGTGTCTTATCGATAGGAGGCTGAGATTTAAACCATCAGTGTGCTACCATGTGAGAAATAAACATGTAAGAATGTAATCTAAAAATGTTAGACCTTTGCATGCATAAATGTAACCAGCAACTGTAGTTGAAGTATTTCATGCACCCCCAAAACACACACAGTCATCCAGTTATCTTTTCTAGGGTCTATACAATAATGAAATATTGTTAACAAGATGCACATAAAATGACAATATAACCAATATTTAAAATTATGTACCTCGGTGGTGTTTATTTTTGAAAGTAGTGGTCTAATATGATTAAGCATTGGTATTTTTTATGTTATGATTCTAGTTTCTATGAGAGCCATAACTAATATCTATGTTTATCAATTAATTGTAGGAACTGGATATGCTAAGGAAGCAAGTTGTCTTTCTTGCTGAAGAAAATGGAAAATTACTTGGTCACCAAAATCTCAACCAGAAGATTCAGCACCTTGTTAAACTTAAGAAAGAGAATACTAAACTCATAGAGGTGTGTGTGTTTTTAGATTTATCAAGTGTTAAGTGGATACATTATCATCTTGATTATTTTGACTCTCAAATTAATTTTGCAGTCTTTTTACATTTATTATATGTATGGGACTATGTTTCAAACAATCTCCAAACCACCTTCCACATTGCTGCCATGGCTGAATTGTGACAGTAATATAACCTATTTGTAGTAGAACTAATTAACACCACAGCCACACACCAAACGCTGCCAATCATGAGCTAATTGCAGCAGAAATTTAACACTTAAATAATTGCTAGAAGTTTGTAACACCCTCCTTGAGCTTTCCCACTTGCCCAGACCAGGTAGCATTCTTAACCGCTTCTCTCTCTCAAGTGTTCAGAGCTGGACCAGTGAATGCTTAGTCAGGTGCATGCACAAGTCTCCTTGGTCCATCACAGCTAGGTGCCGTCAGTAAAACGTTAAGTACCTATAGTTCAGCATCATTCATACCGCTACAAAAGAGCAAGGAGACAGGCATAAGGAGTGAAGATAGCACACATGAGCCGTTACTAAATATGTCAAAGTGTAAAATAAAATAGCAAAACACTGTAAATTTAACCTGCATGGTCATTTCCAGTCACTAAATGCGAGTTGTGACGGACCGACTGGATACCTCCATCAATCATTGCTTCCTAGTAATTCTGGAGTACCATGAGCACCGCACCGGACACCATAACCACCGTAAAAAACCCACAAACCGCCGCCGCTTGGTTGGGGTCTCGCTGTCCTCCACCCACCCTGAACTCAAGACCAGGATCCAGCTTTCACTGGGTAGACGTCTCCTAGTCCAGAGAGCAAAGCAGACTGCAGACAAGAGCAATCGTTGTAAGCCAAGGGAGTATAGTGATTATTGCAATCCCCAAAGTGAATATAGCCCCCAAACATGAGCCTAGACTTCATGAAGGGTAAAACGAATCTCTTTAATGGCAGCTACAACTGGCCTTGTATTCAGGTCCCCATGCAAGGGGCGCTCCCCCCTGGACATGAGAGTAGACTACAATAAAAACATACACACGATTACATTGGCTCTCAGGTCCTGGACACTCCCATACAAAATAGATCAATCCCTCACCTGTGCCTGGGAGATAATGGAATCAGCACTGTGTTAAACTCAATTATCTCCAGGCACAGAAAACATACATTTTTACAAAACCCCCAAAATACCTTAAACACAAAATCTCCATAAAAGTTACATCCCCTGATGGCCCTGATCTGGGTGACCAACATATCCAAAAATCACCCAGATCGTTTCAGGAATTTCCTGGAAGTCCTAATTTGACCGATTGCACACATGGTACCATGCCCAAAACAGTTTCAGAGAATCCGGGCTTGCAGTTGGTCTAGTTCGGTAGTTTAAAAGCGAACAAACTATCAAACATAGTCAATAGTCTTACCCTGGAGCTTGTTCCCCTTGTTCGTGGGAACGTTTCCACCGAACAGTGGAAGTCCAGCGGTGTTCGGGAGTTTGTGTCCGAAAATAGTTCCATGAACTTGACGACCAAACACTGCTGCCTTTCTTTCATGCAAACAAGATGGCCTCCACCTTGTGCTCGTCCATAGGAAATGCAGCCACCCAGACAAACACTTAGAATACTGCGGTAGAAATTGCTACAAAGTAGCAATTAGGCTCAACAAGCTCCAGGGTGGTCTCCGATTTGTGCTGCTTTGTGGTTCCTGAACCAAATCTATAAAATCCCACAAACCAGGTCTGTTCACATAGTTTTTTTTTTTTTTTTTTACAGGGCCCATAGTCTTTTGAGGAAAAAAACTCGCCAGCAGGTTCAGTTCGTCACACAAGTGGTTAAGTGGAAATCTTGAGATTTGTAGCTCATACAAAGACCCGTGTGTGCATCTTACCTTTTGTAGGTCTAATCTTAGTATTGCCAATGCCCAATATAGGAAATATGCTTTCGAAGTAAGTGGACTAACTAATAGTGTCATATGTCCCTGGAATATATGTATGGTAGGCAATATTTTGCATAAATAAGTTAGACCACACAATAAACACAGACAGTTTATTTGTTTCAATGGGCTTGGCCATGGTGTTTATTTAACACTTAAAAGGGGCATACCACCATAACTTGATAACGGTAACATATTCACATAAACTTTTCACTTTACTTCCAAAACTTTTAACTTTCACCATCACTTAATTGTCAGTCAGTCATAGCTAACCTGAACGCCTTTTATATACAACCATTTAACACATATCCTTCCTCAGATTTTGAACTGAGGATGACTTTGCCCCAATGCTTTCCAACACCACGACAATAATTATAAAGAAAGTTAGCGAGTAGGGAAGGGCGGGGGTCTGGCCGTGCTTCTCCTGTCTTGAAAGACCTCTGACAGAGATTGTGCTCGCGCTGCCACTTTTATGCTTACCTGGCTTCCCGCTCTCTTTCTCGCTCGCGGCAAGCAACCAATCCCCAGCCAGCTCTTATCCCCAGCAACAGCTGTGTCATCAAATCTGCCCAGTGACTTGTCCTACTCAGCCCAACAACCTAACCAGGGGTCATGAACTTTTACTAACTTTCCCTCACTGAACTAACAGGACAACTAACACTGTATTGCCACCATACATATATGCCACAGTGCTTAATACCTGTGGCATCTTATTCATTAAGATTGTTCATGTTTTTCATACTAGATGTAAGATTTAGTAAAATGTTCTGGTGTAAAAACTGGTGCATAACATTGTTAAAGGGAATGAGTCGCCAATAGAATTTGACTGCTTAGCCCAGTAGTTTCCACAGTGAATTGTCCAATATGTCCTGGGTTTTCTTGAAAATATGATTTGTATATTTATTTTTAATGTCTAGTATTTTCCTCGGTATTCCTTTCATGTGAGTAGTGTCCAGTCATCAGGACATTGCATTTCTCTTTAAAATGCCTATAGTGCTTGGTTTTGTTTTAATGTATCTTTTTTTTTTTTTTTTTTTTTTTAGGATGCGGAAAAAATGCGTATAGAGATTGCCTTCCTCAAAGAGGGGAAAAAATGCGAACACTGCTCCAGTAATGTTTCAAACAAAATATGATCACTTTATCGATGTATTGTCTTTCAAAAAAGCTAAACAAGAAAGCTGCCATACATGGAGACATTATGCAAATACTCTCTTCTGTGACTCCTGGTTAAATCTTACCTAGTGGACTTTTACAATTTTAAATGTGTGTCTAAAATATTTAGAAAGAGAAATAAAAATAATTGCAGTTGCCAAAAATTTTTGGTGTTTTGTTAAAAATCCATTACTAACAAATCCGTACTCTGAACAACCCCATATGCCATGTGCGCATGTACATATTTGAATTCAGAACAAAATAATTTAATTACATAAACCCATCTTTTTTTTTTTTTTTTTTTAATATGGGAGAATTGCCTTCGTTGCTAAAGCAGACGTAGTAAATTATGTGTGCGTGTGCTTCTAAAACAGGGTGTCAATGTTTGAAACTGTGTATCTACTTATTTCTCTACAGCAAACAGAACTGCAAGTTGTCGTGTTTATTCACTAAACCCTGAATTGTAGTCAATTGATGTGCAAATAACAAAATGTAGGCCCAAATTTTTTTATTTCTCATTAAACCACTGCACATTTCTCTTAGTAGAAAATACTGTAAAATATTTGTCTTGGGGGTAACTGTAGATTAGAATTCTTGTATAGAGCAAAACAAAATTGATCCACAATGGGTGTAATTGGAATAACCGCAAGAACCTTAGTGATTGAATTTATGAGTTTATTTACCCAAAGACTAAGGATATATTCTTGTGGTCTTAAAAAAACGAATTTTTGATGAACACATTTACTGATGTTCACGGAAAATATTTATGCCACATTAAATAAAAGTAGCATAGGCATAAATTTTATTGTTCTTACAGTTTATGGAAATATGAAAGGTTTCCACTGTTTGTATTATATTAGTATTCTATTGTATGTCTTCCTTTCTCTCCCTTTTTATCTGAGCCACAAAAACGTAAATAAAATATTTCTACTAATGTTTTGGTTTTCGGCTTTGGTTATTATAAGTTTGTGTGTGTTTAAGAGAAAATAAGTAAATTAAATATAAAAGCTGGGAATATAAACTAATATAGGAAACACACAAATGACACATATACTTGGATGGTATTGTAATAGTATTGATCTCTTTTCTAACATTCACTTGAGAAATGGCCATAATCTATTATTTGAGATTCACTCAAAAAAAAGTTTATATGGACTTTACAAAGATCCTTAAAGGAACACTATAGTGCTAGGAATACAAATCTGTAATTAATAAGTGTATTAAGCAGTATAAGAAAAAGTAACTTTTACAGAAAATTAATTTTGATTAGCAAATAGAAACCGAGCATAATTAAGTTAGCAGACATAATGTGCCTCTAAGAGGATTAAAGGAATTGAACACATGACACTCTGGGATGTCTGATACATACCGTATATACTCGAGTATAAGCAGAGTTTTTCGGCACATTTTTTGTGCTGGAAAACCCCCACTCGGCTTATACTCGAGTCAATGTCTGTATTGTGGAGCTGCACGGAGGAGAAGGGAGCTGCAGGAAGGTAAGTAAGAGCTCCCTGTCAGCCCCCCACTGAACTGCCAATGCCACTGGACCACCAGGGATTTAATATTATTTTATTTTAATAATAAAATAATATTATTAAAATAATATTTTAATATTTGCATTATTTTTTTAAAATGTTTTTTGGTCCCCCCTCCCTGCTTGTTGCCTGGCCAGGGAGGGGGGACAAAAACATTTAAAAAATAATAATGCAAATATTAAAATATAATAAAATAATATTATTTTAATATTATATTATATTATTATTTTAATATTTGCATGTTTTTTTAATGGTTTTTTGTCCCCCCTACCTGCTTGTTGCCTGGCCAGGGAGGGGGGACAAAAAGCATTTAAAAAAAAAAAATAAATAATGCAAATATTAAAATAATAAAATAATATTATTATTTTAATATATTATTTTAATATTTTATTATATTATTTTAATATTTGCATTATTTTTTTTTTGTCCCCCCTCCCTGACCAGGCAATAAGCAGGGAGAGGGGACAATAATGAAAATATTAAAATAATAATATTATTAAAATAATATAATATTAAAATAATATAAAAATGCCCTCCCCTCATCCAGTTTACACACACTGCACACACACACACACTGCATTATATACACACAACAGACAAACACACACACTGCATTCATTATATATATATACACACACACACTCTGCATTCATTATTTGCACACACTGTAAATAAATATTCAATTAATGTAATTTTATTGGGATTCAATTTAGAAATTTACCAGTAGCTGCTGCATTTCCAACCCTAGGCTTATACTCGAGTCAATACGTTTTCCCAGTTTTTTGTGGTAAAATTAGGGGCCCCGGCTTATATTCGGGTCGGCTTATACTCGAGTATATACGGTAAGCGTAAATAGATATAAAAAAAAAAAAATCATTAGAACAGGCGTACCCGAAAGGTCCCCAGATGTTTTCAAAACTACAACTCCCATGATGCTCTGCCATTCTAAAGGCATGCAAAGCATCATGGGAGTTGTAGTTCTGACATTTGGGGATCTACCTTTTTGGCAGCTCTGCGTTAGAACATTAACAAGAACTATAGCATGTCAAACGTTTCTAAATACGGAACCAGACTATGTTAGTAAGTAAGACGAGCCCCATGCATCGGAGGAGAAAGGTCTCCTCCGATGAACAGAACTAGCATGATTGGTGTGCAATAGAAAGGAATACAAATCTGTATTTCAAACACTATTGTTCCTGGCTCTGCTCTTATTCAAGAGAAAATGAAGCAATTTAAAATTGGATTAGATAAAGGGATCAATAGAATACATATTTAAAAAAAAAAAAAAAAACAGTCCAAACACTTAAATTGGATCTTTAAAAGCATCCTGTTACAAATATAAGCATGCCAATGGTGTTTGCAAAAGGGGAAAATAAATGGGCTAAACTGCAAAATGAAAAACTCATGGCCAAAGAGGGCAAGACCAACCCCCACAAAACTTAAAGGAACGTTAGTGTCAAGAATCTCTGAAAAGGCAGTGTGTACATTAAAATGCCTGCAGGGAGAGGTTATAGACACCAGTCTGTTATGAGTATTTACACTAAAAAAATCTATTTGTACGATTTAAAGGCACAGCGCACTTTAACTATTGGAATTATATTATTTAAGTGTTTATTTGAAGCTAAATACATATTTAAGGTGCTGCTAATACATTTGTTTTTTTTTCGTTTAGTGCCATCCTTTACTTGTGAGATTATTGTAACATAGACACGAGAACCACTACATTAAGCTGTAGTTGTTTTAGTGACTATAGTGTCCATTTAAGTATGTTAATGCCAAAAAGGTTAAACGTGAAATTGTTGTTACATTTGAATTCGAGATGGTTGCGTTAATCAAGGAGGATCAGGACAAGGCAGACGTTCTAAATAAAAAAATTTTTATTCAGTATGAACAAAGAATCTATGGCCTTAAACTTGAAAACCCCTGTTACAAAAGCCTTGCAGCAGTCAGGTGATTAGTTAATCCTGGAAAAAGTGCAGCAATTCAACACTATAGGCTCCAAAATGGTAGCTTAATGAAGCAGTTTTGGTGTATATATCATGTCTTACTGCTCAATTTCCTGTCATTTAGGAGTTAATGGTTTGTGCAGCCCTAGTCACACCTCCCTGTGTTTGACTTACACAGCCTGCCTAAACACTTCCTGTAAGGAAGGATCTAATTATTAGACTTTTGGAGAAAACCAGATGTGGTGCCCAAACTTAGGTCTAAAATCTCAACCCAAAAATACAGTGCTGCGAGCTTCACATCTGTACTTGAGAAATATTGTGAAGGTCTGTTAAGGGATAACATTCAGGAATTTATTTTAACCAACAATACCATTTGCAGGGATCAACATGGTTTTGTGAAAAACGGTTTTGCTAAACTAACTTAATTGTATTCTATGTAAAAGTTAGATAGAAATATGCTTCAGGGTATTCCAGTCTATGTGATCTACTTGCAAATAGTAAAGGTATTTGATACAGTTACACAAAAAAGATTTCAAAATTTAAATCAATGTATTCTTGGATAGAACATTGGCTTAAAGATAGAGTGCAGGGAATAGTTGTAAATGTAAAATGTTCAAATTGAGCAACATTGGTAAGTAGAGAGCCCTTGAGTTCTGTCCTGGGTCTACTTCTCTTTAATCTGTTTAAAAACTATATTGAAGTGCCCGTGGAAAGTCATGACTTGATGTTTGCAGATGACACATAACTAGGTAAAATACCGTTCAAACATGATATTGTTTCTCTGCAGAGGGATTTGGATAAATTGGGGGACTGGCAAGGCAGGTGGCGGATCAGATGCAATACAGCTTTAATGTAAAGTCATGCATTTTGGAATAAAGAACCCACATGCCACATACATTAAATGGGGTTGAATTAGGGATTACATTAAATGAAAAGGACCTGGATAACAAACTAGGCAACAGTCTGTAATGCCAGTCTGCTATTGCAATGGCTGGTCTAGTTAGGTTTGAGATCTGACTGCCATTCTGGGGTCGAGAAGGATTTCTTCCATTGATTTGTTGCAAAATTGTAAAGATCTCCAAACAGGGTTTTTGGCTTTCTTTTGGATCAACCGCCGTTGTGAGAAAGGATGAACATGATAGAGGCAAGTTTTTTTTATTTCCAGCCTATGCAACTATATAAATATGAAATGTTTTGCTTTGTGGCATATGTCACTCCGAAGGGCCCTACAGGACTACTGAACCCCTCCCCCCACCTTTAAAAAAAAAATAAAAAAAAATAGATCCTGGGAAGGCTGTATCTGGCGTGTCGGTTCTCCTCTTCTTGGGAGTCTGCTGCCATTGTTGTCTTGGTGCGTTTGGAGGCGGGACCGGTCAATACCCATCTTGAATGTGGAGGTCTGGCAGATCCAGCGCCCGCAGAAACACAGGTACATCAGCTATTGTAAAAGTTGTTGGATCAGCGCTTAGTGACCAGTAGATAGCTTAGATAAAAAGGGCCGCAACCTAATGGTATGATGTTCCCTCACAAACCATCAAAAAAAGTACAAATGTAAAAACAGAAAAGGTATAGGTCGTGCCAGTACTGATAGTATAAAATAATAAAACCAATGAGTACTTAAGCATAAAATGCTTAAAAGGGAACAAAGTCCTGAATAAAAAAAATGGTATAGTCCAAGTTGATTGAAGAAATAAGAGTACGGTAGATCTTATGTGGTCAGAGAGAGTCCAATATCCAGATGGCGTAGAGGCATGAAAATAAGAGAAAGTTCCAATAGTGTAAAACTGTAGACAAAGGCGAAATATAATAGTAGTAGTACCCCCTCCTACTCACCTAGTCTAGCGCTAGAGCCAGCTCCGGTGTAGATCGCATTCAGTGGCGTTGATCCCCCACTAGTAGGATATAGGTGTTGGTAGGCAGGTGAAGATTCTCAATATGTGAAAGGAAAAAATAAAAGTACCAATATCAGGAGGTTGGTACTTTAAAAAGGTATAATACTCCCATGTGGGTGAGCAGGATATGCTGCTCACATATGAAAGCGTAGGTGGTATAATCCCCACCTAGGATTCTTGGGTGAGTGGGAATTCCAGAGTATATAATAACCAGGTTATTATTAAAAAATAAATCAATAAAATATAAAAAAGTTATGACATAAGCAAAATATCAGGGGCCAATATTCCTTTAATGATATAAATTTAAAAAAGTAAAAACCGTAAAAAACAACAAAAAACTGCCAAACGCGTTTCGCCACACAGGGCTTCATCAAATGGCAATCAAAATATAATATATATTTTATTTATTATTTTCAACTCAAGATTCAGATTTATTGATATAAATTTATGAATTGCCTCCCACAGATTATTTAATTTTGTACACTCCCACCAGATATGTTTATATGTTCCTGTGGTCAGCCCACATCTCCAACTTAGATGGTCTGTTGAGGGGAACATTTTATTCAATTTTTCTGGCACCAAATGCCATCTGTTTAACACTCTAAAATTAGATTTTCTTAGATTTAATGAATATGTAATTTTTGATACTTTTACCATAGAGGAACCCCAATTTTTGATGTCTATATTGGTATTCAGTTCTTTCTTCCAGATATTTAGAGCCGTGGGTATTTTTTCCTAATTGCAGGATCTACTTAAAGATAAAGCTTTTGAGAGTGGTTTATCCACCCTATATGAGTTAAATAGTAAGATTATTCTTTTGGACAGATTAGACTCTGATTCCATTAGATGTGACATTAAGAAGCTCTTTATTCTCAAAAAATTAAATAATTATTTTGGTGTTAAATTAAATTCTTGCATAAGTTGCGTAAAGGGTTTAATAGCTGTGTTATCTTCATAATTCCAGCTTGTATCCACTTATTCAAATTAATGTCACAAACCTGTTGTTCAATGAACTTCAAGTCTAAATTATTTGGGACTTTATTTTTTATTTTTAGAGTTATTTTAATTTTTTTCCAACTCTTTAACAAATGTGTTAAGATTATATTAGGATATTCCTTTTTATCTGTTTTCATGGTGTTCCAAATCAAACTTTCCACATATTTAACCTCTCCTGCTTTAGCCTCCATCATATACCATCCTTCATTTATATTATCAGATATCTTCATCCTATAGATATGTAAAATTATTGCTTCTATATAATTATTTTGATTAACAGGATATGCCAGTCCTCCCTTGTTTAATTTCTGTGCCAATGTTATTTGGCTTAATCTTGGATTTTTACCTTTCAATATATATACTGCTCAAAAAAATAAAGGGAACACAAAAATAACACATCATAGATCTGAATGAATTAAATATTCTTCTGAGATACTTTGTTTACATAGTTGAATGTGCTGACAACAAAATCACACAAAAATTTAAAAATGGAAATCAAATTTTCAACCCACGGAGGTCTGGATTTGGAGTCACATTTAAAATTAAAGTGGAAAAACACACTACAGGCTGATCCAACGTTGATGTAATGTCCTTAAAACAAGTCAAAATGAGGCTCAGTAGTGTGTGTGACCTCCACGTGCCTGTATGACCTCCCTACAATGCCTGTGCATGCTCCTGATGAGGTGACAGATGGTCTCCTGAGGGATCTCCTCCCAGACCTGGACTAAAGCGTCTGCCAAATCCAGGACAGTCTGTGGTGCAACGTGACGTTGGTGGATGGAGCGAGACATGATGTCCCAGATGTGCTCAATTGGATTCAGGTCTGGGGAACGGGCGGGCCAGTCCATAGCATCAATACCTTCGTCTTGCAGGAACTGCTGACATACTCCAGCCACATGAGGTCTAGCATTGTCTTGCATTAGGAGGAACCCCGGGCCAACCGCACCAGCATATGGTCTCACAAGGGGTCTGAGGATCTCATCTCGGTACCTAATGGCAGTCAGGCTACCTCTGGCGAGCACATGCAGGGCTGTGTGGCCCCCCAAAGAAATGCCACCCCACACCATTACTGACCCACTGCCAAACCGGTCATGCAGGAGGATGTTGCAGGCAGCAGAACGTTCTGTTACGCTACTTGGGTGATTTGGATTGGAACTCAACTGCAGCTTGTAAAACTCCCTAATTACAATAGTGAAGAAACAGAGAATCTTTAAAGTATCAATACTGTAGCTTTAAGAAAAGAGAGAATTGCTGGTAACTTGATTCAAACAAAGTTTTAATAAGTGTTAAACTTAAATGAATTGCATTTAGGCAATAATCCAATAAGAAGAAGTGCAAGTAATCAACAACACAAAGTTCATTATTAAAGGACCACTATAGTGCCAGGAAAACATACTCGTTTTCCTGGCACTATAGTGCCCTGAGGGTGCCCCCACCCTCAGGGACCCCCTCCCGCCCGGCTCTGGAAGGGGGAAAGGGGTAAAAACGTACCTTTTTCCAGCACTGGGCGGAGAGCTCTCCTCCTTCTCTCCTCCTCTTCTCCGCCCCGTCGGCTGAATGCGCACGCACGGCGAGAGCTGTGTGCGCATTCAGCAGGTCACATAGGAAAGCATTCATAATGCTTTCCTATGGACGCAGGCGTGCTCTCACTGTGAAAATCACAGTGAGAAGCACGCAAGCGCCTCTAGTGGCTGTCAATGAGACAGCCACTAGAGGGAATAGGGGGAAGGCTTAACCAGCTTAATCTCTGAAACTGCTATGTTTATAAAAAAATGGGTTAACCCTAGAAGGACCTGGCACCCAGACCACTTCATTAAGCTGAAGTGGTCTGGGTGCCTAGAGTGGTCCTTTAAGTATTTCTTCAGAGATGAATAAAGTAACATTCTTTAAGTACATGAGAATAATCTTCAATAGAAACAATAAGCAAGTAGCTAAGAATATTTGCAGAGCAAGAACAGTTCATAGTTAATAAGCATGATGGGAGTTGTCCTCCATATAATTAGTAGCTTGAAGCAGTGAAGATTTGAGTAAGCAAGCATTAGTTCATTATTAAATGATATTGTAGACAAATAGCTGAAAGATATACTTAAGGTTAATGTGAGTAGTCCTCCAATAGTTCAGAGATATGTCCACTTGTAAAGTAAGTGAATTTCTATTCTCCAGCAATCCTCTATGGCATGAAGCAGACTTGTCTTAGCCCAGAAGGCTAGGACGACTTCAGAGCTTGTAGAGCAGGCGTGTCCCAGAAGCCGGCGTGCATACTCGGAAGTAGGACCCACATTGCCAGAGCCTGCGGAGAGGTAAGTCTGGCAGAAGTAACTCCCAGTATCACCAAGCACCCTCTCTCTGGCGCGGTCTCCCTAAATACCGTCAGAGCTGCATCAGAGGGGGGCGGGGTCCGGCTCCGCACAGAGGAGTGCCGAACCCGGAAGTGTTACCGCATGACACGTTCTCCACAGCGTCTCCAGACTCTGTCACATCTGTCACATGTGCTCAGTGTGAACTGGCTTTCATCTGTAAAGAGCACAGGGCGCCAGTGTCGAATTTGTCAATCTTGGTGTTCTTTGGCAAATGCCAAACATACTGAACGGTGTTGGGCTGTAAGCACAACCCCCACCTGTGGATGTCAGGCTCTCATACCACCCTCATGTAGTCTGTTTCTGACCGTTTGAGCAGACACATGCACATTTGTGGCCTGCTGGAGGTCATTTTGCAGGGCTCTGGCAGTGCTCCTCCTGTTCCTCCTTGCACAAAGGCTGAGGTAGCGGTCCTGCTGCTGGGTTGTTGCCCTCTTACGGCCTCCTATACGTCTCCTGATGTACTGGCCTGTCTCCTGGTAGTGCCTCCATGCTCTGGACACTACGCTGACAGACACAGCAAACCTTCTTGCCACAGCTCGCATTGATGTGCCATCCTGGATGAGCTGCACTACCTGAGGCACTTGTTTGGGTTGCAGACTACGTCTCATGCTACCACTAGAGTGAAAGCACCGCCAGCATTCAAAAGTGACCAAAACATCAGCCAGGAAGCATAGGAACTGAGAAGTGGTCTGTGGTCACCACCTGCAGAACCACTCCTTTATTGGGGGTGTCTTGCTAGTTGCCTATAATTTCCACCTGTTGTCTATCCCATTTGCACAACAGCATGTGAAATTGATTGTCACTCAGTGTTGCTTCCTAAGTGGACAGTTTGATTTCACATAAGTGTGATTGGGAGTTACATTGTGTTGTTTAAGTGTTCCCTTTTTTTGAGCTGTGCATATTGCATAAAGCTTCTTTGAATCATTTCAAGCCAGTTGTTAGAGATATAAAAAGGTAGCATTTGTTAATATACTTGTAATAACCAAGATTGATGTCTCTCACCGCAATTGGGCCTTATGTATAATAACAACTATAGGGGTAACCAACTTTTGATCACCAGTTACGCTCATGTCACGAAGGGGCATAACTCAGGAGACGGGAAAGAGTATGGGGGATGCTCCGAGAAAACAGGGACACACAAGGCTTTAATATGTATCGGTACCTAAAGAGAGTACGAGAGGGGCGGGTGGACGCGAAGTTGAATTAGAACTAGTAACTAGACACGACTGGCAAGCAGGTCACAGCAGATAACCTATCACCAAACCATCAACTTGCAGGCAACTGCCCGCAGCACCCCCCTTCCCCAATAGCTACTACTCTCTACCGACAACCACCATGCAAAGACCAATAGAGGTATAAAGGCCCCATGACAACTGTCCCGCATGGTTGGGCATTGTGCCCTGGGACAATGGCCCACGATGGGGCTATACATAAGCGACTAACATTGACCCCTACGAGAACACGAAAACAAATTCAAAACATGGTACAATAATATCCCAGACGGGACAAGTTCCGTGCCCTGCTCGGCCCCCCTCCACTTCCCGCCCACTGCTCAGGATAGTTATAGTAACGGTTGTATCCACCTAAACATGGGTCTCGACAGGGTCCTGGGAAACCGTCCTCCGCCCCGCTAGAGGTGATCCCCTCAGCGAAGTGGACGCACACCCCCATAGCTCCTGGTGACTGCTAAGATCCGGAATTGTTCATTAGACCCTCCACGGACTAATTTGTATATTTGTATATCGTTTTTTTCTCAGGTAGTAGACGACACATAGCCTACTACCCCATCTCTCTTACTTTCTTTTCTACCTCTCTCTCCTGCCCATATCTTCAGCTTCCCCTATCTCAACCCACCCCCACCTTCCCCTCTCTCCCATCACCCTCTGGAGAAGCGGATGTACCACAGGAGGAGCAGGCCGACCAGCAACTAGCAGACGCAGCACAGACCTACAGTGGGATACTCAAGCATGGTATGAGTATAAAACCACATCATACGCAAATACGACATGGACCTCCTACTGACCTCCTTAAATGTTAATGGACTAAATACCCCCAACAATCGTAGGTTACTCCTCAGGGAAATCCACAGGCAAAAGGCTGACATAGCATTCATTCAAGAATCCCACATACCACGCACTTCTAAGGTACAAATAACAAACCACATCTATACAAGGACTTACACTTCCAGGGCAGCCTATAAAAAAAAAATGGTGTAGAAATACTCATACACAAAAGATGCCCCATCCAGGTTAAGGTAGTCCAAACGGACAGAGAGGGTCGGTACGTGGTGCTCTCAGGCACATTGTACAATAATACCTACCACTTCATCAATTTCTATGGCCCGAACACCCCTATCCCGCAGTTCTGGACAGACCTGGAAACCTTGATCAGAACCCTCCCGAGAGGAACACTCATACTAGGGGGAGACCTAAACGCCACACCCTGCCCAGCATCTGACGGTAGTGGGGGACAATATCTCCCCCGATCACACAACAGAGGTGGACAAGACAAACTTCTACACAACTTCATACAAAACACGGGCCTACTGGACCAGTGGAGACTCCAACACCCGGGAGAACAGGACTACATGTTTTTTTCAGCAGCACATAAAACCTACTCATGCATAGATCTCTTCCTTACCAACAAAATAGGCATGCAATGGATCAGAACCTCGGTGATTAACCCGATATCATGGTCAGACCACGCAGACATTGCGCTCACCTTAAAAACCCAGTAACTATGCACCATGGAAATGGAGGCTGAACGCCTCTCTCCTCAGGGACCCGCAAATAAAAGAGGACATTCAAAAAGAAATTGCACAATACTTCCAGACCAACAACACACCAGACATATCCCCAACAATGCTCTGGACGGCCCACAAAACAGTGATACGCGAACTCCTCATACAGATAGCACCCCGACAAAAACAAAAAATATGATAAACTTACAGACTTACAAAAACAACTGCGCAAAATAGAACTGCAACACAAACAGACGGTCACCCAGACCACGACCAGGGAACTAATGGAAATCAGATGACTAATCATGACACTAATGATAGATGACATAAGTACAGAACTCATAAGAACGAAAATACTTTTCTACGAAAAGTCGAATAAAATGGACACACTACTCGCAAAAGCCCTCAGACCCAAAACCAATGCCCCCATGATAACCGCCACTAGAAACAAACAGGGACAGATTCTCACAAACCCGACAAACATAAATGAAGAATTTACAAAATTCTTCATGGCAGTGTACAACCACTCCCCCACACTAACAGAAGACAACGTGGCACACACGTCAGCAGTGGCAGCATTTCTGGACAAAGTCCAACTTCCACAACTCAAGGCGGACCTGATAGCACCCCTGGGAGCCCCGATAGAAAAGGAGGAGGTAGAAAGAGCAATAGCAGGACTCAAAGGAAACAAGGCCCAAGGTCCAAATGGCTTTGAAGGGGCATATTATAAAACATACAAAGATGACCTGACACCCCACCTGACCAGGATGTACACACAATGGACAGCAGGAGAGGCCCCTTCTCCAGACCTTACAACCGCAAACATCACACTTATTCCAAAACCAGACAGAGACTCCACACAAGTGACCAACTACTGCCCCATCTCTCTCATAAACTTTGATGTAAAGTGCTTCCGTGCAGACTAAATCCCCTCCTGACTAAATATATACACTCAGACCAGGTGGGCTTTGTGCCTAATAGACAACTATACGAAAACACAAGACGAGGTGGACCTCATGTGGTGGGCCGGAAAGTTCCGAACGCCTTCTCTAGTCCTCTCTCTGGACGCGGAGAAGGCGTTCGATAGGATCCAATGGCACTATATGATTGCACTGCTACGAAAGCTACAAATACCAGACTTTTACATAACAGCAGTGAAAGCTCTATACAACAACCCCAGAGCACAGACAGTGGTACAGGGTGCGCCGCCGCGCCCGTTCGACCGCACAAATGGCATGCGTCAGGGTTGTCCCCTAACACCCCTCCTGGTCATATTGGCCCTAGAACCATTGCTACAGTCAATAAGATCCCACCCACAGATATGATATACGGACGAAGAGGCGATTATCAGCTGCAACGTAGCTTGATATAGTTACATTTGATACAAAGAAGGGTAGTCATGAAATAGCAATAATGTAATTAACAGGCTCCTTTAACCCCTTAAGGACCAAACTTCTGGAATAAAAGGGAATCATGACATGTCACACATGTCATGTGTCCTTAAGGGGTTAAGGGGTTAAAAGAAGAACTTGTACGATGAAGTAAACAATAACCACTGGTACTGCATGATATGTTCCTAGCTAATACGCTTGTCTGAACAAATAGAAGCGCCCCGTTGTATACACAAATGTTTTTATATGTCGCTTCCTTTTTTGTACATTAACCATGCATGACTCGATAAATAAAGAATACAAATATTACAAAATTTAGCATTTGAAACATATAGTTCCACTTTGGGATGACATATGAATTAATTACATTAATCCTTCCCCAAAAAGTTATCTCTAGGTTTCTGCGGTCTTTTAACCATCTGTTTATTTTTTGTAGCAAATCCAAAAATTTATTTCCATGAGTTTATTTATATCTCTAGTTAGTTTAATACCTAAATAGTCCAATTTCTCTTCTACCCATAAAATTTTTTATTTATCTTTAATTTTCCTTTTTTTTCACTCTCTAAATTAATGTCTAAGATCATGGACTTGTTGGTATTAAGCTTATAGTTAGATATCAGGCTATAACTTTTCTATTTCTAATATAAGAATATCTAGTGAGACACTAGGATTAGTTAGCGTAATTAAAATATCGTCTTCATACAGACTTATTTTTTGATCCTTATTAAATATTTTATAGCCATTGATTTCTTTATTATTTCTTATGCTGTCGGCTAATGGTTCGATAGAAAGCAAATACAATATTGGTGAAAGCTGGCAGCCTTGACGTGGTTCCATTTTTCAGCTGAAACCATGGGGAGCTTATATTTGGACCTTTTGTGCGAGCTGTTGGGTTAACATACAGAGCGATAATGGCCTTTTTAATCCATCCCACAAGGCCGTAATGTGTTAATACAGCTTCTAGATAGTTCCAGTTGACTCTGTCGAATGCTTTCTCAGCATCAATCGACAGAGTCAACAATGGAATTTTTTCCCTTGTCCCATCATCCAAAATATTTATAATTCTTCTAATGCTGGTATAAGAATTCTTGCCTGGATCGTAACCTATCTGATCTTGTTGTATGATTGATGATAATATTTTTTTTAATCTAGCCGACAAAATTGAGGCATACAATTTAGTGTCTACGTCAATGAGAGATATCGGACAATAATTTTTAACATCTGTAGGAGTTTTATTTTGTTTTAAAATAGGTAGAATATTTGCTTTGATAATCTCTACTGAGAAAAATCCTATTTTGGCTGCATAAGTAAAGGTATTAGTTAGATGAGGACTGATTTGTTCTATAAATGATTTGTAAAATAGATTACATAATCCGTCTGGACCAGGGGTTTTAAATTTTTCTAAATTGTTTATAGCCAGTTTAACTTCTTTAATAATTATTTCTTTATTCAGTGAGCGTCTATCTGAATCCATGATCTGAGGTCAAGATATTTTTTTATATCTTCTTTAGTTGTTGTTTGTGGAAGAATATACAATTTGCTATAAAACTTACTAAAGTGTTGACCTATATCTTTAGGTGATTCTAATATTTTGTATTTATTTATTAATTTATCCACTTTGTTTGAACCTTTTTGCTGTCTAAGTTTTTGGGTTAACATTTTGTCCACTCTATTCCCTTTAGAATAATATTTAAGTTTTAATCTATCTAAAATTTCTTTCCATTAACTTTTGGTTTAGTTTTTCCTTTACATCAATTATTCTATTAGAATTCTCAACTGTTGGGTTTTGTTTGTTAATTTGTGTTCATTTTCTTAATTCTGTATAAAGATCACTTAATTTAAAATTTTTATTAACTTGGCTTTGTAGTTTGATAAAATGTCCTCTGATTACTGCCTTAAAGGCGCACCATAGGCTCATTGGATCATTATTCTCCGTCATATTTTCTCCAAAATAGTTAATATTTAATTCAATATGTTTTCTGTTATATTCTGAACACAATAAGCTATCATTTAGACGCCAACTATAAGTTTCTTTTGTCTTTTTACTGGCTCCAATTTCACAAATCACTCCATTGTGGTCTGTCCAGGTTATTTCGTTAAATTCTATTTTAGATATTATATCTATGAGCATAGGGTCTGTCCAGATCATATCTATCCTTGAATAGGAAATATTAACTCTTGAAAAATGCGTGTAATCCAGTTAATTTGTGTTTATAATTCTCCAAATGTCATAAAGATTAAATTCATTACATAGAAACATAGAAACATAGAATGTGACGGCAGATAAGAACCATTCGGCCCATCTAGTCTGCCCAATTTTCTAAATACTTTCATTAGTCCTTAGCATTATCTTATAGTTAGGATAGCCTTATGCCTATCCCACGCATGCTTAAACTCCTTTACTGTGTTAACCTCTACCACTTTTTTTTTTTTTTTTAAGATTTAGCTTGTTTGAATACCATTTTATTAATTTTGTGATTTGTCATAAGTGCGATGATTATGGCTTACAGCTCATGAAAACCCCAAATCCACAATCACAGTAAATTAGAATATTGTGAAAAGGTGCAATATTCCAGGCTCACAGTGTCCCACTCTAATCAGTTAAGTAAGCCACAACACCTGCAAAGGGTTTCTGAGCCTTTAAATGGTCTCTCAGTCTGGTTCAGTAGGAATCACAATCATGGGGAAGACTGCTGACCTGACAGTTGTGCAGAAAACCATAATTGACACCCTCAAAAGGTAATTGCAAAGAAAGTTGGATGTTCCCAAAGTGCTGTATCAAAGCACATTAATAGAAAGTTATGTGGAAGGGAAAAGTGTGGAAGAAAAAGGTGCACAAGCAGCAGGGATGACCGCAGCTTGGAGAGGATTGTCAGGAAAAGGCCATTCAAATGGTTTGGGGACTTTCACAAGGAGTGAACTGAGGCTGGAGTCAGTGCATCAAGAGCCCCCACACACAGACGGATCCTGGACATGGGCTTCAGATGTTGTATTCCTTTTGTCAAGCTGCTCCTGAACAACAAACAACGTCAGAAGCGTCTTACCTGGGCTAAAGAAAAACAGACATGGTCTGTTGCTCAGTGATCCAAAGTCCTCTTTTCTGATGAGAGCAACTTTTGCATCTCATTTGGAAACCAAGGACCCAGAGTCTGGAGGAAGAATGGAGAGGCACACATTGCAAGATGCTTGAAGTCCAGTGTGAAGTTTCCACAGTCTGTGTTGATTTAGGGAGCCATGTCATCTGCTGGTGTTGGTCCACTGTGCTTCATTAAGTCCAGGGTCAACGCAGCCGTCTACCTGGAGATTTTGGAGCACTTCATGCTTCCTTCCGCAGATGAGCTTTATGGGGATGCTGACTTCATTTTCCAGCAGGACTTGGCACCCACACTGCCAAAAGCACCAAAGCCTGGCTCAATGTACTTGATTGGCCATCAAACTCGCCTGACCTGAACCCCATAAAGAATCTATGGGGCATTGCCAAGAGAAAGATGAGAGACATGAGACGGAACAATGCAGAAGAGCTGAAGGCCGCTATTGAAGCATCCTGGTCTTCCATAACACCTCAGTAGTGCCACAGGCTGATAGCTTTCATGCCACGCCGCATTGAGGCAGTAATTGCTGCAAAAGGGGCCCAAACCAAGTACTGAGTCCATATGCATGCTTATACTTTTCAGAGGTCCAATACTGTTCTATGTACACGCCTTGTTTTATTGACTGCATGTAATATTCTAATTTACTGAGATTGTGGATTTGGGGTTTTCATGAGCTGTAAACCAAATTCATCGCACTTATGACAAATCACGGCTTGAACTATCTTGCTTTGCATGTAATGCGTCTATCTCATATATTAGTTTCCCCTTTTACGTTGCATTACTGAAATAAATGAACTTTTGCACGATATTCTAATTTTTCGAGTATCACCTGTAATTGGTTTGTAAATCCGATGGACTCTTTCAATTTGATACTCTGTTGTCGATACTTCAGGGAGGACAGCTTTGAATAGACCAAATAGGTAGTCTTCCATTTTTTCGGGCGTAATATCTTCAGATATGCCACAAAACCTTAAGTTGAATTTACTAGATCTGTCCTCTAGTTCTGAAATTTTTTGTTCAAGGCTATTTGTTTTGCTTGTTAAAAATTCCACTGTTTCTTTAAGAGTCATGATTTGCTTTTCTTCCATCACACTTATTTCTGCGATTTTTTTTTGTATCTTGTTTGATATCATTAAAATTTATAAGCATGTCTTGTCTTAGTGCTTGAAGCTGTGACTCCAGTAATTGCTTTATCTGTTCATGTAGGTTATTATGTTAATTTTTTGTAAAACCATAGGTTCTGCACTTATATCTGTTGTGTTTGCTGAATAGATGGGGCTTTCTACTTCTGTATATGGTTCTTGTACATCTTTTGAAGGAGTGGAAGCAAAAAAAGCCTGAGAGCTTTTTTCAGTTTTTTTGTTGATTTTATTTCTTTTCTTTTTTCTATTGCAGTTTTTTTGTTGCCATTTTAAGGAGCTTACTTAAATCTGCTTTAACCTCTCCTAAATTGAGAGGATTATTTATTTCTTATTTACCAGTCTTCTCTCTTTGCTCCCTTATTTCCTTCCTTTTATTATTTTATTTTTTTCGGGTTGTTTCCTCTCTCCTTTTTCATCCCCCCCTTTTAAAAAAAAAAAAAATTTCCTTCCCCTTGTTTTCTCCTACTTCTTTCTCTTTTTCTTTCTTTCTTTCTTTCTTTTTTTTTGCAACACGCTTATTTTAGCAAACAAAAAACAGAAAATAATTTCTTACTTATTCAGTCTCCTTTTATGCAGTTCTGTTTTCTACTGAGTTTGCACATTTAAGTCTCAGCAAATAATTTCTAAATTTCATTAGTCTGATTCTAGATATTTTTTCTTTTAACGGACGCCAAACAACAGTTCCAATATATCGCCAGTACTCACTGCTCTATACAGCTTTTTGTTTTCAGCTGTGTTCGGATATTTTTCGAAACCGCTCTAGAGCCGCCACGAAACACGAGCGGATGTCTCTCAGCCTCTCCAGGTCCGCCCTGCAGCACACGGTCGTCGGTGATGCCGCAATCTGCTGCCGCCAGTCAGCCTTGGTAACCCCGCTGCTTGTCAGACTCGCTTCAGAGGTTCATTAGCATTCAGTGAAGTTCAGCTTACTCGCTTAGTTGCTTCATCGCCTAACCGGGTACGCCCACCTCCTGTACGTGTTGCGTCTCTACGTCATCACGTACCTGCTGACTCTGCTTTTTATTGATTTGATGTCAGCCCCTATAGTGTCCAGTTTGGTTTAAAACAATTTCTCAAGTTTGTTTAGCATGTGTGCAATATCTTGTTTAGATGGGAGTGCTTGTAACAGGTCTTTAATATAAAAATTATATATCTTTATATATCTCAGAATTATCCACAACCCCAACATCTACCCCCTGGCTCAGCCCTCTACCCCATACAGGTTCACCTGACTCCATGACTTATCCCTACAAAGGTCTATGTGACACTTTACAACCCCCAGTCCCAATAAATTCACTGCATCAGCAAGCTCACTCACAAACACACAAAACCAATTACACAGATTTGCACTCGTAGCAACAAAATGTTACTTTTCACACACCCTCTCTCAGGGAGTTACACTCAATACCGACATTGGCATCCTAACGTCTAGCTCACCTGGACACGTTGGAAAAACATTCACACTACTCATAATGCTTGGCTCACACCATAGATCTGAGATACCTACTCCAAGGTGCATAGTTAATTCCCAGGTGGTATTGTTACCCCATTTTGGGACATTCACTGAAGGATGCCATTCTACATTCTACTCACCACACACCCTTGTACATAGTTCTGCACTTACTGGGCATCTTCTGATCACTTTATTTTATTTTAAGTTTTACCCACTCCAGAAACCACTGCTTGTGCTTTGCCATACGACTGTGGAAATCGGAAGAGAATCCGCCCTTCACATAAGTCCCCCTATGGCCAATATACAAATAGTCACCCTCAATGTTAAGGGCCTCGATTCCCCCGAAAGCGATCCCTGACACTGACAGAAATCCACAAACTAAAAGCTGACATAGCTTTTTTACAAGAAACACACTTCAAAAAAATAGGCCGCACCCAAACTCCGTAAAAGCACATATCCAATTGGTTACTTTAGCAACTTCAGCGAAGCCAAAGCAATGGGCATGGCAATAGTGATTTCAGCTCATCTGCCCTTTACATATACAGCACACAAATCAGATGAAACTGGCAGATTATTGATGGTCAATGGAGAGAAAAACACAAATAAGGGTGCGCCTAAGACAAGTAGAATGAATGTATAAAAATATATATCAGAGAGTCCAAGCAGCGATACCTAGAAAGTCCAAATATAAATAATCCACATATGCAGGAGGTAGTCCTAGTGCTACATAAAAAGTTCCTATACGCGTTTCGCCACAATAGGCTTCATCAAGTAGAAACTTATAAACTTATAAGTTTCTACTTGATGAAGCCTATTGTGGCGAAACGTGTATAGGAACTTTTTATATAATCTAAGTGTTAATAAAGGAATATTTGGCTATTATACATTTGATTGCCACATTCCTCTTTCCACCTTAGTATTATATTACCTTCTTTTAGTATAATTTTATTATTTTACTATTTGCAAGTTTATTTTATTCAGACCTGACTACTACTACCTTTTTGTCCATATTGGAGTACCAAGAATCCTAAAGTGGGGATTATACCACCCATACGCCATCCACCGAGCAGTACATCTGCTCTATATACCGTGAGTATATTTTATTCTGTTTTTACATTTTAGCAACTATACAGTGAGCACTATATTTTATTCTTTTACCTCGAACTGGACTACTCCACCAAAGTACTCTGCACCGTATATCCTTGAGTGGGGATTATTCCACTACGTGCCATTTACACCAGAGCTGGATTTAAGCTCTGAATATTGTGAGTAGTTCTACTATTCTATATACAATCTTATTTACCGTTCATACTATACCATTGGAGTTTCCCTTGTCTTCTGTTTTCTTCACATATCCATTTTGAAGCTGTGGATATACATCTGGGACTTCACATACCATTTTATGTAGCACTAGGACTACCTCCTGCACAGTGGCGTACACATGACCCACGGGGCCCCGGTGCAAAAATTGATCCGTGGCCCCCCCCCCACCCCCCCCGCGCGCGCTTACTCGGCGCGGGTCGGGGTCACAACACATGGTGGCGGGCACCTGGTCGCAGGGGTTGCAGGGCTGCGACCCCGCGACCGCGGTATGCACACACACTTAAAGGATCACTACAGACACCCAGATCACATCAGCTCAATGAAGTGGTCTGGGTGCCAGGTCCCTCTAGTTTTAACCCTGCAGCTGAAAACATAGCCGTTTCAGAGAAACGGCTATGTTTCACTGAGGGTTAATCCAGCCTCTGGTGGCTGTCTCATTTGCAGCTGCTAGAGGAGCTTCCGCGATTCTCACTGTGAAAATCACAGTGAGAAGACACTGAACGTCCATAGGAAAGCATTGAGTAATGCTTCCTTTGGGCGGTTTAAATGCGCGCGCGCGCGCCTCTTGCCGCGCATGTGCATTTCGGAGCTGAGTGGCGGACACTGGGGAGTCCGACGCTGGAGAAAGGTAAATGCTGAAGACACACACACTCTCACGAACAGATGCATACACACTAGCCAACAGACACACACATTTACTGACAGAGACACACTCAGCGACAGACATACATACACACACTTACAAAACATACACTTTCACTGACAAACACACACTCACTAACAGACACACACAGTAACACACTCACTAGCAGACACACACACACTCTAACATACACTAACACACACACACACTAACATACACTAACACACACACTAACATACACTAACACACACACTAACACACACACACTACACACACACACACACACACTCACACACACACACACACTCACACACACACTAACACACACACACTCACTAACACACACACTAACACACACACACTAACACACACACACTAACACACACTAACATACACTAACACACACATTTTTTTTTTCAAATTTAATCCCCCCAGCCTCCTTACCTTTTGGAGTGCTGGGGGGATTCCCTGGGGTCCAGTGGTGCTGCTGGGCTCCTGGTCACTGGGTGGGTGGGCTGCCTGGCCTGCCGGCAGGCCGGCGCGCGAGGGAGCACTTTCCCCTGTGTGCTCCCTCTTCAGCTCCCTCGCGTGCCGCGTAGGGATGCTGGCGCCGGAAGATGACGTCATCTTCCGGCTCCGTCATCAGTGCGGTGCGCGAGGGAGCTGAAGAGGGAGCACACAGGGGAAAGTGCTCCCTCGCGCGCCCGCCTGCCCGACCGGCCACCCGCCCGCTGGGGTCAGCCTCGGGGGGCCCTGAGGTGGCCGCCTCCTGGGCCCCCCAGGAGAAGAGGCTGGCCCTGTGGGTACATACCGGGTCGCAGGGGACCCTGGTATGTACGCCACTGCTCCTGCATATGTGGATTATTTATATTCGGACTTTCTAGGTATCGCTGCTTGGACTCTCTGATATATATTTGTATACATTCATTCTACTTGTCTTAGTCGCACCCTTATTTGTGTTTTTCTCTCCATTGTATTCCAAGGGGCTTAGAGGGGATTCCCCTTTTCCATAGGTGTGCTGCCTTGCTGTCATATTCTCTGTTTTCCTATCAGCGCTGAACCTCCTTCCTGATATTGATGGTCAATGGCCAGATACGCCAAAACACAGTCACGGTAGCTAACACATACCTCCCAAACAGACACTAATATAAAACACTTAAACACCTGAAAGCCATAGATCAATTCGCTGAGGGAATCCTAATCCTAGGAGGAGACTTCTACCTCTCCCCACACTCAGCTCTTGACACAACATCCCGTACTTCCACATACCAAACTCCCTCACGTAAACAAATGGCTCTTCTCCAAGACTGTTCGCAACTGTACAACTGCTGGCGAACTACCCACCCTAATGCAAAGGACTTTTCCGTCTTTTCACACGCCACCTATTCACTTATTCAAGACTTGACATGATTTTCCTCCCACACAGATTTTTTCACCTGATCCGATCCAGTCAATATGGCCAAATCACATGGTCAGACAATGCGCCATACACATACCGACACTCCCACAGCGATCATTCCAGTGGAAACTTAATGATCTCCTTTTAAATGACCCTAATATAGTATCCCAACTTCAGACATCGTTTCAGATCTATTTTAAAGAAAACACGACCCTGCCTTCCACTCCCCCAATCATGTGGGAAGCACATAAATATATAAATACACAAAAATGGTATACAGCTGTATATCTGCAAAAAACAAATTAACAACACATATATATGATATATTGTGGAGTAAAAATGTAAGAGAGATATTGATTGCACTCACAAGATGTCAGTGGAAAAAGCACCTTGAACATCTCCCCACAGGGAGATTTTGAACTTTAGACATAATTTGACAAGAAAATAATAAGAGTAGCAGAACTTGAGGGAAAAGGAAACAATACAGATGAAAGGAGATAATAGAAATTTAGGTTTAGGCAATATGCCCTAAGCAGGTTATCAGGATACAGGTTGTAAGAGACAAATAGAAGTAGAACCTATAAATGAAATTATAGGTGAGTATGAAGGAGAACCTATAAAACGAAATTATAGGTGAGTATGAAGGAGAACATATAAACAAAATTATAGGAGAGTATGAAGGAGAACATATAAATGAAAATTATAGGAGAGTATGAAGGAGAAGAGAAGGAAAACATATAATAGCAATTATAGGTTACATTACATTTATATACAACTAAACAACAATATAAAGGAATAAGTAATACTGATAAGTTTAAAGTATCAGTCTCTTTAGCTTGGAGGTTTATCAATAATAAATCAAAGTCCAGTATTGACTAAAGCTGGTAGGAATAGATGATCAGGATCTCCAGGTTGGTTAAGCAGTGTTCAGTAAGTGTGGCAAGTTGAAAAGGATGAATTAGGATGCTTCAGATAGTATCAGGATTTCAGAGTAGGAGCCAGGATAAGAAGTCTTGTCCACTTCAGGGCACAAACTTAAATCAATATAAAGTATAAAGGCCCCCATTGAAGTCAGGTGTGGCCTCTTATAGCGTGTTTGGATGATCATGTTATTCAGGTGAGAGTGTTTTTGGTCAGACTAGTGGCTAGTGAGGCCACTAGTGGGGGAAAACAGGAATTGCTGCTGGAACTAATTGACTGAAAGGTAAAAGTTTTGATTAGATATGACACTGACCTTGTTCTGTGAAGAAAGCAATATCAGGTCTAAATGCTTCTTCAAACAAACTGACAGGAACAGCTACATTCACAGAAAGCGCTGTCACCATCAGCCTCCATGCAGAGGGTGGAGACGCTGAACTGCAGTGCTACCTACTGTGCAGCACTTCCCCAGGAAGCACCTCCAGTGGCCATTTGAGGAGTGGCTACTGGAGGTGTCCCTAGGGGGCAATGTAAACACTGCCTTTTCCAAGGCGCACTAAGTCAAAACAGAGTTCTAGGTTGCATATCTGTACAGTCCTCTGACATATACTGGCACTCAAGTATACTGTATCGTGTTGGTGTTTGATTAAAGGGGTGCTTGTATATCATTTTAGTGTTTTAATACAGGGTGTTTGTATGTAATGTGTGTTTGATTGCAGAGGTTTGTTGTGATTTAATGTTGTTTTTTTATATGTTGATGTACATTTGTGTGTAGTATTTGTGTTTGAGTAAAGGGTGTGTTTGTATATAATTTTGGAGTTTGATTGCAGGGGTGTGTTTGTATGTAATATTTGTGTAATATTGCAGGAGTGTGTTTGCATGCTGTGCTGGTGTTTGATTGTTTGGATGTATCAAACACTACCACATACATACATACATACACAGATATTAATGCAATGTTTTGTGGACCCAGGACATACTTGAAGAAATCTCGATGTATCTTTCCTGGTAAAATATTTTATAAATAGAATAAATAAATAAATAATATACACACACACTAACACACAGATACACGCAGCCTGACCCACACAAATATTGACACATACACACACCATGACACACAGATACACACACACAATGTGTTCCCTATATAGGGTAAATAAGTATGAAGGGGTTTGAAACAATACCCATCTGTCTCATTAGATCTTTTTTTGCCTGAAGCTGAAGCAAGCAAGGTGCAAGGTGAAGCTGAAGCAAGCAAGCAAGCAAGGTGTAGGACCCGCCTCAGAGGTTTGTCTTGACGTGGCAGGTGGGCTTACATCTAGTGGCCATTGGAGTGGGTTGCAGGGGTGTGTTTGTATGTAATATTTGTGTTAGATTGAAGGAGTGTGTTTGCATGTTGTTCTGGTGTTTGATTACTTGGGAGTATCATACACTACCACATGCATACATACATACATACATACACAGATACACACAGCCTTATCCACACAAATATTGACACATGCACACACCATGACACACAGATACACACTCACAATGTGTTCCCTATATAGGGTAAATAAGTATGAAGGGGTTTAAAAAAATACCCCTCTGTCTCATTAGATTTCTTTTTTTGCCTGAAGCTGAAGCAAACAAGATGCATTGTTAGTGTAGGACCCACCTAAGAGATTTGCCTTGACTTGGCAGTTGGGCTTACATCTAATGGCCATTGGAGTGGAAGTGAAAACCTCAATTTATTCAAATAGCCCAGGGATTTGGAATAGTGCGTGAGTAATTTTTTTCTTTGTTTTTTTATTGTATGTCGGGTGCAGCGGTCCATTAAAAGCCTGACTTGGCCCCTGTAGGATTGGCAAGCTGGGAGGAAGTGAAAGCCTGTCACTTCCTCCCAGCTTTGTGCAGAGAGCGGCGCTTGCCAATACTACAGGGGCCAGGTCAGGCTCTTAAAGGGCTGCTGCACCCGACCGGTCCTTCTTCCACAATAAAGAAATAATACCCATCAGGTGGCACTAAGTGAATGGATCACCCAAATGGCCCCATGAGCATGTGGGCATGGCTGCACCGGATGTAGCACCTGGGAAACATTTTGATTCACTCCTGTATGCCAGTTGCTGCGCCATGCACAGTTTGGGAACTGCTGTCTTAACCCCTTAAGGACACAGATTGAGCAATAAAAGGCCAGCATGACTGAATGTCCATCAGGTGTCCTTAAGAGGTTAAAAACATTTGCACGGGTACTCTCCTCGCCACTATGTGGCCCCGCTGACCTCCTACCCCCCCCTCCCACTCTGGACCGGCATGGGTTATCCTGGTCCCCACTGGGCAGATATATACAGCCTTAGTAGATACTTTTTATTCATTTATACAAATAAAGGAAATTTTTTAACACCTTTTGAACCTGGCATCCTGATTTTACCATCTCAAAACGAGGACTAAAGAATCCTAGGTATGGAATATACCACCAGCGCTCTACTCATCGAGCAGTAAGCCTGCTCAAAGAAATGTGAGTACATCTCTTCTATTGTTAATTATTTTAAAGTTTTATTTCTACAGTGAGCACTTTATTTGCCATTTCTTTACTTTTGTTTTGTTTGAAGAAACCACCTACCACATATATCCCAGAAGTGGGGATCATTCCACGTCACTCTATACACACCAGAGCTGGATATAGCTCTGGTAAATGTGAGTAGAATATAAGCTATAAAATATTGATTATATATCTCACTATACACTATACCATTGGAGTCTTCTTTCTTATGTCCTACATGTACTTCTGGAATCACAAGAACTCAAAACTTTTGATTTTATCCAGTTTAGTTGTTCCCTTCAAGTCTTTTATACTTTCTTTTATACTATTATATTTGAATTTTATTTGGATATTTTATTCCTGTTATGAGCATAATTCTGGTATACTCTAATTTCTATTAGGTTCAACCTTGTTCTCCTTTTTTTTTCTTTTTTACTATATACAGCCTTAACCCTACCTATACCCAGACTCCAGCCGATACCACTGCAGGCATGTACAATCCAAGATGGTCGACCAACACCCTCCAGACACGACCAAGTTGGGCAAGACCTGCAGAGCACACCAGAGCACCATAGATACTTGTTTAATGCGGCTGGAGGAAACTTTCAGGCGCTTCTGGATTAGGCTCCGCAGGCACAATAAAGAAACATTTGTGCTGGAAGATTTTCTTATATTCCTCTTCTGATGATGCACTCAGCTGTATCTGTAAACTTGCGTCAGGTGCACAGATGGAAAAGGGGAAGATTGAATAGACTTATAGACTTTTGAAAGTACATCTGGAAGGTTATAAACATTTGAGAGATATAGTTGTATATATGCCCATTGCCTAGCCCATGTAAACATAAACAACTTGTGTTTTTATTGTGTGGTCTTGTTACTCTAATAAAACTTTTGTCTACCATACATATACTAATCATGTATTTTAGAAAAAAAATGTATAAAAAAAAAAAAAAAAAAGGAGGAATTCCATACTCTTATCAAGATCCCGCTGCTACCAGACCTAAGGTTGACTGCCCGTACCATAATAGTTGAACAAAATTATGGTCCAGGACCTCAAGGATCAATTAAACAGCAGATTTATTTGGAAAACGTTTCGATCTCTAAGAGATCTTTCTCAAGCTTCAGATTTTATTTTACTGGCAATGTGGATGCAAATGATTATTAGTGTAAGAGCTAGATTGTACCAATATTATAGGGCAATAGAACCAGCCTGTGCCAGGTTTGAGAAGTTAGAGGTCATGCCATCTTGGACAAATGATAAAAAGGGTGATAAAGCTTTATTGATTGAACTCCAAATTGGAATATAAGCAGGTAATGCTGACAATTAGGAATCAACTTTATGTAAATCTACCCAATAGAAAAAAATAAATCATAAAATTGCAATTTAAAAATATTTATTGAAATTTCAAAATGACATTTTATATAAAAATTACATTTTACAGCAAATATCAGAAATACTAACTATATAGTAAAATGTCTTGTAAGCCAGTAGAGTTGAACAGCAGTTCAAGGAGCAATTTTACTGGAATTGAAAACCCTGTCCAATCCTGTAAATTCTACTTCTGATGTTCAGTGTGGTGGTCTATTAAAAAACTATTTAATCATTAGTGTTTCACACTGCTTGTTTCACTGTGTAAACTTAAAGGGACACTCCAGGCACCCAGACCACTTTTGCCCATTGGAGTGCTCTGGGTGCCAACTCCCAGTACCCTTAACCCTGCAAGTGTAATTATTGCAGTTTTTATAAACTGCAATAATTACCTTGCAGGGTTAACTCCTCCACACTAGCATACCACTAGCTGTCAAACACTACTAGACAGCCACTAGAGGGCACTTCCTGGTTCATAGCACAGGTTTTCTGTGCTATAGCGTCGCTGATCGTCCACACACTATGTGAGGACCTCCAGTGTCACTAAAATCCCCATAGGAAAGCATTGAAAACAATGCTTTCCTATGGGGAGGTCTAATGCACATTAGGTCTCCCCCGCCGGCTGACGTCAGCAGGGGAGGAGTGTGGGCGGACCTTGGACCAGCACCGAAGGACATCCGTGCTGGACTTTGGTAAGTCACTGAAGGGGTTTTCACCCCTTCAGCAACCTGGGATGGGGGGTGGGAGGGAGAGGGGACCTGCAGTGCCAGGAAAACAGATTGTTTTCCTGGCACTGGAGTGTCCCTTTAAAGGATCACTATAGGGTCAGGAACACAAACATGTATTCCTGACCCTATCGTGTTAAAACCACCATCTAGCCCCCTTGAACTCCTCATGCCTCACTAAAAATAGCAAAATCTTACTTTTATTCAAGCCTGAAGCTGTAGCTCTGCATGCTGTTTGACTCAGAATAGTCAATAGTGAAAAACTGTCTGCTGACATCATCAGAAGTGGTGGCCTGATCCAATCACAATGCATCCCCATAGGATTGGCTGAGACTGTCAAAGAGGCAGATCAGGGGCAGAGCCAGCATGATTCAAACACAGCCCTGGCCAATCAGCATATCCTCATAGAGATGAATTGAATCAATGAATCTCTATGAGGAAAGTTCACTGTCTGCATGCAGAGGGAGGAGACACTGAATGTTTGGATGCATTTTAGGCAGCCATGACCCAAGAAGGATCTCTAACAGCCATCTAAGGAGTGGCCAGTGAAGTTATCACTAGGCTGTAATGTAAACACTGCATTTTCTCTGAAAAGACTGTTTACAGCAAAAAGCCTGAAGTTAATGATTCTACTCACAGAACAAATTCAATAAGCTGTAGTTGTTCTGGTGACTATAATGTTCCTTTAATAAATTGGTATATACATAAATGATTCATATTAGTAATATAAATTCACAGTACTGCAGGATAGTACACCAAGGATAAGCTGTGTATTACATCATACTGCTACGTCGACTCTAATTTAAACTTCTCAATGGAGATATAAATGGATACTCCAAGCATCATAACCACTACAGGCCACTGTAGGGGTAATGAAATGAGAAGTACACTGGTCCCATTTCTTGTTTCGGTTTGTACTATTACCTGGTCCTGCCGGGCTCCTAGTCTGCTTTAAGGCTGGCTGTGACTTCCAACTTTCTGCACTGCTTCCGATCCTGCCAGCCATTTATTTGGCTTAGAGTGTCAGCTGACATCTTTCAGTCACTGATTGCAATTTTGCGAGTAGGAATATGCACAGAATTGATAATTAACCAGTCCAGAACTCTAGTTCTGGGCTGGTTGATGACACTCCAATGACAGAATTCCAGCAGGGTTAATCTCAGCATGTGCAGCATTTCATAGCAAAACACTGAACATACAGACTTCAGACACCATAATTACTTCAAATCACTAACGTGGTCATGATTCTTGGAGTGACTCTTTAAGCATCTGCTGTGCTTTTTTTAACCAGAGTTTGCCATGCTTGTGGCATTATGTAAGTGTAACCCTGATAGCTACATTTCCCATCCATGAGACAATCTCAGCTTTTATTAATTAAACTGAGATAAAGCAACACTGTATAAAATTGTAATGTCTAATTATAGCTCAAACACACAGTGCTCAGCCCCATAGCATTATGTTAGATGTGGATGGTGTACAGCTGGTGAGTTATAGATTAGCCATTCCAGACAAAACAGGAGTTTTAGTGTTAGAGGAAACATTTCTTGTTATTCCATATAATTTAACAAGCAAGGATACAAATGAGCACTCAGATAATGGTGTGGATTGTATAAATGGGTCTCTGGAATTATAACAGAATTTTATTGTTTAGCTGAATTTTTGATCAGTAAGTAGGAGGCATTTCCATCTATTCCATTGATCCAGTCAGTGTGCTCTTTGGAAAATATTAGAGATACATGCTCTGAGCAGGAGGAGCAGACGACGCATCGGCCCCTGGGACACGGGGAAAGCTGCAAGACAAAAAAACTAAATGAAATCTTTAGTCTGCACATGCTCTGTAATCATTATCATATTATAGATATATTTGAAATCTGGCCCTAATTTCAACACTAAGGCACCATACCACACTAGCATACCACTAGCTGTCAATAATACGTCTTAGATGATTTAATTGTGGGGTTGCTGAATTTGCAAAGCTGTAACATGAACTATCAATAAACCTCCAAAAGTCTCCCTTTACTCTCTCCTTGTTCCAAGACACTTAGCCCAGCCTCCTGTTCAGTCTTTAGTTTAGGTCAATGAATATTACTATTGATCTTTTTTTTTTTCCCATCAGCTGCAATCCTGCCTCCTCTGTGCATCTTTCACTGACTGAAGAAAGCTTTCTAGAAAGCAGACACTTGCTGTCTAGTGAAGGTTCTCCTTGGTGTTAGTTCCTACAATATACTGCGAACCTAACCATCTCACCCACACAGCACAGCTAAACTTTTTTAACAAACTTCTTACCCCTTATATTAATGAAACACTATAGGGTCAGGAATACAAATATGTATTCCTGAGTGACTGCCATTCTCTGAAAAGGCAGTGTAAACATGAAAATGACTGCAAGGACATGGAGCAGACACCAGAACAACTACATTAGGCTGTACTTGTTCTGGCGACTATAGTGTCCCTTTCATTCACTGATCATAATATTAACAAAATAGTATAGCAATTCCAAGTATATTTACATACATCACACTTGGCTGGTTTTCAACGAATGACTGAAGGTTGCATCCCTGCCACACGCAATAAAATCTAACCTGGATCCAAGCGCACCAAGATGACATAGAGCAGGAGGAGCGCAAGTACAGTCCGTCTGAAAGGGACTTTGCAAATCTGTGTTGCCACCAAACTCAAGGATCCATACAGTATCCGAGCCATGTTTAATATTCCTACCCTTGAGTTACCTGTAAGATTAGATATATCCATGAGATAGCAGAACATAACACATACATTCAATATTGGACCATACCATGCATCAAAAGATAGAAGAATATAAGATAGTCTTTTTAAATCGACGCTATAGTTACCAGAACCACTACAGCTTAAAGGACCACTCTAGGCACCCAGACCACTTCAGCTTAATGAAGTGGTCTGGGTGCCAGGTCCAGCTAGGATTAACCCTTTTTTTTATAAACATAGCAGTTTCAGAGAAACTGCTATGTTTATACTGAGGGTTAATCCAGCCACTAGAGGCGCTTGCGTGCTTCTCACTGTGAAAATCACAGTGAGAGCACGCCAGCGTCCATAGGAAAGCATTGTAAATGCTTTCCTATGCGACCGGTTGAATGCGCGCGCGGCTCCTGCCGCACATGCGCATTCAGCCGATGACGTCGCAAGCAAGGAGGAGAGGAGGAGTAGAGCTCCCCGCCCGGCGCTGGAGAAAGGTAAGTGTTTAACCCATTCCTCTCTCCAGAGCCCGGCGGGAGGGGGTCCCTGAGGGTGGGGGCACCCTCAGGGCACTATAGTGCCAGGAAAATGAGTATGTTTTCCTGGCACTATAGTGGTCCTTTAATGTTGTGGTTCTGGGACATATAGCCTGTCAATGAAGGATCAACAGTGTAAACACTGCCTTTACTTAGAAAAGGCAGGGTTTACAATACTGCCTAAGTCCACTTCTAGTGGCTGTCACTGTGGTAGGGAGGCAGAACGGACAAACGGACACAGGCACTCACCAACAAGTGTGAATAATCTCACAATTGTAATGGGCATTATATTGTTTACATAAATGTGTTTGTTTATTCCATGTAGAACTAGAATATCTTGCGGGACTTGCCGTTCCTGCCTGAAAACATCAGGAAAAAGTAGAGTTATGATGTACCATATGATCTTAAAGGGTACACATCATGACAAATACAACAATCAAAGAAACTAATTTCATTTGCACAGAGATAAGATAAGAGCCATGTCTGTTATCAAGGAATCCCTGATCTGGTGTCTTTCCTGCTTGAATGCAGCCTAAGGAAAAGTAATACATGTAAGGGAAAGCATGGAGAAGGGATAGCAGCACCAGCAACAGAATGGAGAGAGGAGAGAAACAGCCAGAAAGATTTATTGTAGCAGTTTTGAACAGGCAATCTGGGATAGGAAACAGAGATAAGTTTTTATTTACAGAAAGCCAAACATAAGTGTTGGGGAATTTTAATCTGTTATAGGAAGCAATTCTGTGCTCATCAAACAAGGCTATGCAGTAGAGCTGTGTCTTACAGTAAGTGTACTGTTAAAACCCCCTCAGCCACTTACCTTTCTCCAACGCCGGCTTTGGGGAACTCTCCATCCCTTGCCGACGTCAGATCCGAATTCACATGCACGGCAGTGCTTTCCTACAGACGTCCAGGGTCTTCTCACAGTGAGACGTCCAGGGTCTTCTCGCGGAAGCGGCCTTTAGTGGCTGTCAGTGAGGCTGTCAGTGAGGCTGGATTAACCCTGCAGTGTAAGCATAGCAGTTTCTCTGCTTCTCTGAAACTGCTATGTTTTCAGCTGCAGGGTTAACACTAGAGGGACCTGGCACCCAGACCACTTCATTGAGCTGAATTGGTCTGGGTGCCTATAGTGGTCCTTTAAGGCTGCCAGAAAACCATAGTGACATGGACTTCCTCAGTGCAAAGGAGACCCTCTGACATTGGAAAAAGTCGAATTAAGGTAGTTTGCAAAATATAGTGAATAGTTATTATATGACATCAATATAATTGGTCACTGAGCTAATTTTCCAATTAAAGATTGCCTCACAAAACGAATGTGATTTATATTATTTAGGTTCCTGACAAAACACGATTAATAACTACTTTTCTAGTATTTATAGCTAATAAAGATATAAGTATTTGTAGATCACAAAATGTAATAATGAATTAAATAATATGAGCTTTTGCTAATATCATACCAAACACTTGTGACTGAGAATTGCATATAAATACCTTTGTCCCTCTTGGCCTGTGACACAGTTTGATCACATTGATTAGTTTCAGATTTTGCAGGATCATTTTTCTCTTCCCACTGACGCTTCTGTTCACTTATGGTTTTAAGAACTATTAGCTGCTGCTGTTGAGTTAACATTTTTGAGTCCTTAGCCAAACACTCTGCTTCTGAGAACAGACCCAAAGGAAGGAGAACACGCAAGAGGTGGAGTTCAGCTACTCGTCTGTACCCTGATAGGTGATGATTGGCTCTCTCATTCAACCAGCTACTGCTCAGCTCCAGCATTACATGTGGCTGCTTGACCTTGCTGTACAGCAGGAGGCTGAACAAGGAATCAGACAAATGGTAATACACACCTTATAAAGTCATCTCTAAGAGTCAATAATTGTCAATCATAGATGTTATGAAAAGTTAGAATGGAAAACAACAAAGTTAAATCATAAATATACACACACACTTATGGGAGTTAAATGAATCAGACATTCACCAGCTGCACCTTGATAAAATCAGAGGAGCAGTTACCAACTGCAGGGGGCTCTGCTTTTCCTGAAAAAAAAAAAAAGAGAGAGAGAGAGAGAGACAGAGCGAGAGAGTGAGAGAAAAAAGAAAGAAAGAAAGAAAGAGAGAAAGAGAGAAAGAAAAAGAGAGAGAGAAAGAAAAAGAGAGAGAGAGAAAGAAAGAGAGAGAGAAAGAAAAAGAGAGAGAAAGAAAAAGAGAGAGAAAGAAAAAGAGAGAGAGAAAGAAAAAGAGAGAGAGAAAGAAAAAGAGAGAGAGAAAGAAAAAGAGAGAGCGAGAGAGAGCGAGAGTGAGAGCGAGCACGTGTGTGTGTGGGGGTTTTTTTTTTTGCATTTGGCAGCTGCTAAATTTGCATCTTTGGATCTCTTACTGTTTTAGAATAAAATCAACAAACTTGTTTTTTTAAGAATGTGATTTAAATAAAACCCAACAATGAATCATATATTAAGCAAAAATAATGCTATCCAAGGGTTCTGGAGATGTTAACAAACCACTCTATGGCAATATTTTCCCTTAATAAACATTTCACCCTTACTCAATCAGATCAGGGAGCACTTATCGGTCCATCTTATAGTTTAATAATGCAAACATTTTATTAAATGTTTTTCACATAGGTGTAAAACCCAAAGGTCACTCTTAATAACTTTCAGTGAGCACACAGAGACAGCAAATGTGACTTTAAAGGCATCTGTGACTACAGCTTCCCATTCATAGGGCTGACCAGTCTGCAAGCACACCAACAGTCACGTTTTTGTCAGTTTTATCCATTGGAACAGAATTTGGAAAAGTCTGAACTAGGACTGCTAGTGTGCCCTGAGATTTGCATTAGGAACCACTGTCCTAAAGTGCATCCTCCCTCCCCCATTACTCTACAAATCGTAAAATGGGGAGGAGGGGGGATTCAAATAAATGTGTTTGTTGATAATTTTGACATTATGAATACAGGCTGTGATCGGCCTAGATGAGCTAGTCTTTGCTTCTCACGCATATCAATGAACCATTGACGTCCATGACCCTGACGCCAGTTCACTGGTGTCTTTCTTTCACCCATGCATACCGTGAACACCTCACAAAACTTGCAGTTTTACAGATGCTCTGACCCAGTCGTCTAGACATCACTATTTGGCCCTTGCCAAAGTCACTCTTATCTTTTCGCTTTCCCATTTTTGCCTGCTTCCAGCACATGAAATTCAAGAACGGACTGTTCACTTTATGTCTAAAATAGCCCACCTATTTATAGGTGCCATTGTAATGATACAATCAATGTTATTCACTTCACCTATCAGTGCTTTTAATGTTGTGGCTGTTCAGTGTATAGTGTATACTATATACATAACTATATAAACATATAAAATGTGTTCATACCTAAAGATGAACACATCTACATGTTTGTTTTTTTTTTTTAATGACAGGTTACTTTTAAAGGAGTACTCTCTCTAATTTTAAGTTAAATCTGATTCTCTAAAATGAATCAGTAATCACATGATTCTAACCTTGGTATAGTAAATGTCAAATATGAAAGTACTGCTTACCACATCTCCATTATATTGTGTGGCATCTCCTGGGGTGTTCGGTAATATTGGACAAGCCAGGGCAAAACTTCCCTCCATCGTTCCATCTCTGCTAGAGCCTGAATACCAACCACACAGAGATGAGCTTTCAACTGTTCATACCTGAAATATGACAAATTCAAAGTAGTCCCATCTATTAAACATTTTAGGATATTTATATTTTTGATAAAGGATTGGCACACATTCTATGGATAGCAAGGTTAAATACCTATTGTCTTTGCTAATTCTTTGAACCGATTTTAAAACAAGTTAAAAAAACAAAACAAGTAGCCAATCAGAAAGAACAGGCACTATGCAGGCTGGGAAACCAAAAATAAGCAATCAGCATGTTAAAGGACCACTATAGTGGCAGGAAAACAAACTCGTTTTCCTGGCACTGTAGGGGCTTTAGGTCCCCCCCACCCTCAGGGTCCCACTCCTGCTGGGCTGAAGGGGTTAAACACTTACCTTTCTCAAGCGCCGGGCTCCTTCGGTGCTGGAGAAATCTCCTCCCTCTGCCGACATCAGCTCCGAATGCGCATGCGTGGCAAGCGCAAACAGTCCATAGAAAAAGCATTTCTCAATGCTTTCCTATGGACATCCAGCGTCTTCTCACTGTGATTTTCACAGTGAGAAGCGCAGAAGCGCCTCTAGCGGCTGTCAGTGAGACAGCCCCTAGAGGCTGGATTAACCCTTCTCTGAAACTGCTATGTTTACAGCTGCAAGGTTAACACTAGATGGACCTGGCACCCAGACCACTTCATTGAGCTGAAGTGATGTGGGTGCCTATAGTGGTCCTTTAAGTGCAAATCCTTTACTGAAAGTAACTATAAGATTTAAGTATTAACACAATAAAAAAAAAAAAAATTAAAATTTTTTTTTAAAAATCAAGATCCATGGAGTTGGCATGTTCGCTTCAGGCGACAATTGCTTTAAGTGACAGGGCTCCTTTAAGTAGAACTCAATATTTGTCCTTTACCACGGCCTTACAAAACTGAATAATGGATTTAAAAAACAAAACAACATACAAACGGTTTTTGGTCTGCTGTTGTACAGAACATTTTAACTGCATGTTAGCTTAAAACTTTACCCCCAATTCTTTGAAATCTATGCAAGTATGCAAAATAAATTAATGTCAAGACATACATCCTAATATGCTCCATATATTCAAATACATTTTAAGTCAATCATTAGATCTCTCGCTATATCGCATCAGGTACAACACAGTATAGTTGCCTAGAAATTACCGCTTTTATAAACGTCCATTAAGATTAGATGCTCCTGACACAGACAGGTCAGGTGAGAATAATCCTGGCTCTTTCACTCTCTCAATAAAACACCAACAAAATTTTTTCTAAAACTCACCTTGCTAAAGTTAATTTCTCCCTGATCCTACTCTGCTGATGTCACTCCCCTTCGCTGGAGGGGGACAGATGTCACAGATGGTGGGCTGAAGGGAGAAGATGGGCAGCATAGCGGGAGTGGGTATGTTACATTTGGTAATTTGTTGTGAACATGCTGTCCTCGCAAATGACAAACATCAAATATGCACAGAACTGACATTAGTCGTCCCTAACTCTTCTTCCAAGCTGACTAATTGCGCTTCCATTGGTGGACTTACACCTCCATATAATTAACATATGGTTAAACTCTGTATGTGCAGGATTTTAAAGCATTACAGTGCACATACCGACTCCAGATACCATCAAGGCGGAACAAGCCTAAGACAGCCCAGATGGCCACCAACTATGACAGCAGGTGCGTACTCTGCCAAAATGTACAGGGTCTGGGAGAGATGGGTGAAAAGGGACCTCTGGTCTACATATGTTGTGCCTGCGCCCCTCCCTCACGCTCCCTATAGTGATGCCGGGATGTGAAGTTTCTCCAGCCCAGGAATCATTAACTTGCATGGCCCAAAGGCCACCCCATTTAAGTTGCAATAGTGAGGAAATCAAACTTTCTCATTATCCATATTTGTGTATGGTATGCACTTGAAAAGGGTTTGACAAAAAAATATAGAAACTGTGCAAGTAACATTCTAGCACCAAACAATCTCAAAGCAGATGCATACAGGATTTTTTTTTGTTTTAGACAGTTGACAGAAACGTTTGGGTACTCACTTATCTTTGGGCTCCACTGTTAGTATTTGCAAACCTCGCTCACATAGTTCCAGAGCACCAGAAAAATTCCTCTCAAGCACAAGGAGGTCTGCAGCTGCATCTAGCAAAGACACAGCAGGAGGGGTTCCAGAAGGGGACCAATGTGACCAATCCCACATGGCACTTAGGGAACAGCTTGATACGTTCTCGGTCACCGCCATATATAGGTGATTGATGCCAAAAAAATCAGCAGAACCAAACTCTGTGCACCTGAAAATAAAAGTAAATGAAATGTTACAATTCAAATAATTTCTACATGATTCTGCACTACCATGCTGCCCTAAATGTGTGGATAAAGCTTAATTTCATACTTCTATATAATCCATGTCAGCCGGCCTTCGGGATGGTTAAATATGCATTATTTCGTGCAGAACGACTAAAGTTACAATCTACATTATTGACAGGTTAGAGATTACAGTTAGAGATCTGCACTGCTGATGCTATGGATTATAACTCCCATCATTACATTGATGGGCCTTATAATATCCGAACTCTGGACGCTGTAACACTCTCGCTAACCCTAAAGCTCACTGGGACCCCATTTTAGGGGGCACGGGAGTGCCCAATAGCTTGGGTAATCAATCTCTAATGTTAAAGGACCACTATAGTGCCAGGAAAAATAACTAGTTTTCCTGGCACTATGTAGTCCTTAGGTCCCCCCACCCTCATGGCCCCCCTTCCGCTGGGCAGAAGGGGTTATAACCCCTTCAGCCACTTACCTTTATCCAGTGCCGAGCTCCCTCGGCGCTGGTGACCTGTCCTCCCCCTCCGACGTTGACTCCCGAGTGGAGCCGCATGCATCAAAAAACACCCATAGGAAAGTATTACTCAATGCTTTCCTATGGACGTCAGCGTCTTCTCACTGTGATTTTCACAGTGAGAATCGTGGAAGCGGCCTCTAGTGGCTGTCAGTGAGACAGCCACTAGAGGCTGGATTAACCCTCAGTGAAACATAGCCGTTTCTCTGAAACGTCTATGTTTTCAGCTGCAGGGTTAAAACTAGAGGGACCTGGCACCCAGACCACTTCATTGAGCTGAAGTGGTCTGGGTGCCTATAGTGGTCCTTTAAGCCTGACACTAGCAACCATAAAGTGTCACAGAAAACTATAATACTGTTCACACATATCAACCCCAACTAATGTAAAATATCTCTTCTTTAAGCGAACAGGGACAAAGTACCACTTACTAAGCATGTTGTATAAACGAGCTTCATTGACCAGGCCATTTTTACCTCTTGTATTTGTGTATATTGTACTTCTCCCCTAATTGTACAGCGCTGCGTGATATGCTGGCGCTTTATCAATATCAATCAGTAATAATAATAATAATATAAAATATATCCTGCTGCAATTTGGTAATTAAATCACATGTAAAGGTTGTTCTTTCCCCTAATTATACCTGCTTTTATTTCCTATGACAGAGAATGGTTTGACTTCTGATTACGTTTTATTGATTTGAAGAATTATTACATACATCATATGCTGCTGCTTGTTGTACTTTTCTCTTCAACATTACTTTAAACACCCTTACATGAGAGCTGCCTAATCATTTACAATCATTTTGATGTGTTACCTTGCTCGGGAAGGTGTGATCAAGGTAAACGGACGATCAAGCGTTTACAAGCGTAGTTCGCGCATGCCCACATCCAAGATGGCCACCGAAGCACCTTAGCTACACAGGCGTTAGTCCTGGATTTCTTTGGTCACATGATATGATCACATGACAGAAACAGGAAGCGAGTGCACATTCGGTTCGATGCGGTCCAGCTGGGGGTGCAGTGCAGTGGCCGGGCTCTTGGGGGCACTGTCAGCATGTTTGGCCAAACTTGCCCTAGGGGCAGATTATCTGCGGGATATATGTGAATCTGCAGCAGGGGGGGCAGGAGGAATCTGTGACTGGGTATGTTACTGTTAATGGGACTCTGATGATTTTGCTGCTGTGACCTGATGGAGTGGTTACTGTATAGGTATTGTGTATTTTGATGTGATCATACAGTCTTTGCCTGTTTGTTTTAAGTGAATGATTTACCTTGTGCAGTGGTCAGTAAGGTCAGAATAAAAATAAAATACACACACTATTGATTTATATAAATCAAGAGTTAATCTCTTGTGCGCTGCCTCCCTTCTTTCTATCTCGTGTGAATGACAACCTAGGCAATGGTTCAGAATCTGTCTTATGTGGAAAGATCCCCTGGTGGCATGGATAGTAATAAAGCGTTTTGAGTGGTCTAAAAATCTATAAAGGCACCATGTCTGGTGATAGTTGGCATAGAGGGTATTAACATTATTGTAAACATTTACTGACTGTTTCAAATTTATAGACTTCTGAGTGCATTATCAAAATAAAGCATTTAAACACTGAAACTAGAAATCTTCTCGGATCCTACCTGTCTGCCCTCTGTTTTCCAGTTTTGGGCATTGGCTGACTGTTCCAATGCCTCCCTGGGCAGGTCCATCATGTACACTATGAGACTTACCCGCTTGTGGTTATGGCTATCCTGGTTCATATAGCCCCTAGTAATTTAATTTGGTTTAGCAATGTCTCGCATATACCTGCCTCCTATGTTTTCTGGGCATACAATTTTTTAAGGGGTTTGTTACTCAATGGTTTGTTCACACACATAGCTGAGTGCAGCCACACTCTACTAATTCAATTATTATGATTATTATTTATATAGTACCAGCAAATAACACAGCGCTGTACAATGGGTGGACTAACAGACACTTAATTGTAACCAGACAAATGGACGCACAGGAACAGAGGGGTTGAGGGCCCTGCTCAATGAGCTTACATGCTAGAGGGAGTGGGTTATAGTGACACAAAGGGTATAAGTAGGGGGTGCTACCTCAGCATAAGGCTTGCTAGCTGTGAGTTCAGGGATAAATCTTTAAATTTGTTTGCTGGAGCTCAGACTGTTCCTGCTGACATGATAACTCCTGGTAGCTTAGACATGCCTGACAGCTTGCATTAGACACCTACTAAGCTTGCCTACACCAAAAGATAGCCATGCATGACATTATCCTGTACCTAGCCCGAGCTCCACTGTATTTTTCTCATACAAAACAAGCTTAATTCACATGCCTCCTTAATCAGACATGTATGTTTAGTATGTTCTTCTCCCTGTTAAGCCTGATTCTAATATAATATAAAATTGTGCACGTTTGCTCTAACATCCCACTTGTAAAGCATGATATGACGCTTGAGGGTTGCCGTCGGGGTACCTCAGGCTTGTATGTACCAATCTTATGCACAGCAAAAATATAGCTTTTTTTTTTTTAATTAAAAAAAACTAGACATTTACAGCGACACTGTTTCTTCTAGAATTTGTGTACAACCAAATATCTAACAAAAAATTAGCTGTTACAATCTTGTTCCAACAGCTACTCGCCCTATAAGCACAAAATGTTTGACGATGTCTCCTGTGATACTGCTTGTTAATTTCATTGTATTGCGCACAATGTATTACTTGACATGTTGGTACAAGATGAAAAATAAAGAATGCCAACAACAACAAAAAAGTTGGCTATTAGTTGTCCTAAACTTAAAAAAAAATAGACTACCAGTGTTTTTTACTAGACCGAGAGTTGAAAATTGCAAAACTGGAAAAATTCTCTAAGCCAGCTATGCTTCCTGTTTGACTACTTTGGCCTTAAATTCAAAGTGCAACACAGGCTCATTTAGAGTGACAAATACGCTGACTTGAGTTACGCCAACCAAAAAACTGTTTGGATTTTTTTTTTGTAAACCTTTTTGTGGTGGTTCTCCCGCCAACCAGGCTTCTGGAATAAAAGGGAATCATGACATGTCACACATGTCATGTGTCCTTAAGGGGTTAAACTTATCTTTCTTCCATTGCCAAGTCCAAGTTCTTTCCTCAGCCCGATCCTTCTTGGCTAACATAACTTCCCCTTGGTGGAGGGCCCAAAGAGGCCATTAGTAATGTGGCACCAGCATGCTGTGCGTGCTGGCGTCAGACACAAATTTTGCGCAGAATTGATATTGGCCTGCTCTTGTGGCTAATGACTCCAAATGACACAGCCGGAGGAGTTAATCTCCATATCTACAGCGTTTCAAAGTGAAACTCTTCCCATATAGACACCAAGCACCATAATCACTTCAAGGTGCTTATGTGGTATAACTTTTAGATCTCAAGCAGACTCCACAAATATGGAACCTCTCATTCAGATCTGTGGGATCTGATATTTATTTTTCCATGTATAAAATGAAAGATATTGATAACAGTGTAACTATGTTGCAAGACTATTGAATTAATTGTATATTCCTTGTGTTGCAGGTCCACCTGCTACTTCGTGTTAGCTGCATCTGTCTAGTATTTGCTTGCAATGGCATGATGTGGACATTCTTTGCCAAAGGATTGAGACTCTCCTCCTCTTCAGCTACTGCAACTGTAACAACAACTGCCTCAAACTTTGTGACTTCTGTAAGTAGCTCACTTTTAGTTTGGTCTTTAAAGGGACTCTGTCAAGCTTAACCTGCAAGTCCTGTGCGCATGAATTAGATATTACGATAGCAAAGCATTCTGGGGCAATTTTTAGGTGGATGCTAGGTAAAAAGCATGTATGGCCATTGTCTGTCAGCAGAAATAGAACTAGATATGACATAAATACTCTAATAGAAAAATTGTATATATGTTGATTAAAATCATCTGAGCACCTATGTATAAAACACACTATAGGCAACTACATCATTAGCATCACAAAAGTAATATTTTTTAAAAATAATGATTCAATGCTTAAAAGTGTTACAGCTTAACTACCCTTGCTTTGTGTCAACATTTCCTTTTTTGACATCTCAGATTAAAAGCACATGGTAATGATAATGAGCACTAGTTGTTTTTGACTACTGTGCCTTTAAAGGGATACTATAAGTGCCAGGAATACTATCACTATCCCTTTATTTACTTACCTGATCCCAGCGCTGATATCAATCGACACTGGGTCAAAGCTGCTCGCGTATTAGACCTCCCCATAGGAAACCATTGAATTAATGCTCTTCTATGGGGAAAATCTGACACTGGAGGTCCTCATGCAGATCTGGAAGACAGCCACTTGAGGCTGACTTACTGCTACAATGTAAACATTGCAGTTTTTCTGGGACTTCAATGTTTAACATTGCAGCACTAAGGGCAATAGGGACACATTGGTCTGTGTGCCTACAGTATCCCTTTAATTATCTAATACAGTAGACAGTGAACTCATATCACAACATACATATGATGTGCTGAATAACTTATTTTGTAAACTATTCCCATATTTTAAAAAATGCCTCAAACACATTAACCACTTTGGTCGGCCCAGTCCCTTCTGGTGTGCCTGTGTCGGTTCATTTTCACTGAAAAGGTCATTGTGTGGGTTTCAGTGATTCATAATATGTTAGTGAATCTTTTCTTCTATAGTAAGTCAGTCTGTCATCAGTCTCAGATGACCAGGGCTTGACCAGGTTAACAAGATTTTGTTAAAACACCACCATTGTTGGGGACGTGGTTTGGCTAAACACCAAGATGGCCTTTTGATCCACTCCATGAAAGAAGATCCCCAAGCAGATCTGAAGTCTGGGCTTGAGGGTCTGGCTGCATAAATCGAGAGCCTGGTAATGGACTATATCTTCTATACCGCTCCAATGACATGTTCTCCAGACTTGACTAGATTTTTTTGTACGCAAGACTTAATGTTTAAGATGGACCACACTTACATCCGTGCCATCAAATGGTCCGACTACCTGATGATGGAGATGTCAGGTTTGGCCTACTGTTTTAGAAACAGTACCTGGAGACTAATGACTCCCTCCTCTGCACTGACCGTCTTTTCTGATTACGCTCCTACTTGTCAACCAATTAGATGATGATGTGGGGTGCCCTTAAAGCAGTATTGCTGGGTCACCTCATTGCTATTGTGACTAGGAAAAAGTCAGCACAACCAATTTAGAGCATGACCTGACTGCAAGATTGCGTTCCTTGGAAAGGACTCCCAAACAAATTATACTGTGGAATTGCTCTATGTGGTTGACATGAGGGATCAACTGAACCTTTTGCTGTCTCTGCGGGTCCTTCAGGCAGCACAATGGACCAACCAAAAATGTTTCCACTTTATATGAGGACTTTGATAAGGCCTCTGTGGGTGGGCCATGCCTGGCCCTGGCCTACCTGCTTATTGGGACTCCGACAACATCATATGCAGTGTGCTGTGCCTTTAATCTCTGATGAGGACCTAAAAGCACTTAACCAGTAGATCCTCCTGGAGGAGGCCCCAGGGCTTGATGACTTCTCTGTTTTACACTATTAGAAGTTCAAAGAGATATTTCTACTATATCTCACCTCCCTATACAACAGTTTCCTCCAGGGTCAGTAAAATAACTTTTAAAGTGATGTTAGAAACACTTATACTTGTGCTCTCTAAAGAAGAAAAAGATTATGTGCTGTGTCAAAACTACTGCCCCATATGCCTTATTCTTATACATATCAAGATGTTAGGACGGTGTATATGGTCCATTCAGTCATGGCCTCAGGCTCACCCACTTTTTGCTTTCTCTGGATGCTGTGAAGACTTTTGAGATCTGGAAGACAGCCACTAGATGCTGACAGACCACAATAATTGCTCTTTCCAGTCCCTGCATTCAGTAAATCAGAATATCACGATTCTAGATTGTGTAATATTGTGCAATCATTTGAGAACACAATTTGTGAACACTAAATTACCTGACTTTCCTTATCTCTCTTGTGATAGACTGTAACACTTGGGCTCACACACAATGGAGTTTGCTTGGTTAACTTAAACAATGTAATTCAAAGTAATAGTAACATACAATTATATGCTCACTAGTTACAATTCAACTTTCTGAATATGTTGGCTATAAAAGTGTAGCTTGGCAGCAAAGTAAAGGTTTAGGTTTGATGAGTAGGAAACAAAGATTAGACAAGAGAATTGAATGTCACAAGGGGCAGACTAGCTAAGGAGTGCAGGATTAGCAAAGAGCTGTGGAGTCCATAAAGGGCTTTGGTAAGAGTCTTAGAACAATGGAAACATAAATTAGGTAATGGTGACATTTACTGTGAGTTGAGTGCTTGAGACAAAGTCCGTATGGCTGAGAATTGAGGATTATCCAAGAACGTGGTCGTGACTTATAAACTGAGGTCTATTACTGGTATTGCAGGAGGACACAAGGATGATACCGGAGAATAGTCAGATAGTGGGAGCTTGGGTAAGAAGCCAGTGAAGGAGAGATACAAGGTTGGTCCGTATGCATAGTCAGGAACAAGAGCCATGGTCTGAAGCCACGATGAAAATGAGTGACCAGACAGGTTACTTTTGGTCCCACATGATCTGTGTGACACACGGCACGGCAGGCCAGGGGACTCAATAATCAATTAATGAGCAATATTTAAATAGGCAGTCGTCATTGCAACAACCTGAGACAATAAAAGCGACGCTCCAGACCCCTAAAGCACATCAGCTTGCTGAAGTGCTTTAGGTGTGAAGAGTGTTTCCACTTTCTTTTCTTTAAAAAAAAAAAAAGTGTACATTTAAATATAAATTGATCAACCTTGTCACACGACCCTGGCTATTAATCAGACAACTGGTCCTTTTACTCAATAGAGCTAAACTCAAGAGGCAGGCAATTGCTCAGAGCACCTGCTTTGCAGAGACTAATCACTGAGCTGCATTGGAATGTTTGTGATTTGACAGCCACAAAAAGTCTGGATGGGGTTAGAACAGGAGGGCTTGCAGAGGCTTCAGACAAAAAGTCTACAGCTTTTTAAAGCTGTTTTTAGATATAACTACAATAATTAAATACATACATATTTACATTTGGGATATATCTATTAAAAAGTAATTTATATATTTGAGCACTGGATGTCCCTCTAAGCATTTAATAATTACATCACGGATCCAGAACTATGAGGCTAAGTTAACCCTTACTTGTGGGACATTCTGACACCGTGCAGCTTAGGAATCCTAATGGCTATTTAGGCCCAAATACTCTCATTTAAAAAAAAACAAACTACTTTTTTTTAAATCTTCAATTCTGCTATTTTGGCCTAAAGAAAAAATGTGTAATTTTTCACAACTTCCAGCTTATTGAAAATAAGTCCGCTTGAGTTAGATAACATGTAGACCAACTAGCAATAGCTAAAGGTATTGTTGCTTAATTATTTTTATTTTATTTTTTAGCTATTTTCCAGATATGATACTTTATTTTTGTTTGGTTTTACTGGTTATGTTCTTTTGCTTATATGTAGGCTTTTCTGGGAAAGGTGCTGTTTGGAGAATCTCGCGCACTGCTCTGGTGGGTGGGAATTTCAATCACACTCTGCGGACTCCTGTTGCTTCATAAGGAATCCCCTCCCTTGGAAGGAACAAGAGAATCTAAAAAGGAGAACTAAAGAACTCTGACAAGGAAAACATGCAAGCATGTGAATATATTTAATAAAAAGATGTTAAATAAACTTTTATACTAAATAACTTTTATAAAACTGTTAGTGCGTTTAATTTAACTGATCTAAATGTGTAAGAAATCTTACAGTGTCCAAAAAGAAAATCAAATGTGTTTAAGGTTTGTAAGTTACAATGGAATAAAAATGTGGGATAACTGCTCCTAGGTGTGTTAAAATATACTTATTAACTCCTTTGTGCAATGTAAGAGGAACAAGTATAAACATGCAATAAGTGAAAAATATACAGAGCAGCTGTATGTAAATGGTGTTAGTATTGGAGACGGGAAGCATATACAAGAGACTAATGTAGAAAACGTAACACATGATAAAATATAGATACGGTATATGTAAAGTTTAAAACTTTTAAAAGATAATGGTTATATATATTTAAAAAAAATTTATACAATTAAATATCATTACATTATAAGAAATTAATGGATAAAGAAAATATAGATGAAAATGTATTCATACTTACCGTAATTTTCTTTTTCTGGCTATTATTCATGGCAGCATATACATATGGGTTAGCTCCTCCCCTTACAGCCGATAGGACAGGAATGAAACAAAAGCCTTTAAAAGGAGTATCCCTGCATAGGTCTCTCATTCAGTATCAAGTTCCTACAGAAGAAGTAAAACCAACACTGGGTAGGTGCTATGAATAATAGTCAGGAAAAGAAAATTACGATAAATATGATTACATTTTCCTCTTTCCTGGCTAATCATGGCAACAAATACATATGGGAATACCCAAGCTTACCAGGGAGGGACAGAAACTTGCATAACTGGCAGTCAAATAATCAGAACAATTCAACATAGATTAGAAGATTGAGCTGTGTTAAGGACGTGACGTCAAAATTGTGCATCATTGATTGCTTCAACATCCAGTACGTACTGCTGGACAAATTAGTTCAAAGAAGTCCAAATGCCAACTTTACACAGTTTCAGCAGAGACCATTGCCATGGAAGCCCACAATGCTGCAACTGCACGAGTGGCTATTGCCCCGAAATCCTTTGGTACAGGTAGAGAATGGCATTGGTAAGCATTCATCTTAGGCAGGATCTCTGGTGCTAAATGGAAAACAACCATATCCTGTTGAAAATTAGTGAATGGAGGTACACAGACTCAAGCCTGGAGTTCACACATTCACCTTGCTGAGGTACCAGCCACCAGCAACAGCACTTTCTGTGCTGACACAATGGAAGCTCCTACTAGAGATTCGAATGTGTCTTGTATCTTCTGTCGGCGTGGCTGCACATAAACTAGACAGAAAGGTTTAAAACTTACCTCGGTCGCGGCAGGCAGCTGCTCGGTCTTTCTTAGTTTCGGTCCCCAGCTGGTGCGATGTTCTCATACTGCTTGCATGAAGCAAAGCACCAGGGGTTCCAATGCTCAATGGGTACCCATCCATGTGGAAAGTGACGATCTGTGCTCCTCGAGAGTGTTATAACTCAGACCATATCAAGGCCAGATTGAGGAGTAATTCCAACATCTATTATTGAGACTAACAGACAAATGCATGCCAAGTTTGTAATCTGTAAAGTATTTATAGGACTGTAAGGATCTTAATGACCGTCTCAGGGATGCCTATACTTCTAGAGACACCCGCTATAACACCAGATCTTAAGGATCTTGGTGTGTCAAGGGACCTTGTAATAATAGGTCTGGACGTACTGGAATTTCCATCTTACTCATTATAGGGTTTTAGAGTCTTCGTGGCCCTCCACTGTCTCCTTTGAATTTCCTTTAGGAACGTTGAAAACAGGAAAGATATGTACATCAGAACTAGAAAAAAGCTAGAAAAAAGCTTCTGGATCTGGTAGTTCAGAGAAGTGGCCATCAGATATACATAGGGTATCATCCAAATCTGAGTCAACCCTGAGGATACGTCGGGACAAAGTTGCCATTTCACCTTGACCACTGTTACTCAGCTCAGGTAATCAGCCATTTTATTCTGAGCCCCTAGTTGTTCTCCTTTGCCCTGCTCATCATGGATTGTAATTCCCTCATCAATAAGTGGCTGTGAGACCCACCTTGACGATTGATATATGATTCATTTGCATTGATATTTGAGCAAATTCTGACCCACTTCTTCAGCAACCTTTCGAAGTGAAGAAGTGCCCTGAAAATGACTAGTATTCCATAACACTGGATGGAAATTTGTTCCTTCCCTTATCCACAGACCTTGTGTAACGTGGTCCAGACAATGTGTATCCAATCCTTGAAAACTGGAATCCGAGCTTATAATTGCCCAATGAAGTTCTGTTCATATAAAACCCAGAGACATATTCTCTCTTTCAGCTACCAGGTAAGGTGTAACTCCACTGATGGTGACATCTTCAGTGCCTGGCTCCAATTCATCTTTCTCTTGTTGAACTGAGATAGGAAGGACCTTTGAGGAATCCTGAGATGCAATTGAGCCCATCTGACAAGTCTGATGGTGGAAGCCAGGATTCCTAGTAGTTGCATCTACTTTCTTGCTGTTACCAAGCAAAAATGAAGAAACTGGATGAGAAAACTTCCACCATCTGTGGAACTGTTCCTGACATAGGGGAAAGCCAAGTATAGAATACTCCACCCAGAAAAGTTATCCTCTGAGCTGGCGTGAGACTGCTCTTGTTGGTATTTAGCAAGCAGCCAAACTTCAGGTGTTCTGAAAGAACTATATCCCTCTGTGCACCTGCCTTCTGTGGGTCTGAGGCTGCCAGTAGTAGATCATCCAGATAATGGTACCAGGTGGTGTCACTATAAGCACACATAAGATTCTTGGGGCTGTAGTGAGGCCAAATGGTAGGGCTCTAAATTGGAAGTTCTCATCTGAGATAATGCTGAAGATCTAGGACTATTGGAATAATAGTAAGCATCCTTGAGTTAAATAGAGATAAGGAAATTGTCTTTCCAAATTGCTGGGGATATGGATCTGATTGACTCCATCCCAAAGGCTCTGTCATTCAGCCTATTGTTGGCCCTTCCTAGCTCCAATAAAGGGCTTCCATGTGTCTTTACTTTTAGCATCGGAAGAGAGGCAAACATTGTCCCAGGAATCTCTCTTGTTAAGGGACCTAAAAAATCACATCTTCGTCCAGGTTTCATACATATTCCTTCAATACTATATCTCTGAATCATCTGTCATCTGTCTGAATTCTCTTGTTGGTATAGAGACTCTTGTGTCTGAAGCTTCAGTGCTATACCTTCTTCATAGCTCTATTAGAACCTTGAAAGGCAGGTTACCAACTGCCATGAGTTACCTCTGGACTTTACCCTACAGGGTCAGTAATTCAATGTATCTCAGAAATGCTGGTCTCTGGAGGTTTTCCTGTCTGACCCTGAGGAGCTGGATTCTTCAATCTTCAGTCCTGAGGTACAAATATCGTGCAGCCCTCATCTGCTTTTTAATGGATTCATCAAAAGCTTTCCTAAACAGCAGCTCCCCTTCAAACAGAAGGGCCTGGAGGGCACACTTGGAGAATGAGTCATCGTCCCAGAAGCAGAACCATAATGCTTTCCTAGTTGCTATAGATAAAGCCATTTGTTCGAGAGAATAGTTACATCTAGGGAAACTTCTGTGAAGAAGTCACTTGTAACCTGAAAACTCCAGACTGCATCTTCAATCTTGGCTCTTAATATCTCTCTCTACAGTAGCATTTAGATCTTTAATCACACTTTTCATGATTCTAGAAACAGCAGTGAAAACTACAGTTGGATGACAACCTGCATCGGCAGGCATATAAATTTGGACAGGTCTGCATCCACTTTTGATCCATAGGCTTGTGTAAAAAAATGCAGAGTTGTCAAGCGGTAGCATCGTCCCACCTGTCATGTGGCTGCACCGGTATAGGTGATGCTTAAGCAGCTACCTTATGGAGACAGTCAGAGCACAACTGTTTTTTTCCATTGCTTTCTCATCAGAACCAAAACATGGTGTAGATTCAGAAAATTCTCAAAACAACAGCACATGGAGAGACAAAATAGTATAAGAACAGCCAGGTGCAAACCATATAAACACTCCCTCAAGTGCTTTAAATATTTAAAAATAGATTCAGAAAATACCATGAAACTTCCTTTGTAAGCTATGTCAACATGTCCTGTGGCTGCGCAGGTATAGGTGAAGCTGAAGAGGTTACCTTCTGAAGACAGGCAACGCATAATGGTTTTCTTACCACTGCATTTCCATCACAATCAGAACATGGTGTAGATTCTGACATAAAATAAACAAAACAAAAAAAAATTACATGTGGTGAAGTATAAAAGTACAAAAGGGCACTGTCAAATTCTATAACCAAGAAAACAGTCAAACAGATTTAAACCGGCTGAAAACAGCACTTTTTAAACCGGCTGAAAACCTGCAAATGCTTAACAAATAAGTTTGGGATGTTTACAGTAATTTCCTCTCCATTTTAGGTACTTTCTGGCAATTGCACTAATCCAAGATGGCTGTATTCCCATAATGCAAGTCATCTGTATTGGGCCTTTAAGGCACAAACTGCACATGCACGGGCGTCTTCCAAGTGCATTTGCTGTCTAGAGACTGGGGAGAGAGCTTGGTCTGTAGCATACATGGCCCTTGAACACCCAGAGAACGGGAATAAATCTCTGGGACTGAGGGAAGCATAAGAAATAAAGAAAAAATGCATGCAAGGTGATAAAAAGGCAACAAGGTGCAACTCTGGACGGGGGAAAGGGGTTAAAACTTACCTTTTTCCAGCGCTGGGTGGGGAGCTCTCCTCCTTCTCTCCTCCTCCGATCCTCCTCCGTTCCGCCCCGTCGGCTGAATGCACATGCGCGGCAAGAGCTGCGCGCGCATTCAGCCGGTCGCATAGGAAAGCATTATCAGTTGCTTTCCTATGGACGCTGGCGTGCTCTCACTGTGAAAATCACAGTGAGAAGCACGCAAGCGCCTCTAATGGCTGTCAATGAGACAGCCACTAGAGGATTAGGGGGAAGGCTTAACCCATTAATAAACATAGCAGTTTCTCTGAAACTGCTATGTTTATAAAAAAATGGGTTAACCCTAGAAGGACCTGGCACCCAGACCACTTCATTAAGCTGAAGTGGTCTGGGTGCCTAGAGTGGTACTTTAACGGCATCACGGTATAAGGCAGTAAAGGCACAGCTGCATAATGCACCACAGTTTAAAGACATCACAGTTTAAATGCATCACAGTATAAAAAGCATTACAGCTAACATGTCAAACTCAAAGGCTTACATGGGCCAAATAAACACGGTTTACGTTTTTGTGGGCCCCAAACTGATTCCAACCCGGAAGTGACGGAAAGCCGCAAGTGTTGTTATGACGTAATGATGCTTGCAGAGATATTGTGGTTATTAGGAAACCAGCTAAACTGTGAGACCAGGCAGACGTGGTAACTAGGTGATAAATCAACAAATATCACAAAAATGAAAATGTTATCACGATAAAAAAACCAGAGTGGAATGATATATATATAAATAAAATATCTTATTTAATAATTAAACTATATCTATTTATTAGGCCCTTTTAATCTTCATTAAAGACTCTGATGGAGTCTAATAGAGCCTGGATGGAATCTTATTGGGCTGTTGGGCTTGAAAGTGGTGGTGGTGACTGATAACCCGCTTCCCCTCGGCACATTCACAATCTGCTGCCCCACACCCCCATCCAAATTCTACAAAACCCCAGCACCCCCTCTAATAAACCCCTGTCCCCACCTCTACTAAATCCCAACCACCCCTGTACAGCCCCCACCTCTAGTAAACTCCAACCCCCCCTGTACAAACCCCAACCACCCCCTATATTAAACCCCAACCCCCCGTTCAAAACCCAAGCACCCACCTCTATTAAACCCCAACCCCCTGTACAAAACCTCAGCACCCTCCTCTATTAAACCAACACCCCTGTTTATAACCCAAGCCACCACCTCTATAAAACCCCAACCTCCCCTGTAAAAAACCCAACCCCCCTGTTCATAACTCATGACCCCACCTCTATTAAACCCCAACCCCCTGCACAAAACCCCAGCTCACTCCTCTATTAAACACCAACCCCCTGTACAAATCCCCAGCCCCCACCTCTATTAAACTCCAACCCACCTGTACAAAACCCCAGCCCCCACCTCTATTAAACCCCAACCCCCCTGTACCAAACCCTAGCCTACACCTCTATTAACCCCAACCCACCCGTACAAAACCCAAGCCCCCACCTCTATTAAACCCCAACATCCCTGTTCAAAACCCCAGGCCCCCCTTTACAAAACCCAAGCTCCCACCGCTATTAAATCCCAACCCCCCCTTTACAAAACCCCAGCCCCCACCTCTATTAAAACCCCAACCCAATGTACAAAACCCAAGCCCCCACCTCTATTAAACCCCAACCCCCCTGTACAAAACCCTAGCCCCCACCTCTTTTAACCCCAACCCACCTGTACAAAACCCAAGCCCCCACCCTTAAAAAAAAACCAACAACAATATTAGCCTCCAGACTCCACTCATCTGCGTCTATTCCCCTCTGGACCGTCTCTGCTTGCCTCCCCCCTTCCATGCGCCTCTGGACCACCTCCATGCACTTCTGGACCGGCTCCACACGATTTTAGACCGCCTCCGCCAGATTCAATTCACCTCCGTGCGCCTCCAGGTGACCTGTGCAATGAATATCTTTGCTGGGCCGCAAAGATATTCATTGTGGGCCGAATGCGGCCCATGGGCCGCGACTTTGACATCCATGCATTACAGCATAAGGCACAGCTGCATAATGCACCACAGTTTAAAGACATCACAGTGTAAAAGTACCATAGTATAAACACACCGCAGTATAAAGGCGCCATAATATAAAGGCACCACAGTATAAAGGTACCCTAAAATAGCAAAAACAAATAAAGTAATGAAGAGAAAACACATACATGTCCATGAGTAAAGGGAGCAAAATGCTCACATCCTAAAGGCTATAGGACAGGAAAAAGACTGAGGGACCCATGCAGAGATACTTCTTTTAAAGGCATTTGTTTTATTCCTGTCCTATTGGCTGTAAGGGGAGACGCCAACCCATATGTATATGCTGCCATGATTAGCCAGGAAATAGAAAAAAAAAAAATATATATATATATATATGTATATATATATATATATATATATAAGTTAAAAATGAACATTGAAAAATAAAAATTTATAGTAATTACTGTAAGAAAAAAGGGTATATGTGTCACAAACTCCCCTTTTCAAGTGAGTTTGCAACGAGTTCCTGGAGGAGCCTGCTTGCCAGCCTTCTGCCCACAGACTATAGACCTTGTAAAATGTGATATAAAAGTCTCCGTTCGTGTATTTGGACTATATGGTTCGGGAACCGAACAGCCGCACGAACCGAAGACCACCCTGGAGCTTGTTAAGCCTAATTGCTACTTTGTAAAAATTTCCACCTCAGTGTTCCAAGTGTTCGTCTGGGTGGCCACAATTCCTATGGACGACCACGAGGTGGCGGCCATCTTGTTTGCATGAACGCAGGCAGCGGTATTTGGTCGTCGAGTTCATGGAACTATTTTCGGATACTGAAACTCCTGAACACTGCTGGACTTCCATGATCGCCTGCGTTCGGTTCAACAACACTTAGAAACACACTGTTCGATGGAAACGTTCCCACAAACAAGGGGAACAAGCTCCAGGGTAAGACTATTGACTATGTTCGGTAGTTTATTCGTTTTAAAACTACCGAACTAGACCAACCGCAAGCCCTGATTATCTGGAACTGTTTTGGGCATGGGACCATGCGTGCGGTCGGTCAAACAAATGACTACCAGGAAATTCCTGAACCCCTGAACTTTTCTGGGTGATTTTTGGTTATGTTGGTCACCCAGATCAGGGCTATCAGGGGATGTAACGTTTGTGGGGTTTTTATGTATTTTGGGGTACTTTTGAGGTGTTTGGAGAAAAGTATGTGTTTTCTGTGCTTGGAGATAATTGGATTAGATTAGTACAGTTCCTGATCCAATTATCTCCCAGGCACAGAGGAAGGATTTTATAATTATGTATGGGAGTGTCCTGGATCTGAGAGCCAATGTAATTGTGTATTTGTTTCTACTGTGGTTTACTGTCAGGTCAAGGATGGAGTTCCCCTTGCATGGGGACATGCATATAAGGCCAGTTGTGACTGCCAGTAAAAGTATTCCAGCTTGTACTTCCAGAACTATGTGTCGTCTGGTTACTGTCGTCCACTGCCTGTGTGTGTCTAGAGCGAATTCCCCATTTGGTTCCAGAAGGAAGCGGTTCCAGGACCCCAGTCAAGCCACGGCGACTGTGGGCAGAAGTGCTGCGGTTTGTCCCCTGTTCCAGCTAGGAAGCAGTCCTTGGCGGAGGTACCAAGCCGGGGTACAAGGAGCTCCGCTACAATATTGATGTGTAAATAAAAAGGGGAAAAAAAATATAAAAAGTTAAATAGATCAAAATCGGTATTGAGGCTATATGGGTGTAAAGTATTTAAAAAGTACACAATTTCTATCTTGTCTTGATAATGTTACCTCCTCTCCATTCGTGTTTCAATGTGAGGATACCCATGAATTTCAAATGCCCAGGATCTTTAAGATGTATATTGAAGTGAAAATACACCAGATAGTTCTTATAACCCTTTTCTATTTTGTGACATTGTTCTGCTATTTTTGTTTTTAGGCATCTTTGAATGAATATCAAATGGCCAGGACCTTTATGATGTATATTGAAGTAAAAATACACCAGATTGTTCTTATCATTCTTTTCTATTTTGTGACATTGTTCTGCTTTTTTGTTTTTAGGCATCTTATAATCCTACCTACTTATTGAAGGCTGCAAATGCACTCAAATAGATATATCACATTTCTGGTGTTACATGCTGATAGGGTTATCTGTTCGGCTGAATCATAGGACTAACAGCCTTGTGCATTGCAATGATGTCACATATGTAGTTTTGCACATGACACATTAGCTGAAGTGGTCTGGGTGCCTACAGCATCCCTTTAATTGCATACACGAGGCTCTTGCAGTGTCTAGGAAGCTACTAACAGAACCAGGGCCAGATTAACATAGGGGCTGATGGAGCTGCAGCTCCAGGCCCAGGCCCAGGCCCAGGCCCATGGAATAGGCCCATTAAAAAAAAAAAAAAAAGGGGGGGGTTTTACACACACCACTCTTGGGTTTGCCACCTGACTGGTATTTTACCAGCACAGCCGGTATTTGAGGCTGCCTGGCTGTGCCGGTATTGCAGTAATACCGGCATTACAAATGCAGATATTTTTCTCAGTATAAATGGAGATTACTCTGCAATACCAGCACCAGCCAGTAGGGGTCACTGTGTGTGGAGAGAGGAAGTTACAGACTATCCCTCAAACAATTGAGCAGTGAGATTGCAGGGGCATGATCTAGAAATCAAAACTGCTTTATTAAGCTAAAGTTAAAGTTGTTTTGGTTACTCTAGTGTCCCTTTAACTCCTTAAGGACCAAACTTCTGGAATTAAAGGGAATCATGACATGTCACACATGTCATGTGTCATTAAGGGGTTAAGTAGGTGATCTTTCAAAATATGTCAATGTTTTTCTAAAAAAAATAAAAATAATTTCTCTGCTTTTAGTGTTAAAATCTAATGTTAACAAAAAGGTTAAATTATTATTTTGAGCACTTTCTTTAGACTTCTTAGAAATCTGTTCATTCCTATCAAGTATATTGATTCGTTCTAAGGTAGATTCTAAGGTTTCTTCTTTAAATCCTTTTGCATAAATTTTTCTTTTAAATTCTCAGCTTGTTATTTAAAAATGGATGGCTCAGAATAATTATTAAGTATTATCCCTTCTGTATTACTATTAAAAAATATAATGAAAGCTTGGGCTGTTGATATAGAACCATTCCAAATAAAAAGGAAATCATCAATATATCTTAAATGTGAAACTAGGTTTGCTACCCAGCCATGTCCATGCCAAACAAATCTTTCCTCCTATTCAGTCATAAAGAGGTTATTATAGCTGAGTGCAAACCTGGTACCCGTAGTAATACCATTTTGTTGTAAATTAAGAGTCACCAAATCAAAAATAATTGTTGTGTAAAATAAGCTTCTATTATAAAATCAGTTTGCCTTCTGTTATAAAATCATAGTGCCAACTTTTTCTAAAATGGCCCTATCAGCATGGCATCCCTGCTGGTGTGGGATAATTGTCTAAAGAGACTGTACAATTAATTTAATTAACATATAATTATCATTCTAAGTAATATTTTGTAGCTTGTTTAAGAGGTTCAATAGTATTCTTTAAATGGGATTTAGCTTCTCTAACAAACTGTTGCAACATGATATCTATGTATTCCGAGAGATTGCACAGAATTGAACCAATGCCTGACACAATAGGGCGGCCAGGGGGGAATATTTACATCTTTGTGTGTTTTTGTTAGGAAATTTAAAATATTTAAATAAATTTGAATATATTTAAAATCTCCTTCAGTCTTCCTTTATCTAGTAAATTATTAAGAGCAATTTTAATATCTGAAATCTTTTTTGATGTCTTAACCCGGATCATGTTTCTCTAAAATAATTTTCCTGTTTAATACACGTGTGAGAGCTATATGATTGGTCTGTTTTTCTTTGTTTGATGGCATATCTAAAAAAAGAGGTTTCATCAAACTTTTCTGAAAATAAGACATGATATCTGTTGCTTTTTAATGAATCTCTTGGTGAACTTGATCTTTGATTTTCATGTTTCTTATGTATTTCACTCTTCTCTTTTACCCATGAATATTTTTCTTTTCTATATTCATCTAGGTGATAGATTCTCATAGATATGTTTAAAAGTTTTTGGTCTAACAACCAATGGTGATTCTTTTTTTCTAGAGCGTATTTTTCTTGTCTTTGTTTTTGCTAAGGTGGTCTTTTGTATCCTTTCTACATTATTGGAACTGTGTGTCTTTACATATAATTTTACATATAATTTGTCCCTAGAGTAATCAGTTTTTTGACCTGTGTTTATTTTATCATCCTTTATCTTTGTGTTCTTTGGTGATCTTGTGACGTATCTTGATAGATATTTTCTGTTTGGTGAGTATCATCTGTATTTTTTTTTTTATTATTATTCTGACTTGTATGTCCTTACGTGTATAATCATGACTCACTGTGCGATGTTTAAAATTAACATTTTTCAGTAAAAAAAATTCTCATTAATTTTACATTCCAAGTTTTATAATTTTGTGGTCTTCCGGTTTTATATGTATGAACTTGATCATGTGCTTAGTAATATTTATCTATATATATATATATATTTTAAAGTTTATTGAAGAGTTCAATCGATACAGATATCAAGATAGGTGAGACATAGTATGCAGAATTATAGATTTTGCAGTTACATCATTTGGTTTTGAATCATCAACAACACATCAAGGGCATAGGTCACTCTAGTGGTACTGCAAGTCAGTGCATTTTTGGTCCAGGTGCAGGGGGGGGGATCGGTGATCTGTATTCCAGGTGTTTGCTAGTTTGACCCAGTGGGTGGCTTAGCATGGTATTGTGAGCTTTGTCTATGAAACAGTGTGGGTGGATGCCAGCAGTAATAATAGCAGTAGTAATAATGTAGTATGTTGGGCTAGACACTATTAACCTTTTTATGGCGTGATTTAAGATGAGAAAACTACATCTGGTAGGTGATTTGTGTAGTTGGGGTTTATGGGTGGTGGGTTACCTGTCACCGTCCAAGGTGGATAGTGGGTTAGCATGCTCTCAGGGTTCCCCGAGGGCTAAAGTTTTCATTTTCACTTGTGTTTGGTTATGTCATGTGGGGTCGGATTTCATGAATGAAATCCAGGGGTTCCAGGTGTGTGTTTTGTGGTGGTATTTGTTTGTGAAGGAGTTCTTCTATGATTCTCATCTTGTGGCGGACTGCCAAAGTATCACCGCCACAGATGCCCTATTTCCAATAAAATAGCGCTAATAATCCAAAGAGTGTATGTAACGGATCACGGCACTCCAAGCACTCCAGTAGACACCATAACCACCACAGACCCCACAAACCGCCGCAGCTTGGTTGGGGTCTAGCCGCCTCCTTCCTACCCTGGACCTCCGACAAGGCTCCAGGTTCCAGTGGGTGAACCTCTCTTACAAGAGAGGGAAGCAGGAACAAGCTCTTACAAGAGCTTAGAAGTGATTATCCAAGGAACCATGCAGAGCATAGCAGTCCCTTGTAGTGATATATAGTGATGTCACGAACCGTGAACTTCCGCAAATGTTCGCGAACCGGCGAACCGCCATAGACTTCAATGGGCAGGCGAATTTTAAAACACACAGGGACTCTTTCTGGCCACAATAGTGATGCAAAAGTTGTTTCAAGGGGACTAACACCTGGACTGTGGCATGCCGGAGGGGGATCCATGGCAAAACTCCCATGGAAAATTACACAGTTGATGCAGAGTCTGGTCTTAATCCATTAAGGGCATAAATCACCTAACATTCCTAAATCACAATGGATATGGATTGACACCTGACATATGACATATTGACACCTTGACATACGGATTGACACCTGTCCTCAGAGCCCCTGATACACACTGACACAGAGCAGAATAGAGACTGTTCCTCCTACATAGGGTCACTTGGCAGATATGGATTGACACCTGTCCTCAGAGCCCTGATACACACTGACACAGAGCAGAATAGAGACTGTTCCTCCTACATTGGGTCACTTGGCAGATATGGATTGACACCTGTCCTCAGAGCCCCTGATACACACTGACACAGAGAAGACTAGGGAATATTCACTAAATGCCAAACATTGTTATACAGGGGAATATTCAGTAAATAAGGATAAGGGGGGACCTACTGTCCTCCCCCCCGGCCCCCACCCCTGCACGGTGGGTGGGGGCCATAAATCTCAATGGGGGGGGACCTACTGTCCTCCCGCCCATCCCCACCCGTGAGCGGTGGGTGGGGGCCATAAAAATAATGAGGGGGGGGACCTACTGTATGATGTTGTATCGATCAGGTAGTGTAAGGGTTACGCCCGCTTCACAGTGACAGACCAAACTCCCCATTTAACGCACCGCAAACAACCGCAAACAGTCCATTTGCACAACTGCAAACTCCCCATTTGCACAAGGTTGGATACCAAGCTAGCCATGTCCCGTTCCTTGTCCTCACTGATGTCATTGAAGGTCTCTTCCTCCACCCAGCCACGTACAACACCAAGGGTCCCCGAAAGGTGACAACAAGCCCCCTGGGACTCCTGCTGTGTTTGGTCTTCCACCTCCTCAAAGCCACCTTCCTCCTCTGACTCCTCTTCTTCAGACTCCTCTCTCTGCGTTGCCTTTCTCTGCGTTATTATAAGGTGTGTTAAGTAGTATTATTCTTATCAGTTTAATCCCTGTTATGTGCCTTTTTTTGGTTTGGTTTTTGAAAATACAGTGCAGCACCAGAGGCCCGAAAAATTAGGCATGTACACATGCCTGAAAAATTAGGTATTGTTGTTTGTTTCCCAGGATGTTTGTTTCCCAGGCAGAAAGTGCCCTAAAACAGTGTTCCCCAACCCCCAGGCCGCGGACCGGTACGTAGATCAAACGTTTACCGGTCCGCGGCGATAAAAAGGTTGGGGAGCACTGCCCTAAAATATTGCGGCTTGAACCCTAGTTGGTGGCGGATAAGTCACGCAAATCAACCGGCATTCAGAGCTAAAATACAGCAGCGTGTGGACCATTTTTAGCCCAAGGCAGCTCATCTCATCAGGCCTTTTTTAGTCGGATGTATCGCCCACTGTCAGTCCCGTCGGGATCCATCCCTCATTCATCTTAATAAAGGTGAGGTAATCTAGACTTTTTTGACCTAGGCGACTTCTCTTCTCAGTGACAATACCTCCTGCTGCACTGAAGGTCCTTTCTGACAGGACACTTGAAGCGGGGCAGGCCAGAAGTTCTATTGCAAATTGGGATAGCTCAGGCCACAGGTCAAGCCTGCACACCCAGTAGTGAAGGGGTTCATCGCTCCTCAGAGTGTCGATATCTGCAGTTAAGGCGAGGTAGTCTGCTACCTGTCGGTCGAGTCGTTCTCTGAGGGTGGATCCCGAAGGGCTGTGGCGATTCGTAGGACTTAAAAAGCTCCGCATGTCCTCCATCAACAACACGTCTGTAAAGCGTCCTGTCCTTGCCGGCGTGGTCGTGGGAGGAGGAGGATTACTTTCACCTCTTCCCCTGTTAGATTCCCGTTGTGCTGTGACATCACCCTTATACGCTGTGTAAAGCATACTTTTTAATTTATTTTGCAAATGCTGCATCCTTTCCGACTTGTTGTAATTTGGTAATATTTCAGCCACTTTCTGCTTATACCGGGGGTCTAGTAGCGTGGACACCCAGTACAGGTCGTTCTCCTTCAGCCTTTTTATACGAGGGTCCCTCAACAGGCATGACAGCATGAAAGACCCCATTTGCACAAGGTTGGATGCCGAGCTACTCATTTCCCGTTCCTCCTCCTCACTGATGTCAATGAAGGTATTTTCTTCCCCCAGCCACGTACAACACCACGGGTACCAGATAGGTGACAACGAGCACCCTGGGATGCCTGTTGTGGTTGGTCTTGCTCCTCCTCTTCCTCCTCCTCAAAGCCACATTCCTCCTCTGACTCCCCTTCCTCACAATCCTCTTCCAGCGTTGCCGCAGGTCCAGCAAGCGATGCTGATAAGGCTGTTTCTGGAGGTGATGGTGACCACAACTCTTCCTCTTCCTCTTCACGCTCATCTACGGCCTGATCCAGCACTCTTCGCAGGGCACGCTCCAGGAAGAAAACAAATGGTATGATGTCGCTGATGGTGCCTTCGGTGCGACTGACTAGGTTTGTCACCTCCTCAAAAGGACGCATGAGCCTACAGGCATTGCGCATGAGCGTCCAGTAACGTGGCAAAAAAATTCCCAGCTCCCCAGAGGCTGTCCTAGCACCCCGGTCATACAAATATTCATTAATGGCTTTTTCTTGTTGGAGCAGGCGGTCGAACATTAGGAGTGTTGAATTCCAACGCGTCGGGCTGTCGCAAATCAAGCGCCTCACTGGCATGTTGTTTCGCCGCTGGATATCGGCAAAGTGAGCCATGGCCGTGTAGGAACGCCTGAAATGGCCACACACCTTCCTGGCCTGCTTCAGGACGTCCTGTAAGCCTGTGTACTTATGCACAAAGTGTTGTACGATCAGATTAAACACATGTGCCATGCACGGCACATGTGTCAACTTGCCCAACTTCAATGCCGCCAACAAATTTGTTCCATTGTCACAAACCACTTTGCCGATCTCCAGTTGCTGCGCAGTCAGCCACTTTTCCACGTGTGCATTCAGGGCGGACAGGAGTGCTTGTCCGGTGTGACTCTCTGCTTTCAAGCAAGTCAAACCCAAGATGGGGTGACACTGCCGTATCCGGGATGTGGAATAGTACCTTGGGAACTGGGGGGGTGCCGTTGATGTTGAGCAATACGCAGCAGCAGAAGATCACTCAGCCGAGGAGGTTATGGAAGAGGATGGAGTAGGAGGAGTAGAGGAGGTGGCAGCAGGCCTGCCTGCAAGTCGTGGCGGTGTCACCAACTCCTCTGCAGAGCCACGCATTCCATGCTTGGCAGCCGTCAGCAGGTTTACCCAATGCGCAGTGTAGGTGATATACCTGCCCTGACCATGCTTTGCAGACCAGGTATCAGTGGTCAGATGGACCCTTGCCCCAACACTGTGTGCCAGACATGCCATTACTTCCTTTTGCACAATCGAGTACAGGTTGGGGATTGCCTTTTGTGAAAAGAAATTTCGTCCGGGTACCTTCCACTGCGGTGTTCCAATAGCTACAAATGTTTTGAACGCCTCAGACTCCACCAGCTTGTATGGTAAAAGCTGGCGGGCTAATAGTACAGACAAGCCAGCTGTCAGACGCCGGGCAAGGGGGTGACTTTCTGACATTGGCTTCTTACTCTCAAACATGTCCTTGACAGACACCTGACTGTGGGCAGATGAGCAGGAACTGCTCAAGGCGAGAGACGGAGTGGCGGATGGTTGAGAGGGGGCAAGGAGGACAGCAGTGGTTGACGTGGCTGAAGATGCTGGACCAGGAGGAGGCTGGCGGCTTAGAGTAGGCGAGCTGCTTGTACTCATGTGTTGATCCCATAGGCGCTTGTGATGTGAGATCATGTGCCTACGCAAAGCAGTTGTACCTAGGTGGGTGTTGGACTTCCCACGACTCAGTTTCTTTTGGCACAGGTTGCAAATGGCATCGCTGTTGTCAGAGGCAGACACACAAAAAAAATGCCACACTGCTGAGCTCTGCAGTGACGGCATTCTGGTGGTGGACACAGCATGCGTTGATTGGCGTGCTGTCGGGCTGACCCCGGGTGCCGATGCATGCTGTCTGACTGTGCCACTAGCTCCTTGCGACGACCTCCCCCTGCTTCCAACTCGTCTCCTCCTCCTCTCTGTCTCCCCATCTGAACTTTCACCCTGTTCTTCTTCTTGCCGAGCGGGCACCCAGGTGACATCCATGGACTCATCGTCATCATCAACCGCTTCACTTGTATCTGACAACTCAGCAAAGGAAGCAGCAGCGGGTACATCATCATCATCACACCGTACATGTGTAATGCTGCCTGATTGAGACATATCCCTGCTATCTACATCCTCTGTCAATAATGGTTGCGCATCACTCATTTCGTCAAACGGATGTGTAAATAACTCCTCTGACATACCAAGTGAAGCGGCTGTGGTGCTAGTGTTGGTGGTGGCGGCAGGCGGGTGAGTGGTATCTTGAGAGGTGCCTGAAGCTAAGCTGGAGGAGAATGTTGCGTCAAGGTTCCGAGCGGAAGCTGTAGAAGATTGGGTGTCTTGTGTTAGCCAGTCAACTATGTCCTCTGGTTCATGGCCTCTGAAAACTGGGCATTATTCTAGGGCAAAAGGGAATCACAGCACCACGACCACGACGGCCCCTGCGGGGTGGCCTGCCTCTGCCTGTCATTTTTTTTTCGATTAGTGGTACTATGCGTGCAAGCTACTGTGACACCAGATATGAGTGGCACTGTGAACTGGCAGAGGTTGGGAGAGTACACGCTGTAGAGCTGACACACCCGCTTTGAGACAACTAACTGCTATTCAATCTATAACAGTGAAAAAAGTTTTTGGGTTTTAAATGCAAGCTACTGTGACACCAGATATGAGTGGCACTGTAAACTGGCAGAGTACACGCTGTAGGGCTGACACACCCGCTTTGAGACAACTAACTGCTATTCAATCTATAACAGTGAAAAAAGTTTTTGGGTTTTTAAATGCAGCTATTGTGACACCAGTGAGTGAGTGGTGGCACTGGGCACAGTATCCACTGTGAGCCTGACACACCCGCTTTAGACAACTAACTGCTATTCAATCTATAACAGTGAAAAAAGTTTTTTGTTTTTAAATGCAAGCTATTGTGACACCAGTGAGTGGTGGCACTGGGCATTGTATCCACTGTGAGCTTAACACACCCGCATTTGGACACTGACTGCTATTCAATCTATAACAGTGAAAAAAGTTTTTTGTTTTTAAATGCAAGCTATTGTGACACCAGTGAGTGAGTGGTGGCACTGGGCACAATATCCACTGTGAGCCTGACACACCCGCTTTGAGACAACTAACTGCTATTCAATCTATAAAAGTGAAAAAAGTTTTTGGGTTTTAAATGCAAGCTATTGTGACACCAGTGAGTGAGTGGTGGCACTGGGCACAGTATCCACTGTGAGCCTGACACAGACGCTGGCAGACAACTAACTGCTATTCAATCTATATCAGTGAAAAAAAGTTTTTTGTTTTTAAATGCAAGCTATTGTGACACCAGTGAGTGAGTGGTGCACTGGGCACAGTATCCCCTGTGAGCCGGACACACCCGCTGGCAGACAACTAACTGCTATTCAATCTATAACAGTGAAAAAAGTTTTTTGTTTTTAAATGCAAGCTATTGTGACACCAGATATGAGTGGCACTGTAAACTGGCAGAGTACACGCTGTAGGGCTGACACACCCGCTTTAAGACAACTAACTGCTATTCAATCTATAACAGTGAAAAAAGTTTTTTGTTTTTTAAATGCAGGCTATTGTGACACCAGTGAGTGAGTGGTGGCACTGGGCACAGTATCCACTGTGAGCCTGACACACCCACTTTGAGACAACTAACTGCTATTCAATCTATAACAGTGAAAAAAGTTTTTGGGTGTTAAATGCAAGCTATTGTGACACCAGTGAGTGAGTGGTGGCACTGGGCACAGTATCCACTGTGAGCCTGACACACCCGCTTTTAGACAACTAACTGCTATTCAATCGATAACAGTGAAAAAATTTTTTTTCTTTTTAAATGCAAGCTATTGTGACACCAGATATGAGTGGCACTGTAAACTGGCAGAGTACACGCTGTAGGGCTGACACACCCGCTTTGAGACAACTAACTGCTATTCAATCTATAACAGTGAAAAAAGTTTTTTGTTTTTAAATGCAAGCTATTGTGACACCAGTGAGTGAGTGGTGGCACTGGGCACATTATCCACTGTGAGCCTGACACACCAGCTTTGAGACAACTAACTGCTATTCAATCTATAACAGTGAAAAAAGTTTTTTGTTTTTAAATGCAAGCTATTGTGACACCAGTGAGTGAGTGGTGGCACTGGGTACGGTATCCACTGTGAGCCTGACACACCCGCTTTGAGACAACCAACTGCTATTCAATCTATAAAAGTGAAAAAAGTTTTTGGTTTTTAAATGCACGCTATTGTGACACCAGTGAGTGAGTGAGTGGCACTGGGCACAGTATCCACTGTGAGCCTGACACACCCGCTTTGAGACAACTAACTGCTATTCAATCTATAACAGTGAAAAAAGTTTTTTGGTTTTTAAATGCACGCTATTGTGACACCAGTGAGTGAGTGGTGGCACTGGGCACAGAATCCACTGTGAGCCTGACACAGACGCTGGCAGACAAGCAACTGCTATTCAATCTATAACAGTGAAAAAGGTTTTTTGGTTTTAAATGCAAGCTATTGTGACACCAGTGAGTGAGTGGTGGCACTGGGCACAGTATCCACTGTGAGCCTGACACAGAAGCTGGCAGGCAGGCAACTGCAATTACATTACACAGAAAAAAAAAAAAGACTGATGTTCTAGCCCTAAAAGGGGCTTTTTGGGCTGCTGTCCTTACAGCAGAGATCAGATGAGTCCTTCAGGACTGTAGTGGACACTGTATACCCTAACCTAGCTATGCATTTCCCTATCTAATCAACAGCAGCTACACTTTCCCTACTCTCACTAAGCATGCAGCTTGAGAATGAATGTAAAATGGATGCCTTCCAGTAGGTGGGAGGGTCTGCTAGGGAGGGTGTGCTGCTAATTGGCTGGAATGTGTCTGCTGACTGTGAGGTACAGGGTCAGAGTTTACTCAATGATGACGAATAGGGGGCGGATCGAACCGCGCATATGTTCGCCCGCCGTGGCGAACGCGAACATGCTATGTTCGCCAGGAACTATTCGCCAGCGAACCGTTCGGTGCATCACTAGTAAGGAAACCCACAGTTCCACATAATGAACAGCCTTCTCTTCACTGTACCTTGTGGTACAGATATATCCAAGGACCTGACCCACATTACGAAGAAGAGTTGTTCAGACTGGTGGAGGTACACCTCATCTTGACAGACCTTGACATCTTGATACATGTGTCTTACTTCCATGGGTAAGAGGACCAGGACTCTAAGGGAAATAGTGTGGCCCTGGTCCTCTTACCCATGGAAGTAAGACACATGTATCATCACTGGAATTTGGGTATTCCTCATGTTTCTTTCTCTAAATCACCAGAAATCTCCTGGAAAGAACTTGGCCCATTGGTCAGCACATGGAGCATTACAGACCAAGATC
>OW240915.1:101508099-101741856 GCA_933207985.1 Pelobates cultripes | reverse complement strand
GTGGCAGACAACTAAGTGCATTTACATTACATAGAAAAAAAAAATCAAAAAAAAGCATACCCTTATCCCTAACCTAGCTATGCTTTTTCCTATCTTATGAACAGCAGCTACACTTTCCCTCCTCTTACTAAGCATGCAGCTTGAGAATGAATCTAAAATGGATGCTGGCCAGTAGGTGGGAGGGTCTGCTAGGGAGGCTGTGCTGCTAATTGGCTGGAATGTGTCTGCTGACTGTGAGGTACAGGGTCAAAGTTTACTCAATGATGACGAATAGGGGGCGGGTCGAACCGCGCATATGTTCGCCCGCCGTGGCGAACGCGAACATGCTATGTTCGCCAGGAACCGTTCGCCGGCGAACCGTTCGGTACATCACTAGTCCTTAAGGGACAAAGGGACATTATAGTCACCAGAACAACTACAGCTTATCGAATTTGTTCTGGTGAGTAGAATCATTAAACAAAAAGGGGGGAAGAGTCTGCGCTAAACCAAGTAGAATCATTACCTTCATTCTTTTTGCTGTAAACACTGTCTTTTCAGCGAAAAAGCAGTGTTTACATTACAGCCTAGTGATAACTTCACTGGCCACTCCTCAGATGGCTGTTAGAGATCCTTCCTGGGTCATGGCTGCCTAAAATGCATCCAAACATTCAGTATCTCCTCCCTCTGCATGCAGACACTGAACTTTCCTCATAGAGATTCATTGATTCAATTCATCTCTATGAGGAGATGCTGATTGGCCAGGGCTGTGTTTGAATCATGCTGGCTCTGCCCCTGATCTGCCTCCTTGTCAGTCTCAGCCAATCCTATGGGGAAGCATTGTGATAGGATCAGGCTACCACTTCTGATGATGTCAGCAGACTGCTTGTTTTTCTGAATCTAACAGCATGCAGAGTTACAGCTTCAAGCTTGAATACAGTAAGATTTTTTACTATATTTATGATGGGCCTAGGGGGGCTAGATGGTGGTGTTAACAATATAGGGTCAGGAATACATGTTTGTGTTCCTGACCCTATAGTGATCCTTTAAATCAATTAGGGGAAATAGTGCCAAAATATTGATTTTGTTATTAATAAATATTCATTTTGAATATTATTTACAAAATACTATTTTAATATTTATTACCCCATAAATATCCTCACAGTGTGTTGTTGCTAATCTGATGTTGTATTAACCTAATTTTAAGACCTGATAAGGAACAGATAATTGATATTATGTCCTGATATGTAAAATCATAAAATTCAAAGAGGATGTACTTTCTTTCTTTGTCCCTTAACTATATACACTGATCAGCCACCACATTAATACAACCTGCCTAATATCATGTTGGTCGAGCTCGTGCTGGCAAAACAACTCTAATGCATTGAGGCATGGACTCTGACACAAGATATTAGCAGCAGATCATTTACGTCCTGCAAGTTGTGAGGTCAGGCCTGCATGTATTGGATTTGTTCTACCAAATATCTGACAGATGCTCAATAAGATTGAGATCTGGGGAATTTGGAGGCCAATGCAACACTCTGAACTGTTTGTCATGTTCCTCAAACCATTCCTGAACATTTATGTAGCTTGCCAGGGTGCATAATCCTGCTGAAAGAGGCCACTGTCATCAGTGAACACCACTGTGATTAAGAAGTGTATGTGGTCTGCAACATTCTCAGGGTTGGTGGTACGTGTCAAAGTATATGAATCCAGGGACCCAAGGTTTCCCAGCAGAACATTGCCCAGAGCATAACACTGCTTCTACCAGCATGCCTTCTTCCTAAATTTCATTCTGCTGCCATCTCTTCCCCATGTAAATGATGCATATGCACCCGACCATCCACCTGATCTAAATTAAAATGTGATTCATCATACCTTCTTCCATTGCCCCATGGTCCAGTTCTTACACTCATGTCCCCATTGAAGGGGCTTTCGGCAGTGGACAGAGGTCATTAACTGTGATGCACTGTGTGTTCTGACACCTTTTTATTATGGCCAGTATTAAGTTTTCAAGCAAGAGCTTCAGTAGCTCTTCTATCTGATCAGACCAGACAGGCTAACCTTTACTAGCTGGTTCGCTGGTTGTTTTTCGTGCATCACAGTTTGCTGTGTATGAGTCTGCAGCTCCAGACCATGATTACCCCTGTCCATCGCCGAAAGCATGCGGGTTAGAACATGAGTGTTAGAGGACATGAGTGTTAGAACTGGACTATGGAGCAGTGGAAGGTTACCTGGTTTGAGCAATCATGTTTTCTTTTAGATTGGGTGGATGGCTGGCTGTGTGTACTTTGTTTACCTGGGGAAGAGATAGCAGCAGGATGCACTATGGAAAGAAGGCAGGCCGGTGGGGGCAGTGCTATGCTCTGGGCAATGTTCTGCTGGGAAGTCTTGGGTCCTGGAATTCATGTGGATGTTACTTTGACATGTTCCACCTATCTAGAGATTGCAGTGGTGTTCCATGATGGCAGTAGTCTCTTTCAGTAGGATATTGCACCCTGCCACACTGCAAAAATTGTTCAGGAATGGTTTGAGGAGCATGACAAAGAGTTCAAAGTGTTACCGTGGCCTCCTAATTCCCGAGATCTCAATCCAATTGAGCATCTGTGGGATGTGCTGGAACAACAAATGCAATCGATGGAGGCCCCACCTCTCAACTTACAGGACGTAAAGGATCTGCTGCTAATATCTTTCTAGATACTACAAGACATGTTCACAGCATTATAGAAACATAGAAACTGAATGTGACGGCAGATAAGAACCATTTGGCCCATCTAGTCTGCCCAATATTTCAAAATACTTTTAATCAGTCCATGGCCTTATCTTAAGTCTAGGATAGCCTTATGCCTATCCCACGCATGCCTAAACTCCCTCACAGTGTTAACCTCTATCGCTTCAGCTCGAAGGCTATTCCATGCATCCACTACCCTCTCAGTAAAGTAATACTTCCTGATATTTTTAAACCTTTGCCCTCTAATTTAAGACTATATCCTCTTGTTGTGGTAGTTCTCCTTCTTTCAAATATAGCCTCCTCCTTTACGGTGTTGATTCCCATTATGAATTTAAATGTTTCTATTATATCCCCCCTGTCTCGTTTTTCCTCCAAGCAATACATGTTAAGATCCTTTAACCTTTCCTTGTAAGTTTTATCCTGCAATCCATGAATCAGTTTAGTAGCCCTTCTCTGAACACTCTCTAAGGTATCAATATCTTTCTGAAGATACGGTCTCCAGTACTGCGTACTATACTCCAAGTGAGGTCTCACCAGTGTTCTGTACAATGGCATGTGCATGTCACTCTTTCTACTGCTAATACCTCTCCCTATACAATCAAGCATTCTTTCCAGCTGCTCTATTACATTGTCTTCCTACCTTTAAGTCATCTGAAATAATTACTCCTAAATCCCTTTCCTCAGATATTGAGGTTAGTAGGGTATCAAATATCCTATACTCTGCCCTTGGGGTTTTATGTCCAAGGTGCATTATCTTGCACTTATTCACATTAAATGTCAGTTGCCACAGCTCTGACCATTTTTCTAATTTTTCTAAATCATTTGCCATTTGACTTATCCCTCCTGGAACATCAACCCTGTTGCAAATTTTAGTATCATCAGCAAAAGTACATACCTTACCATCAAGGCCTTCTGCAATATCACTAATAAAAAATATTAAAAAGAATGTGCCCAAGTACAGATCCCTGAGGTACCCCACTGGTGACAAGCCCATGCTTCGAATATACTCCATTGACTACAACCCTCTGTTGCCTGTCATTTAGCCAGTGCCTAACCCATTCAACAATATTGGAATCCAAACTTAAAGATTGCAGTTTTGGCAGCACAAGTGGACCTGCACAATATTAGGCAGGTGGCTATTGTTGTGGGTGATCAGTGGAAACGTAGCACACAATAAAGCATCTCAGAGGAGGTCCAGATTTGTATGACCAAGGACAAGCACAGCTTCTGCTTGCAGATGGCTGAGAGTGGGCTTACAGCTGCTGAGATTTTTGCAAATTTCTGTAGTTATGAACAATTCTATGCAAGGACATAGTGAGAGGGAAATCCTCACACAATAGCCCAACCTATGAGTTGTTATTGTCACAATAATCACAGATGGCTGAGTTTGCACATACAGTTACAATTATTTCTTTATTTCCAACATATTCTACTCTGCTGTACAGTTGGAAACAAGACACATTTAATTCTAGCTAAACATGTATAATGTACAGGAACATTAGGTGTAGAGGGCCCTGCCCACATGAGCTCACAATCAAAAGATTGTTAAAGGGAGAGTTATTTGCTTAGTTATGGGAATTAAACTGTCTTTGCCAAATAATTTACCTAACTGAGAATGAAAAAATATTTTAAATGAAATTCAGGATTAAAAAGGTAATGTTTATATAATAGGTGGCTAGCTATAAAATACTATTTGCTTACAAGGCTTTAGTTAAAGGTGTAAGAATGTGTGTTAATATTATAATTGTGTGAACATTATGGAAGAAAACAAACTTTAATTGGCCTTTTCCCTTGGATTTCAGTCGACTTCTGAAGGAAAGGTAAACCCCTACAAATTAAAGGGTTCTTCAACCTTTTTTCGTTTATGATAGAATATCGCCCTATTGGTCTTTTTCTACAAAAGCACTCAAAGAGCATTTTCAAAATAAGTTTTACTTACCTTAATTCAGCCTCGCTGGCGTCCAATCAAAGGCTTCCCTTAGAGCAGTGGTAGTCAACCTTTTTCTACCTACCGCCCACTAATGCATCTTTCTTGATGGAAAAATTTCCTTACCGCCCACCAGTTTTCGCGCAAGTGCGGAATATTTTTTAAAAAGGAGGGTGTTTTAAAAAAAATAAATGTACGTACATTTATCTTTTTATTTCTACTTAATGCATGTTTATAATGTTTTTAACTTTATAAAGTTTAATGAGAAAACAATAAAGTAAATTGAAATTACCTTTACTAGTGATTAATGAAATCCTTGAGGTTGATGCTGCAAGACTAAATATTTGATATCTGGTTTGATTTTCGTAAGGAACAAACAAAGGTCTCCTCTTTCGGTGATATTCAGACCACTTCTCTGTTTGCGCATAATATGATTTCTCATCTGTGCGTCAGCTCCCCTCCTCTCTCTCCTCAATTCCCCTCCCCACCTTTTTTTTTCCTTTTTTCTATTTTTTAACCTTCATTATAGCAATGCCCAGTAGGAAGGCTGAGCTAGGTAGCCCACTTACTATTACTTACTATAGCCCACTATAACAGACAGGCACACATACATACATACAGACACACACACAAGACACACATACAGACATACACACATACAAAGACACATACATACAGACAGGCACATATACACACAGACCGGCACACATACAGACACACACACACAAGACACATACATACAAACAGACAGGCACACAGACATGCATACAGACACACACATACAAAGACACACACATAAGACATACATACAAAGACACATACATACAAAGACACATACACACACAACACATACATACAAAGACAAGACATACATACATACACACAAGACATACATACAAAGACACATACCTAAGACACACATACACACACACATACATACAGACACACACACACATACATACAAAGACACACACACAAAACATACATACAAAGACACATACACACAAACACACACAAAATATTTTAGTCACCCTCCTGTTTCCTACCTTTTAGGTGCAGGAGGGTGACATTCCCTGGGGTCCAGTGGAGGCTCAGGTGGATGGGAGTCAGAGTTCCTACTCTGACTCCCTAGTCTTCCTCCCGTGCGGTCTTTGTGATGTAGTCACAGGGGGCCCGGTTGCGCTGTTAAAGTGCCCAGTGCCTGCCCGCCCGCCCAATCTCTCAAAATGAGGAAATCCCTACCGCCCACCTGAAATCCTGAAACACCCACTAGTGGACCAGGTTGACGACCCATGTCTTAGAGGGTGAGAGGTAGGGAAATGAGGAACAGGGGATAGGGAGGATGGAGGGCTTTACTCAGTGTGGGAGAGAAGAGGCTCTAAACATTATAGCTTGTGTGCTTTAAGGTGGTATACAGACCTCTCTCTTCTTCTGGGTGTGCAGGTCAAATTTTCTCCGTATGATATACAGAAAAGGGAGAGAGAAATGGAGAGATATCTCCTAAGTGTGATTTAGGGTGATGAAATCAAGCACACTAATGTTAGAGTGCTCACCTGGAAAGGAGCCTTTCTGAACTGGCTCCAAGTTGTAACACTTTAGTGTCTGTTAAGGGCAGTGATGGCCAACCTATGGCATGCATGCCACAGGTGGCACGACGAACCCTCTCTGTGGGCACGCTGCCAAAGGTCGCCGGTGGAAGGGGGCCGATTACACTGGTCAGCAGCAATGCAGAGTAGGGATCTGCCTGCCCAAAACAGCAAGCGCCTACTCTGCTTTCGTGTCGGGAGGACCTGGAGGCAAGGGGAGGGACCTGAGAAGCAGCTCTCCTGTCCTCCCGTGAACAATCTATATGGAGCATTGTCGCGCGTTACCATAGCAATGCTCCACACATCATTGCGCGGGAGGACAGGAGATCTGCAGCCTGGCACATACTAACCACCACCGGACCACCAGGGCTGGCTGTGTACCCTCCGTCCTTCACCAAAGGTAAGAAGAAGGGAGGATAAAGATTATATATATATATATATATATATATTTTTTTTATGAATCTTTTACCCCCCACACATTACACCCCTACCCACACAGCATCCCTTCCCCCGCACAGCACCCCCACACATAGCACCCCACATGCAGCACCCCTACCCCCATTGCAACACTTACAACAATCAAGTAACACACATTCATATAAAATGTAAGTTACTTAGCCTGTCAATGGAATGACAGGAATGAATAAGTAGATAATTCCCTAGTTCCCACGGTATTAGGGAGCTATCTACTAAAAGGCTGAAAGACCTGAATTGGTCTTTCAGACATATTTACTAATACTAAGTAAAGATTACTTAGTATTAGTAAATTATGCCCCTCCTCGCTATATCACGAGTAGGGGCATGTCTATTAAACAGTGAGCTGCTCACTGTTAAAAAAATGCCCCTATTTCCCTATTGCCCCCCCAGCCTGAGCGGTGAGTGGGGGCCCTAAATAAAAATGGGGGGGGACCTAATGTCCTCCCCCTTGGCCCCACCCCTGAGTGGTGGGAGGGCCCTAAACAAGAATAAGGGGGGACCTAATGTCCTCCATCCTGGCCCCCACCCCTGAGCTGTGGGTGGGGGCCCTAAATACAAATTGGGGGGGTCCTAATGTCCTCCCCCCTGGTCCCCACCCCTGAGCAGTGGGTGGGGGCCCTAAACTAGAATAAGGGGGGACCTAATGTCCTCCCCCCTAGCCCCCACCCCGAGCGGTGGGTGGGGGCCCTAAACTAGATTAAGGGGGGGACCTAATGTCCTTCCCCCTAGCCCCCACCTCCAAGTGGTGGGTGGTGGCCCTAAATACAAATTGGGGGGGACCTAATGTCCTCCCCCCTGGCCCCCACCCCTGAGCAGTGGGTGGGGGCCCTAATCTAGAATAAGGGGGGGGACCTAATGTCCTCCCCCCATGAACCCCTACCTACCCCCCTCACCCTAAAAATAATGAGGGGGGACCTTTAACTAAGTGCCTGTAAAAATAACAAGGGTTGTACACAGGGCCGGCGCTACCTGTTAGGCGGACTAGGCAGCCGCCTAGGGCGCCCCTTGGGAAGGGGCGCCCCCAGTAGCCGGCCCCCCCATGCTGCAGCCGCCCGAGCGCTCTGTAGAGAGCCTCAGGCGGCTGCAGCTTTGCCCAGGCGGGGCGTCCATGAGGGCGGACCGCACCACCCGGGCGCAGCCTGAGGAGAGGGGCTGACAGGAGGGAAGCGCTCAGCGCTCAGCGCTCCCTCCTGTCACTCCCTCAGTTGTAGCATGGCCGAGCCCTGTATCATGGTCCGATGGGTACAGGGAGCATCTGTCTCCTGTACCCGGCCAGATACAGGAAACAAAAGCTACCTGTACCCGCGGACCATCATGCTGCAGGGCTCGGCCACGCTACAACAAAGGTGGGGGGGAGGAGAAAGAAATTGGGAGGGAAGAGGGGAGAAGAAATGGGGAGGGTGGGAGAAGAGAGGTGGGAGGAGGAGGGTTAGAAGGAAATTGTGAGGGAGGGAGGGAGAAAAATTGGGGGGAGGGTAGAAGAAATTGGGAGGAGGTGAGAAAAATTGGGAGGGAGAAAGAGGTGGGAGGGAGGAGGGAGAAGAAATTGGGAGGGAGGGGGAGAAAGAAGTGGGAGGAGAGGGTAGAAGTGGGGGAGAAAGAGAGTGTGAGGGAGGGGGAAAAATTGGAGGGAGGGGTAAGAAGAAATTGTGAGGAGGGAGAAGAAATTAGGAGGGGAGGGAAGAAGAAATTGTATGGGAGAAGAAAGAGAATTGGCAGGGGAGGGAGAAAGAAATTGGGAGGGAGGGGTAGAAAGAAATTGTGAGGGGGGAGAAAGAAAGTGCTTGGGGGAGGGAGGAAAAGAAATTGGGAGGGGAGGGGGAGAAGAAATTGGTAGGGGAAGGGGGAGAAGAAATGGGGAGGGTGGGAGAAAAAGAAATTGGTAGGGGAGGGGGGAGAAGAAGAAATTGACAGGGGGGAGAAGAAGAAATTGGTGGGGGGGAGAAGAAATTGACGGGGGTGAGAGTGACAGGGGAGGGAGGGGCAATGAGAGTGGGAAGGGGGAGGGGAGAAGAGAGTGACAAGGGAGAGGGGAGAGAGTGACATCCATCACACACACATGCAATGCACCCCTTGCACACAGAAAAACACACAATGCATTACACACACAGACACACACACACAATGCAACCCTTACACACAATGCATCCCTTACACACACAGAAACACACAATGCATTCCTTACACACACTCAATGCACCCCTTACACACACTCAATGCACCCCTTACACACGCACACACTGCATCCTGTACATACACAGAAACACACCTTGCAGCCCTTACACATACAAACACAGATTCACACAATGCATTCCTTACACACATATCAGGACATCCCCTACACACTCCACCCCCTGTTAACAAACTCATTGGTGGAACATGAAGGTGGACCCTGGGATCCAGACCTTGAGCTGTGTAAAGGGCCCCCCCAAAAATGGAGCAGCTTCCCGTTCTCCCAGAATATTGATTTTTGTGACCACAGTTGCAAACAGCCTCCAGAGAGCCTGTTCTACACCAGACCAGTGGAGCCAGACTGCAGCTAGAGCCCATCATCATCCTCATCTCGTTGTAAGTAGGCAATCTAGTATATTATTCATGGCACTAATCTCTAATTTACCTCACATTAAAGAAACACTATAGTCCCCAGAACCACTGCAGCTTAATGTAGTTGTTCTGGTGTCTATAGCCTGTCCCTGCATGCCTTATAATGTAAACACGGCGGCACTGCAGCACTGGCGTTAGTTAACATGGCAGATCATATGGGTGGAGCATTGTGATGTCACATGGGGGGGGGGGGCGGCAAACTTTACTTTTGCCTAGGGCGGCAAAAATCCTTGCACCGGCCCTGGGTTGCTATGGTGACAACTTACCAGCAAGTGGCTAATCAATCTGCAAGTGGTCAAAACATGTGCAAACAGGCATTATAGGTGGCCATATGGTTAAAAATATTGAAACCTGTTGTTAATAGCGACAGCTATTTACCAACAAGGCCCTAGATTTAATTCTGACCAAAGACAGTCAAAATATTAACCGGTTTTGGACAATATTTTTATCGAATTGCAACTGAATTTAATGCCAGATGTAATTCTAGCAGTAAAATCAAAGAAGTGGTTTGGCTACTCGAGAAAATTCCTACAATAAAAGTGCTTTGGAAGTACATTTATGTGCTTTTTTAATTGCTAACCCTGCTTGTCTTTAAAAAAAAAAAAGAAAAGGGTTTCAATATGACTCCCAAATTAGTACAAGGAAGATTTAAAAGTCCCCCATGCCCCAACTCGCCATACAATTATTGCTGCCTAGTCACTATTAACTTACAGGAAGATCCTGGCACAGGTCTTTGTACCATGCCCCCACCTGTGGGCATTGGGAGGGGACGTCAAATTAAAATAACATTACTAGCACGTGGCTTCTATTACATGAAAGTGTGCTGGGGGCATTCTAGTGTACTCTCTTACCCCATGGTAGGAGCAATTAATAAAATAAGAAATGGGGGAACTTAGTGTCCCCCCTGCCCTCACGCATGGTCAGTGAGTGGGCGATAGTGGATACTATAATTTTACTAATAAAAATGCCCCCATCCATGGCATGATGAGTGAGGGCATGGAGAAGGTGTAAAACAGTATAATTTTGCCCCATAGGTGTTGTTATACTTTTTATTTTTAATATTAAAAAAAAAATGTATTAGAGATTTTGTCAATAGTTTTTGTTGGAGCGGTTGGAGCTCATTTAATGCTTTTTACTCTGCAAAATGGAATTGAATCGTCAAATCCTATATTTTTAATGTAAAATAGAGGCTTTACATTTGATATTTGAAACAAAATTCATTGGCTTTCGATAATCTTTTAATACTTGGAATTAAACCTGTAAAAAATCGTAAAAGGCTTATCAGGAGTTTATAAACAGCCAATAAAACATATTGGTGGGAATTAAATTGAGGAGTTGGAAATTAGCCTACGTGTCCTGGATAACTTAATTGACAGCCCTTAAAGGACCATTCCACACTACAAAAGCACTTCAGATTGCTTTTTGGATGAGTATCATCCTCGTTTAACCCCAGTTTATAAAAGTGGTGATTTTTATGTTAAATCTGCACTTTTATATGTTAACTTGGGAACACCCCCCTGGCTGTCAATAAAACCAGCCAGGAAGGTTTCCCCTTGAATTTATCTGCCTCATCCCACACAGACCTCAGACCAGCATTTTCCAGACCTCAGACCAGACGTGTGCGCGGCACCAATTCAGAGGCTTCTCAATTAATTTTTCTTCCAGGAAGACTGCAGTACATATGATCTACAGGGTTTGGAAGCTGTTTTACAATATACCCCCCATGAATACACACATGAAAATGTATACATGTATACATTGGGGCTATATCTACTAAACAGTGTTTTTTTTTAATTTGTGCATTGGAGTGCCCCTTTAATGGCTTCTGCTGCCGACCACTCTCAGTAATGACTGTGGACTCGAGATGCACTTTTAGTGCCATGTATTTTGCAGGACTAACCCTGTAAGATTAATTTATATTAATTCAGAAACTGACGTTTATTTCCACATTTATTTTTTGGGAAACTTAATGCACTATTAAATCCCTGAAAGTTGTGAGATACTGCATTGTTATAGTTTGGCACTGTACAATATCATTTATTACGTTTCAAATTAAAATCAGGATCATTTTATTTCATTCTAAGATCAATATTTAAGAAGCTTATGAAGACTAACCTTTTCAACACCCTTCAGCAGTTTGCAAAACATTTCTGCTTGCTTTTGGTGTGGCTTAATTTTTCTAAGAATTTCTATTGCTCCCACACCCTTCTGCAGTCATATGCCTTCATATTTATATGAAGTAAGACCCGCATGTGTACACTACATGTGAATCCACAAAGAAAGACATTCCAGAAATAACAGCAGTTTACAAAATGTGTATTTTTTTTTAGTAATTTATTTAATCCTTAAAGAAAATCTGTATTCATGTTTCTATTAAATTCCTTTCCCCTCTCTTTTAAACCGCCCCCCACCCTTCGTTTATAAAATAAAATGAATAAAATTAGATAGGCTTCCTCTTCACATCCCATGACATCACAGAGAAGGTATGGCCTTCTTCACCAATGTACAATCCAATGCTACTTACAGAGGAGAAATGGGAATATAATGAACATGTGGGGCAAGCAATGTACACAAATTTAAATTCCCTGTAGGAAACGTCCAACACTGCACTTTACTAGGTCAGTGCAGCTTTCATACTGTCAGCCACTAGGTGACTTAACCCTGCAATGTAAACATTGTAGTTTCTTAAAAACGACAATGTTTTACAATGCAGAGTTTAGAACACAGGGACACAGCACCCAGACCACTTGAGGTTAAGTGGTTGGGTGACTATAGTGTTCCTTTAAAATATGAGTCATCTAAAATACTGGCTTTTGCCATGAGTATTTTTACATTCTCATTGCTAGTCAACACTTTTTGACACATGGGGAGACTGGGGTAATGGGTCACAAGGTGGGGCAGGGGGGAAATGAGGCACATGGAGGGCTGGGGGATTGGACAAATGGTTCTGGGGGAATGAGACTTATGGGAGACTGGTGGAATAAGACTTATAGAGGGGCTGAGACAATGAGACACTAGGGGGCTTGTGGTATGAGACACATGGGGTCTGGGAGAATGAGACACATGGAGGAAATGAGCACATAGAGGGGCTTGGAGGGAAATGAGACACATGGAGGGGCTGGGGGAGAAATTAAAGATATACTACTTATTGAAGTGGTCTTGGTGCAATGTCCATGCCTCTTAACCCTGCAGTGGTAACTATTGCAGTTTCTGAGAAACTGCAAAAATTACCTCTGAGGGTTAACTCCTCCTCTACCAGAGGGACTTCCTGAATTGTAACGGACCTTTGGTCGCATTAGGTCTCCCCCGCCAACGTCAGCCATTTTGGGTGCAATGTCCCATGTCTACAGTGGTAATTATTGCAGTTTCTGAGAAACTGCAATAATTACCTCTGAGGGTTAACTCCTCTGTATGGTAGACAGCCACTACAGGGACTTCCTGAATTGAAATGGGCCTTTGGTCCGGTATCTGATGCTAGACGTCTTCATACTTTGCATTTTTCCCAATAGGAAAGCATTAAGTAATATTTTACTATGGGGAAATCCTAATGCCAGCGCACTTACCCTGCATCAAGGGACATCAGCACTGGATTCAGGTAAGTGATTGAAGGGGTTTCAACTCCTTCAGCGCCATGGAGGGGCATGAGGATGTGGGGCACTGTAGGATTCTATATTGCCAGGAAAACTGCTTTGTTTAATACACATGGGAGGCTGGGGGAGTGAGACACATGGGGGAGATGAGATACATGGAGAGGCTGAGGGGGACACAAAGTGACATAGAGGGACTGGGGGAGAAAGAGACAAGGTGCTGGCAGGATAATACACACAAAACGGTTAAGAAATTTGAGTGGGGGAATAAGGGACACACAGGTGAAGATGCATTTTTTTGGGGGGGAGGGAGGACGACAAATGTAATCCCAATTTCAGAAACCTTTTGTGCCTTTCTGGGTTGATATCTGTTCCATTTCTGAGATACAGCGGGTATACATTCTTCCCCTTGCCCTCTCTGCACTACTCAAACTCAGGTTTTTTTTTTTCCTAACAGGGGAACTTAGAAGCTCTTTGTACATGACCACAAAGAGGGTTGTAAACATGTCTGCTGCTCACCCTGACATGCATGCACGCCAGGTTAACATGCCCCCTTGTTTGGGAGGATCACAGCTCCATTGCACCTTTAGAAACACAAAATGCATATCTGACACATAATTACACATAAACATATTACACTGCACCTCACCATTCCATGTACTAATTCAATGCTTCTCAGTATTGACAGACAACTTTTTTTTTTTTAATCAAGACTGCTGACATAAAGGGCGTGCCAACACTTTAGCACTTATAGACTGCCAATATGAAAAATGTGGGAAAAATGTACATTTACCTACGTGAATGGATCAAAATCACAAGGCTTGCTTCATACCTGTCCCATTAGCAGTATAAAGCCAAACCTATGAAACTACAATCCAGTATTTTCTGTTAGCTGTATTTTCACATTTATTCATGTCTCCTCCTAAGCAAAAAATGTTTTCTAATAATGAGACAATGCTTAAAAGGGACACTTTGGAACCTGAACTGCAACGAGAGAGAGAGAGAGTAATGCAAATCATTAATGCAGTGCCCCTTGCAAGCCAACGTAGGCACTAAGTGAGGATTTCCTTTTTACAGCACACCTCCAATTATTATAAATTGTTGTTTGTGATGTGGTAGGGATGGGTTTTTGGCATTGTGCGTTTCTCACATTGGCTTTCCTTCTAGTTGCGCACCTTTATTTGCACCCTGCTCATATTTCCTAAATGTGTTTTAATTGGTGTATGGGTCCTGACGTCAGCCTTGTGAGGTGTAATAAAAAGAAACAATTACTTGGCACATTATAACCGTTCACTGAAGATTACAGATACAAGAGTCAAATTCCAGGTTAGTGCTTCATATTTATTGAATGTTACAGCTTCAATGTGTGTTTGTTATAGTACATTATAAGATTCCAGTCATTATATATACACAACATTTGTAAATGGCTATGTCCATATATGCACTGCCAAATGGTTGCATTTCTTTCGTTGCACTGCCGCATAGTAGTATGAATATCCCTGTTGAACTGAGACTGGAGTAATTTTATATTGGACAAGCAGTCTCTTCTGAGGTTTTTGTGGTACCTACTCTGGCATACAACAAACAATGCAAAGCTCTCTTGTAGGAACATTAGGATTCATGCAAGGATGGAAGTAACAGTGATAACCATGACAGCTTGTTACTTCAGTATTGAATAAATACATTAACATATTTGAAAAGAATACATGTAAATGTGTTGTCTCGGAGCTCCATACTTTGTTACATTATTAACAAAGTATTTTATCCACATAGCCATACAAATATTCTGACAAAAATACAACATATAATTTTTTTTCGTGTGTATATATACAAAGCAAAAAGTGGAATTGTTTACAATAATGTGTATACAATTACTGCTAGAAATTACAGCAAATAGTTATTTGTCCTGATTTTGTATGTTGACAGTGTATGCCACATATTAGAAGGAAATATCAGGGTTTATTCATTAAACAGTAGTTGTAGTTAATTAATTGAAAAGCAAACTGGAAGATGATACATAAAATAATCAAGTTGGAAAGAGATATGCATTTGTGATATGTTCCAAAATTTAGCTGGCAAAGATGTTCCAACTTAGTTTTTATCTTCCCACAAATCACTGTTCAGGGAATAAATCTATCATTGTTTTATTGTGTTATTTTAGCTGACAGGCCATGTTTGTGTTGCATGTTGTGTGCTGTCATATCATGTATAAAAACCCAATATGTATAGAATTACACTGAGTGGCTGCTTTCCTCAGGACATGAGGACAATAATGTACATATCCCAGCCAGCCTGAAATAGTAAGAGATACACTTCAATAAATCACCTATTCATTCTTCATCTGAAACTAATTTTGCATATGAGGAGCATATCATTAAAAGGAGAGGAGAAAATTTAAAGATGGGAACCACAAGTAGAAGTTGTTGCTCGGGAGTGTAACTCCCACCAATCTTAGGTAGCTCTAAGATTAATGGAAGCATAGCTCAATCTCTGGCCCTAACCCTGACTTTAAAACCAATCTATGTAATATAAAATCTGTATAGTAATGTACAATTACAGTTTAGCTTCTGTGGCTTTAAATTTGAAATTCTCTTTGAATTCACTTTTAATTCTCAATTTAGTGAATAGCCATGTAGGTGTAGATTGATTAAATGCATCCTAGCTAGGAGTCGTTCTATAACTTATAATTTTACGACTTAGTACAAAGGTACAATTGGCACTCCTGATGTTGTGGACTGCATCTCTCATAATTTTATTATAGCCAATGCCATAATGCAGGTAAAACATCAGGGGAGATGTAGTCCACAACATCTGGAGTGGCAAAGGTTGCCTACCTCCAACCTAGTATCAGCTTGTTTAACCCCTTCCTGATCGTGTACCCGATACGTCCGTGGCTATTTTGATCGCTTCCAGCCGCTTTGATAGTATTGCTGCGATGCCTCGATGTTGAGGCATCGTGCAATACTGCTCATTTTTGCTCCATGTGGCTCCTGGCAGTTAAGCAGAGCATTGGAAACCATCGGGCAGGCTTCCGATGCTCTGCATGTGCTGAGTGCCTCGAGGGGTCGAGACACTCAGCGAAGAGATATATATATATATATATATTAAAAATTGAATATAAAGTCCTATAAACCCCTCTACCCACCCTCAGCCATGTGGTTCTCAAAATGGTGCTCCCTTTCTAAAGGCGGTGCATCATGGGGCTTCTGGGGGTATCCCTAGCCTGCCTCATCATAGGGGCAAGCTAGGGACATCCAATCAGAGATTGGGTTCATTTTTTTTTTTTTTTTTTGTGAGACCCAAAAGCTCTTTTCAGAGCTATTAACCCCATATCCTGCCAGTGATCACTGTATTGATCACAGGCTCTTGCACAGCAACACTTATTTTGCTGTCTGTGCATTATTTAGGGGTTAATTTGTTATGTGGTTTTTTTTTTGTGACAGATCACTAGGTAAAGTGATTGTGATCATGTCACAGGTCGTATAGCGCTGAGCAGGCGTATGCCATCCTTGCGCTAGAGTCTGACGCGTCTGTGTCTGACTCCGAACATGATTTTGACTCTGCCAGGTGCTCAGATACATCACTAGATACAGTGTCTGCTGCTAGTGATGTATCTAGTTATGGTGTATCTATGCCTGCTAGTCCCCCTGCCAGAAGGAGACGTGCTGCTCCAGCTGGCAGTACTGCTAGGAGTGGGTAGTGTCTCATCGCCAGAGGCCAGATATCCCACTCTTCACTGCAAATCCTGGCATCAATTTGGATGTCGCATGATTTAATCCTCAGCCGTTAATGGAGGTGTTTCTGGGCGATAATGTATTGGGTAACATTGTCGCCCAAACTAATTTATATGCTGATCAGTTCCGTGCTGCAAAGCCTGACTCTTTTTTTGGCAAAGGAGCAATGGGCCACCATCAATGTGCCAAAATTTAAAAGATTCTGGGCATTGACTCTGCTGATGGGCATAATAAAGAAGCCCTCCATCAGCTCCTACTGGAGCAGTAGCCCATCTGCTCTACCCCATTTTCCCAATGTATGTCGAGGAAGAGGTATGAAATTATTCTATATTTCATGCACTTCAGCGATAACAGCCTGTGCCACCCTATGGAGCATCCCCAGTTTGACAGGCTGCATAAAATCCACCCCCTAATCACCTACTTCGCTGCCAGGTTTGCAGAGGCTTATACACCTGGAAGGAATATATGCGTGGAGGAATCCCTGATGAAGTATAAGGGAAGGCTGGGATTCAAGCCGTATATTCCTTCTAAGTGCTCTAGGTATGGTGTAAAGGTGTATAAGCTCTGTGATAGCAAGACTGGGTATACTCAGGCCTTCCGGGTGTACGAGTGAAAGGATAGCCATCTTGTCCCTCCAGGTTGCCCAGAACATATGGGAACTGGTGGCAAGATGACTTGTATACAGACAATTTTTATACAAGTGTCCCTTTGTTCAAGCTACTGTATTGTTTTGATACAGTAGCTTGCGGTACAATCAAAAAGAACCACGCAGGTTTCCCAGGGCAACTTGCACGCACCCGGCTACGAAGGGGGGAGACCTCAGCTCTGCGCCAAGAGGAGCTGTTGGCAGTTAAGTACAGAGGCAAGAAGGATGTGTACCTTCTTACCACCATCCACACTGAGAGGTCTTTGGAAGTCTCTGTATGTGGCAGAGCTGAGAGCACAAGGAAGCAAGCCATCAAGGCCTATAACCGGCATATGGGTTTGGTTCATCTGGCAGATCAGCTGCTGCAGCCCTACCTAATTATACGCAAGACAAGGGCCTGGTACAAAAAGGTTGCAAACTGCTTAATGCAGACAGCAACCCACAATGCTTTTTTGTTGTTCAAAAAAGCAAACCCCAGAATGCAACTGAGTTTTTTACAGTTTCAGCTCCTGATCATTTTGGGGATTTTGTACCGTGATGCACTTACTCCCCGGGCAGTGATGGGAGAGAGCAGAGTTACATTTTATTTATTTTTTCCTCTACTGCAGCCAAGCAGAATTCCCAAAAAAGATGCAGAGTTTGTTTTAAGAGGGGGCAGAGAAAAGATACTATATATCACTGTCCTGGTTGCCCTGGACAGCCTGGACTCTGCATTGGGGACTGCTTCAAACGATACCACACTCCATTTTTTATTTTTTGTAACATTTGCGGTTCAGTTATATATATATTTTTTTTATTTTATTATTTTTTTGTTACATTTACCCTATGCATGGGTGTACTAAGGAGGCCTTGAAGAAAGCAACCAGGAGTGTTTTCTTGCAATAACCAACAACAGGCTCTCCTAAATCACAATTAAAAAGCAATGTGTGTGTAAGAATGACAATTGAAAAATTGCCACCACACACTTTCTCCAATTTTTGGGGCTAAAACAGTTGCATCAAAGCACTCCATATACAATACCTTGGGGTGTCTACGTTTCAAATATATACACTTTCAATAAAGAAAACTGGTGTACGTGATCAGCCCCAAGCTAAAGATACAATACCATGAGGTGTCAACTTTTCAAGTATTTGCACGCTTATGGCAATAAAATAAGTAGGCAAAGAAGATAAGTAAAATTTGAAAAAAAAATGTCAGACGTTTGGCATTGCACCCCCCAAACAACACACCTGTACATGGGTGGTATCACCGTACTCAGGAGATATTGCTGAACACATATTTGGGTGTTCTTTGGCAATAACACCTAATAGGAGCTGAGAATCCATAGAATTAGTGCATGGAAAGTGTTAAAATACCACCATTTGAAATACCCTAGGGTGTCTACTTTTCAAAAATATATTGTTTGATGGGGTTAAATTACATTGGCCTGCTTCAAAAAATTTCCAAATGGGACATGGTTGCATGATGACCAGCTGTGAAAATTCCAAGTTGGAAAACTGGAATGTGCACCCTCCAAATAAGGTCTTTTAACCCCCAGAGAACCCGACACACCTATACATGGGTGGTATCGCTGTACTCAGGAGATGTTGCTGAACACATATTGGTGTGTTCTTTCGCAGTAACCCTTAAAGTTCATGTACATGTATTCTTAAATTGGTATGTGTGTCAAAAAATAACCAATTATTATTTTTATTTTTTTTAAATTTGGCATAGATTGGTGGTTGCATGAAAAGAATCAAAACCCCAAGTTTTGATAGTCTTATTTAAAAAAAATATACATCTGAAGGGTTATTTAGGGATTCCTGGAAGATATCAGTGTTATAATGTAACGTGCGTTAATTTTGAAAAAAATTGATTTAGGTATATAGCAAAGTACTACTTGTACTTATAGCCCTATAACTTTCCCCAAAAATGTTAACATAGAGCATTTCTAAACTCAGAACAAAATGTTTAGACTATTTAGCATGGGTGTTTTTCAAGTTGTAGATGCATAACAGATTTTGGGGGTCAAAGTTCGAAAAAGTGTGTTTTTTTTAAATTTTTCATCATATTTTACTTTTTTTATAGTAAATTATATATGATGAAAATAATGGTATCTTTAGAAAAACTATTTAATGGTGAGAAAAACTGTATATAATATGTGTGGGTACAGTAAATGAGTAAGAAGAAAATTACAGCTAAACACAAACACTGCAGAAATGTAAAAAGAGCCCTGGTCCTTAACGGTAAGAAAACTGAAAAACAGCCTGGTCACTAAGGGGTTAAAGATACACTATAGGCACTAAAACAAATTTAGCTTTTTTTTTGTACTCCTCTTGGGACTTTATCATACTCATTTATTTGTGCACTATACTATAGCTTCCCAATTGTTTTTAATTATTTGCTAATTCTATATTTCTTTATACCGTGGTGCTACCCCTACCTTCCTCTGTTTTTTTTGTCTCAATCAGATGTTAACTTGATTTAGATTTAGTTTTATTTTCTGCTCTGTACATTAATCACACACAGGAGGCACCTGCAGGGTCTAGAAGGCATTAAGATACAACATTCTAAATCAATAGAATCTGCATAAAGGAAGCATAAACATTAGATCTCACTTTACAGAAATTTTTATTATGCTTTGCAAGTTACATGCAGGGAGGTGTGACTAGGGCTGTATACACAAAGTGATTAAGCTCCCATATTGCAGAGACCTGAACAGTGACAAAGGCACGATATATACACCAGAACTGCTTTATTAAGCTAAGCTACAGAGTCCTTTAAAGCCAATACAGAGCACATATTAGTCAAATATGCTTTCATATACTTTTACACTACAGTCTAATATACAAGTACTGTATGTATATAGTCAACATTTTGGTGAGCATAAAGAGAAATCAGCAGGATAGTAACGAGATCCATGAGATCTTCCTTCTGTTCTGTTTCTGTTAAATTACCATGAGATTATTATACATCTATACTTGAAAGGGCCGAAAAATAGGCAGGAAAATACAAACAAATTACATCACTTTTTTTACATTATTTTTCAATGTTAACATGTTTAATGAGAGGTATAACCTTTATCAAATATTTCCAATACATTTTCTCAGATATATTTCTTTAAAGAATACCAAATCACTTCTTGATCCTTGAAATGACCCTGAGAGCCACTAAAGTTGACCTTCTCAAGTCTAAGAATGCACGTGAGCACCACACCTCCGAGTTTGACATCCCAAATCTTACTGTGAGACGAGGACAAGTGTTCACATTAAAGATTGACTTTAATAGGTCACTTACTGAAAATGACCGTGCTATGCTGCAGTTTACTACTGGTAAGAACATATGGGTGGTGGGTCAGAAGAGTCCACAATTGGTACCAATAAATATCATGGATTAAAGTTATAAATTTACCATATAGGCTGAGCATAAATCAAGCCTCAGTTAAATGTAGGCTTGTGCAGAACATATACACAGGGCTATTCACTATAGTAAGAATTCTAAGTAATTTTGAAGGAAAAATTGTCAGACTGGAAACTTTCTCCAAGTCAACTGCGCTTCCCGTTTGCCCACTTTGGCCTCAAATTTGAAATTCAATTTTAAATTCACTTAGAATTCTCACTTTAGTGAATAATCCTGATAATCATTTTGACCATTTTTGCTTTAAAGGGTTATTCCACATATTGTTACCACTACAGCTGCTGTAGTAGTTATGACGCCAGGGGTAGCCTGGTCCTATTTCCTGATAATGGAGCAAACAATTTTGCAACTCTTTTCCATCTTACCTAGATGGGAAGGCTCCGAAGCATTTTTTGCTTCTGTAGAGATAAAGACACCAGAAGTATATCCATCACTATTAAAAGGTGGGGCATCTGTGGAATTTATAATATGGAATAAAATATAAAAAAATCACCCATAACTTGTCTTGAACTTTTTTTTATCAGATGCTCCATTTTCTTTTATATCATATTAAAAATTTTTGCATTTTTTGTGGTGGTCCAATCACAGACTTCCAATGCAGCTCAATGAGAGGTCTTTGCAAGGCAGGTGCTTTGAATAATTGCCTGGCTCTTGAGTTTAGCTTAACTGTAAGGAAGTAACAGGACAGGTTGTCTGATTGATAGCAAAGGGGTGTAAAAGTGTCATTTCCTATTGAAATATACACTTTTTGTAAAATGATAAAAGATGTCACACTCACAGCAAGCTAAAGTGCTTTTAGGAGTCTGGAGTATAACCTCTCGTGATATTCAACACTCATACATCTCAAAGAATGATGTGCCACTAAATCCACACATTTTCCATCTAGGTTCTCAACCAGTGCCAAAAAATGGGACTATGAATCTTGTTGACATGAATTTAACCTCAAATTTGACAAAACAATGGAGCACTAACGTGCAACTGAGCAACACCAATGAGGTAATTAGTAATATGTTTTACTTAATTAGAAATTATAAAAAATGGATTAATGTAAAATGAATATCCTCCAGAATAAGTTTAAGGAATCTTAAAGTGGGCATTCATCCTACATTATTTGCATCAACTAATAAAATATAAATTTTCAGTATGTTACAAATATATATTTATTAGAAGCACATTTCATTAGGGTGTGCACACAAGAAATGTATGCTTTTCAGTACATGCAAACATTTATTGAATAATAAATAGTAAATCCATGATAAATTCAATTTTTTTATGAGGCAAGCAAACTGAAATTGAGCCTAATTTTAACAGACCAAATAGATTTTTATTACAAATTTTAATTAAAAATGTAAAATAAAAAAATACAGCGAACCATAGACTCTTAACTCAGAGACATCCCCCTTCCCTCACTGAATGATGCCGCAAGAACACAACTTGCAGCCCCCATCACCACAGAAGAAGTGGCACAAACATTAAAATCGATCAAACCACACAAATGCCCAGGACTGGACGGATTCTCGGGTCTTTATTACAAAACATTCTCAGACACACTCCTACCCCACCTCACCAAGCTATTCAACTCACTACTACAAGGAGACCAAATACCGGAAGGCATACTAAGGTCAAATATTTGCCTGATTCCAAAGCCAAACAAAACACATCTTGATCCGGGAAATTATAGACCTATCTCTCTCCTCAACGTCGACACCAAAATATTCATCAAACTCCTAGCAAACCGCATACAAATTTTCCTCCCGAAACTGATCCACCCTGACCAGGTCGGATTATCCCATCCAGACAAGCCAGCGATAACACCAGACGCACACTAGACCTCATCTGTGTGGCACTACATAGGAAGATCCCACCCCTTTTCCTCTCCATGGACGCGGAAAAGGTGTTTGATCACCTTCTCTGGCCCTTCCTCCTCACCACCCTACGGACATTCTGATTTCCCACTCCGATTATCACGGCCCTAACCACCCTCTATGACAACCCGACAGCCAGCCTCCTCATACCCAATGCAAAAGCCACGTCAATCCAGATCCGAAATGGTACCAGACAGCGATGCCCACTCTCCCCACTCTTATTCGCCCTCTCCCTTGAACCGCTATTGCAGAAGATACGAGACTCCCCAACAATAAGCTGCCTCAAAGTAAGACAAACTGAATAGAAAATAGCGGCATATGCCGATGACATTCTCCTGACACTCACTAGCCTGACCCAATCCATTCCACCTCTATTAACATTCCTGGAAGAATACGCAGCCATTTCGGGATACAAACTAAACCTTGACAAGACAGAAGTCCTCCCGATAGAGATACTGGAACAGACTCTCGATAACCTTCGATCCTCGCACCCATTTAGATATAACGAACATAGCATTCCGTACCTCGGAATACTCCTTCCCGCTAACCTCAACTCCACATATACCCTGAACTACACCCCCCTACTCCAACAAGCACTCACAGACCTCCAGAACTGGAACAACATGCCCATCTCATGGTTAGGGACGATAGCCTCCATCAAGATGAACCTGCTCCCCAGATTCCTATACCTCTTCCAAACACTAACCATCCCAATACCCCGAAACGAATTCAAAATACTCCAAACCAAAATAGACAACTTCATCTGCATCTAACAAAAAACAAAATAAAGAGGGTCACAATGTATAAAAATACAAAAACAGGAGGTTTGGGACTCCCCAACTTCTATAACTATTTCCAAGTCGTCCAATTAGCACAAATACATCAACTACATTCCCCACCAGGCCTCAAAATTTAGGTGGATCTCGAGCACGACCGCCTAGGGGGGGACCACCCCTCACTACTCCTATGGCTCCCGAAACAGTTCAGACCCGACACCCCACACACGACCCTAGCCCTACGCACTTTATTCCTGGTGTGGGACAAGATCACAAATAAGATACCACTCATCAACACACCATCACCTCTGACCCCATTCCTAAGAAACAATCAATTCATTCCAGGAATGACTCCCCAAGACTTCACGCATTCCGAAGACAACGGACTCACACGATTCCACCATTTCTTCAGATCCAAACAACTGCTTCAATTCCCAGACCTACCCAGACACACCCCACTGACCACCTTTCGACCACTTCAGATACATCCGAAGCTTCTTCCAAGACCCCCGACACGCCAACACAGCTACCACCAACCTGACCCAATCTGAAAAGAACTGAATACACAACCCAATCCAAAAAGGACAAATATCCTCTATCTCCAATTAAACTCTGCTTGCCCAACAGATGCACTCTCCTACACAAAGGCATGGGAAAGGGATATAGGCCCCCCTGAAGACCCCTCAGACTGGGATGACATATGGGAGACTATGGCATCCCTTACAATATGTGTCAATCACAAGGAGCAAGCCTACAAAACGGTACCTGACACCCTTAAGGCTATGTCAAATGAGATGCTCAACCACGGACAGGTGCTGGAAGGGATGTGGATCCCGGGGCACCTACATCCACGCATGGTGGGAATGTCCCCACATAGCCCAACTATGGAAGGCTGTAGCAACCTAATGTCCTGACTCCTCCATACGGATATCCCCATGGACCCGTGGGTCTGGCTGCTCTCTAAACCTCATGCCGCTCTAATCAGATCACAGAACCATCTGCTTGCCAAAATCGCACTAGCTACCAGGCACACAATAGCTGAACTATTGTACAATCAAAACATACCCACCATAGGGGCAGTACTCTGTAAAGCGGAGGAAACCAGAGAGATGGATAAACTCTCAGCCCTACCTCATGATACAACCCACAACCATAACAAAATCTGGGATCCATGGATCATAAACAACTTGATTCACACCTAAAATCGCCCACACATAACTGACTACCCATCACCAGCCCACCCTCTCTCCCCCCCACCCCCAAACAACACCAGCCCCGGGCACAATCCCCCACCCACCGAACATTGCATTGCAAAACAACACAACCTTCTCCCCTACCCGACAGCAACCTGTCAACCCTCAACTACACCACGGACACCACTCACACAGACTCACACACCAAAAAAAACAAAATTAAGAGTACTGAAAATACTGATACCAGAACACACCCCCCGAAAGGAAAACTCCCACCGCACACACACTCATAAAGCGATAACCAACGCAAACACCCTATCTTAAGCTCCCTGAGAGCACTGACGATTCGAAACTCGGTTCCGGAATCGGACTGAGACCCCCAAGTTTCCCCTGACCCCCAGATCAAGACCTACAGACACACAAGACACCTTATGACGAGACTGGACATAATAGACCACCGAGATATGCAGCTCACAGCTTGTCCACAAGAGTTAATAACTATCTATGTGTAAAATACAAATAAGGATTGTACAAAATATGGAAAAAGGCAAAATAGAAGATATACAATGCACGGTATTTTGTTACTCCAATCCCCCTGATTCTATTCTGTACCCCATACGCTGCTCATAATAATCTGAAAAAACGATAAATAAAGAATTTAAAAAAAATAAATAAAAAAAAATTGAAAATAAAAAAATAATCCCTAATTTGTATTTAAAAAAAAAATCTTTATTTTAAAGACTTGTGAAAAATTGGGTTACAATCAGGGCTCGAGTCCTGCAGGAACACGTTCCTGCAGGACAGCCCGGCCTTCCTGCCTGCACAGCCCAGCCAGCAGCCCCACTGGATCCCAGGTACAAAATCCACCCAGCTCTCCCAAAGGTAGGGAGGCTGGGTGGATTTAAATAAAAAAAAATAATCTGTGAGTGTTGGAGGGAAGTGTGTGTGTGTGTGTGTGTGTGAGATGTGCATGTGTCTGTCTGGCTGTCAGTGTGTGTGTGTGTCTGGCTGTCAGTGAGTCTGTGTGTGTATATCTGTCAGTGTGTGTGTCTGTCAGTAAGTCAGTGAGCCCTCCTACCCACCTGGCAGAACCCCTACCCACCTCACAGCCCCCCTACCCACCTTAAAACACCCTACCTTCTCACAGCCCCCCTACCATCTCACAGTCTTCCTACCAACACCTTGTCACAGCCTCCCCCCCCCACAAACCCTGTCACAGCCCCCTCACACATCCTGTCACCTCTCCAAACACACACCCGGTCATTCTCCCTATATACACACCCTGTCACCTCCCCACACACCCTGTCACCCTCCCACACACGCACACACACTGTCACCCCCACACACACTGTATCATCCCCTCCATACAATATCACCATCCCCAATCACTTTCAGCCCCCACACACTGTCACCCCTCACTTAGCTATATATATGCATACAAGCTTATAATTAGTTTTTTGGGGGGAGGTGGATCTTGAGTAAGTTCCCACACTTTTTTGCCCAGGACTTGACCCCTGGTTACAATGTACAAGATCCTTAGAAAAAAAATACATAAACATCACATATTTTACAATTAAAATAAACAAACTGAAGAAAGAATATAATATAAATACATTTAGATATTTTCTGAGGATGCCATAACAGAGTTAGGACATGCTTACCTGTCAGTACAATAATAGATTATAGCTAATATCCTCTTCTCTATATATGCCATTTTTCTTGTTTACACATAATAATTAAAAATAGACATTACCTGATTCCAATAGCAGAGGAGCTCTGAACCAAACATATGACAAAAAAGAAAAAGAAAAAAATGAAAGGAAGGAGGGAGAGATGGTAAGGGAAGGGGAAACAGGGGTGCCATCTGCTGTCGGGTCAGAAGCTTATACTCACAATTCTTCCTACCATGCACAAATTTTGAAAGGTAGTTTCCCCACCTCTTACCACTGCCATAAGCTAGTCCATCAATGTTTTATGTCCTATCATGGACCTGACCTCCCTAAGTAATGGAACCTCTTAATTAATCCAATTGGTCACAAGTGACCATCTGGCCACTAAAGTAATCTTATCATATCGTTTTTGCTTATATCTGCTCAGACCCTTTACCAGTTTAAAAAGAAGGAAGGACCAGGAATTCAACTCTATCAATCTCTGGGATACATCACCCATTATTCCCTTATCCTGACTCCAAAACATGTTTACTTTAGGGCAATCCCACCACATTTGGATATATAAACCTTTTGAGTCCACATCCCCTGCAACACAGATCACTAGAGGTTTTACCCATTCGGAATAATTTGACCGTGGTGGTATACCATCTGTAACGGTAGTCACCATCACTAAGAGCTTAAGATGGACAATTCAATTAGGTATCTGAGTGATTCCAATGTTTAAGTCACCCTATGTCCATTGTGGGTGCAGGGTGTGTGTGTAATGTAGTTGTTTATGATTATTGTTAGTGTGTTCTCCTGTCTTGCTAATGCTTGCAATCAACTAGGTGAATTTGGCTGTGGAACCTGTACAGCACCACCTGTTGGTTGCAAGGATCTAGCAACAGCTATATGCACTACCTGAATAGCAAAGCTTGCTAATTTGCATATTTGGGTAGATTTGCATATTGCTAATTCTACAGGCAGGCGAGATATTTTGTGTTGGTTATTGACTTCCCTACCCCTTTGTAGATATTTTAATTATATTTCCTTGCATATTTTCTGACATGTTTTGGTTATTTGTATTTTATTAAGTTTGTCACTGCAATCTTTATGTTATAATCATTTAGGCTAGTCCCAAAATAAAAATAAAGCTTGGCATGTTAGTTCCTTTTGAAACATGTGTCCTGTGTGGATTTTTAGTGATCCCAGCGACAGAGTCTTCAGACCTGTTTGCTGGTTGCAGGATCCCTCCAGCCCTGGGATCCACTGGAAGGAAAGCTGCAGCGGAAAAGGCATAGGGGAAGATACCTGCCTGGAAGAGAGCTGCAGCCTGGTCGGGTGGAAGAGCTCCAGAAGGACCCCAGTGAAGCTTCAGCGATTGGGGGGGAAGTGTTCCAGGGTTCCTGAAAGTGGCTAGGAAGTGGATTGGGCGGAGGTACTCGGTTGGAGTACAGGAGCTCTGTCACACCATCTGTGTAAGATTTTCTGCATAGATTCCTGTAAAAACACAGAAACCGAAATAGAGACTGCAGTCTTCCAGATGGTCTCCAAATCATCCCTTTACAATGTACCACCCAGATCTTCCTCCCACTATTTTGTTTAGGCCAGTTCAAGCCATAATCTAGAATTAAAACATATGTGGTTATATATAAGTGAAATCACTTCTTTTTGAGTAGTTTCCCTTTTGAATAATTTTTCAAACATAGTGCTCTTTTGGCACCATTTTTGACCTCCTTTTTATCCACAAAGTTTCAAACCTGAAGGAACCTAAAATAATCCCTCAGAGAAAAAATTTCATAGAATGTATCATACCCAACCAGGAGATGGATTTCCTCACCAAAGTAGCCATATTAAGGTTAAGCATATCTAACAACGGGGTAACATTAACACGAAAGAGTGAGGCAGGTTCAGAAGTAAGATAGTTTCTTATATATATCAAACCCGTCCGTTGTATGCGGAGACCAAATGTATACCTAATAATATGTAGCTCAGTGGCTGACAGATTCAGAGGAAGGGCACTTGATTTATCATATTTAATTTTATACCCTGCTTGTATACCATATTCATCCAACAATCTGTATAGGGAAGGTAAGGTTGTCAGATGGTTCTTAGTTGGAAGAAGAATGTCATCAGCATAAGCTGATATTTTATATATGTCATAACCCACCTGAATTTCGTGAACATTTTGATGTTCCTTAATCTGTTGCGAAATTGGTTCTAATGACAAAATAAACAAAAGAGGAGAGAGGGGGCACCGCTGCCTAGTGCAATTACTCAATTTAAATAGCCATGATCTGCGTGCAGCCGTCTCTCTTGAGCCTGCAGGTCATCATACATTGTAGAAACTGATTAGATAAAGGAAGAAGGGTAGTACCAACGCCTCAGCAAGCCAAATAGATAGTGCAATTGACCCTATCGAATGCCTTCTCAGCATCTAAAGACAAAAGTAAAGTAGGTATTTCTTTGGTCTTCACTACCCAGATAAGATCAGCAGATTATCTAGTTTTTTCAAAAAGTTGATGTTGTGGAACAAATCCGGCCTGATCAGGGTGGAAAAGTCTGTACAGTAAAGACTTCAATCTAGCCCCCATAATGTGAGCCAGAAACTTTACAATTATATTAATTAGAGATATAGATATATAAATTTCCACTCTAATGAGGTTCCTCCCTTCCTTTGGCAAAAGTACAATGCCACCAGCTTCATTTTATTTTATTAAACAACTTAGTAAGGTAAGGGATTAGAACCTCCCTAAAAAAATCTTATAATACACACCACAAAAACCATCTGGCCCAGGAGTCTTGTGACCTTTCAAAGTGGAGATTGCAGAGGCAAACTCCTCCTCCAAAAACTCTGAATCCATATCAACTAGGGCCTCAGTGGGGATTGTAGGCAAAGATATGGACTTTATACTAATCTGAGAGGTTTAAATAAATAAAATGTTAATTATTTAAAGTTTGGAATGTGTGTAAGATGTGAGAGTGCATTCACTAATAGTTGTGTGTCTATCTGCTGATTACTCTAGATCTACAGTGTGCTATTTCAATTTATTGACTTAATTTAAGTTGATAGATGCAATTCTCATAAAATGAAAAATATTAAAATTACTGTAGATCTTCCATTCTTTACAAAAGTACAATCAAAAACACTACTTTATTGTTTTTGTCAAACAAATATCTGTACATATACATACGGTACATATATGTACGGTATACTGTGACATACTATGCAGGCTATATATCTTGATTGCATAGTATGTCAGAGTGTATATATATATATATATATATATATATATTCTTAAACGAAAAAATAATAACTATTTTTTTTTTATAGTACTTGGTTACTGTCAACAGCCCTGCCAATGCCATTGTTGGAAAATACGCCTTGAGTGTAATAACAGGAAAAGGAATTGTTTATATGCCAGAGGACAGTCCCATATATATCCTGTGCAATCCTTGGTGTGAAGGTAATCTGTTATTGTCATGAATAGTGTCATGCATGTTACTATGTATCAGTCTTGTGCAGGTCTTAAGTTTCGTGGAACACTCACGATTCAAATTTGTCTGGAAAACTGGAGGTAAGTCTTAGTAATGCAGTACAACAAACCTATAATTGTTCAGGCAGAATAGAGTCTGTATGAAAACCTTTGAAGTTGTTAATAATGTTCTATATTTGTGTAGCCTACATATCATGATTGGAAGGGCTTGGCCCTGTTCGACCAACCTGCAGGAAACTAGGACCTATAATCCCAGGACATAGCATTTTGTCCAAGAGGAGAATATCTCAGGATGTATTAGATAAACAAAACTAATCACAGAGACAAAAAACATTACCGTGTACAGTTAAGTACCCTGCACCAGTGTTTCCCAAACCAGTCCTCAGTCCAGCAACAGTCCACAATTTAAGCATTTCACTTTTCTATTCCAATGGAGATACTGACAAAAGCTGGATAGGTGCTAGGTCTTAAGGACTGCTTTGGGAACAAATGCCCTATATCTTCACACCACAAATGCAAATATGAGGCAAGTGGATAGCAGAGATTTACTCGAGTCAAACACAGAAAGACTATCTTCAACAGGCACTACCCATTCACTCCATCACTGACATGCTTTCATTAGAGGCACCAGATTTAGATACTTTGTATCAGCATAGGAATCATGTATTCCATATTTTCTTAAAGTTATTGCAAGCACCATTATGACCATGTCAGTATTTTGCTCATGATACCTGGAGTCTGTATGTGCAGCATTTTACTGCTGATTAACCCCTCTGCTGCAGCTGGTATAGCACCATATGCCAGCCCTGAACTAGTGACCAAAGTTGGGGAGGATTGGGCTGCAGGGGGGGACTAGAATTCGGCACTGGCACAGGGATACATTTTAGCTGTTCTTTTTTTGTTATTTGGGGGGTAAACCCATATAGCAAGGGGTACTCTGAAGAAAACCAGTGTTTTCTAAAACCTCTTATGCCTACAGATAACAGGTCCGTTCTCTATATAGAGATACCACATTATTACCCTGGGGCCACATTGAAGGAGACTTACGGGTGGCCCATGCTCTTGGGGCCACCCTATGGCAATGGATTTCCTGGGGCCGGTCAGTGATGCAACGCTTTAAGAGCGCGACCGGGCCCCAGTGATGATTTCAGAGCTGGGAGGAAGCCGTCACTTCCTCCCAGCCAACAGAGCACCACGCAGGAGGAGAGAAGGGAGTGAGAGTGGGAGCTCTGACTCCCATCAGCATGAGGCAGCCACTGGACCCCAGGGAAGTCACTACATTTTTTTCACAGTTTGTGTGTGTGTGATAAAGAATGTCTGTATCAGTATATCTGTGTGTGTGTGTGTATCTGTATGTCTGTCTGTGTGTGTGTGTGTGTGTGTGCCTGTATGTATGTGCCTTTATGTGTATATGTGTCTCTGTATGTATGTGTGTCTGTATGTGTGTGTGTGTGTGTTTGTATGTCTGTGTGTGTATGTATGTATGTACGTACGTACGTACGTACGTACGCACGCACGTGTGTGTCTGTATGTATGGACTCTGTGTATATGTGTGTGTTTGTATGTATGTGTGTGTGTCTGCATGTGGGGGGGGCATATGGGGTGGGGGTAGATGTATTGGGGTGGGGACATATGGGGTGGGGGGAAGACTATGGTGGGCGCCCAGGGCAATTTTTGCCCTGGGCCCCGAGGTTTCTAGTTACACCTCTGCCTTTGAGGCATTGTAACTGCTTCATCTTCTTGAAGTGGTTATGATGTCTGGAGTCCTTTGGCACTATCCTTCCTTTCAGTGTTAAGAAATATTCCACTCTGTGCTGCTGCAGCTAATGATGAAGCATAAGCCTGAGCAACAGTGATTGGCTGAGAGTGTCAGAGGAGCGTTTTTAGCCATTGCTAGTAGGAATTGGTGTGGTTAGAATAAAAAGTGCAATCTCTGCCTTTCCCATACCTATAGTGATACTGTTTGCAGCCAGGGCCCCCATTTAGTGTTAAAATGCTTGAAAATAGCAGCCATGGGACTCCTCGCACTATAACCAATTTAGTGACATTAAATGGTTATAATATCCCATTAATTTGATGACAACTGTTACCAGAATTGTAAGCCATTTTTCATTCTCTCTTGTTCTATAAGGAACATTTTTGTCAACAGTGGGAAATACATGATCACCTGTACATTATAAGATCAATCACATGTGCTTTGTGCTGCATGTTCCTTGTTTTCTAGATGACGAAGTATATATGCCTAATGAAGATGAAAGGAAAGAGTACGTTCTGAAAGACACGGGTTATATCTATGTAGGGTCTGCTAGTAGGATCTCGGCAAGACCATGGAACTTTGGACAGGTATATGTTTATTTGCTGTTACTATTGCAAAGTATGTCCCAAAATAAGATATGCTGCTTGATTAAACCTGTAATCTTATTCTTACAGTTACTACTCTTTTCATAATTTTTTTTTATGATGAGAAAAGTGTCTTGTTTAAGGACAACTGTCACCTCAAAAATTATTTTTTATTATAATAATCCCTTTATCAAGTATTGAAAGGAAATACATTAAAAAAATAAGGTAAGTGTAAACAAATCAGAAGAACTCCTCCCTACCTTTAGAATACGACAGGATCCTTCAGCCATATACATGTATCTTTGGTCAGACAGTGTTTGGAAATCGACAGTCTATATTATCTTCCCTGCTTCACTTCTTTTACTCCCTAAACAGTAGACCACAGAGACTAACTGTTGGGGGGGCTGAGCCTTGCATCCATGCGGCTTAGATGCCATAATTTATTGCTCCAGCTTTAGTGCCTTAATTGGGCTGAATCCAGTCAATTCTCCCACCATCCATTATTGAGTGTGCTGAATTTAGCTGCAGGGAAGCCTGAAGAACACACAGATGCTTTTTTTCTTCACCTCGCATACCAAATTGCTACACAGGCCATGAAGAAGCCTCAGACCGGAACACCTGTGGACCTCATTGAGGATTCAGCAGACTGGAGTGAATACCCACCGTTTTGCAGGAGAGATTTAGTTTTGTCGGAGATGGGCTGCAGAACACAGAAGACACCAAATTCTGCTCCTGGAGACGCAAGGTAGATAGAAACATAGAATGTGACAGCAGATAAGAACCATTAAGCCCATCTAGTTTGCCAAATATTCTTAATACTTGCATTAGGCTCTTATGCCTTATGCCTATCCCACACATGCTTAAACACCCTCACTGTGTTAACTTCTACCATTTCAGCTGGAATGCTATTCCATGCATCCACTACCCTCTCAGCAAAGTAATACTTCCTGATATTATTTTTAAACCTTTGCACATCAAATTTAAGACTATGTCCTCTTGTTGTGGAAGTTTTCCTTCTTTTAAATATTAGGGATGTGCATGGGCAAAAAATTTGGTTCGGCACTTATGAAATTCAGGACTTTAGCAATTCGGGACTTCGGCAATTTGTCACTTCAGTTCGGTTCTGCACTTCCGAAATTTGGGACTTCGAGACTTTGGCATTTTCATAACCCGACCCCATAACCCTAACTCTATTCCTAACCCTACCCCTAACCTTACCCCTACTCCTAACCCTAGCCCTAACCCTACTAGGGTTAGAGGTAGGGTTAGAGGAAGGTTGGGGTAAGGGTTAGGGGTAGGTTGGGGTAAGGGTTAGGGGTAGGGGTAGGGTTAGGTGGAAAACAATTCTACTTATCACCAAAAATAGCAGATAAATATAATGTACTTAGCTTAGTACAAATGTTGATAGCTTCCCTAGAGGCTTTTCCCTCTTGAGTCTCTGTAGTGTCAGATGGATACAGATAAAAACAGGGATACAGCTAGGTGCTTGAATATAAAAGACAAACAGCACATAGTGATGTACAGTATACAGAGCTAGCACGCAACAATCATAGATTGCACTCACAGGATTGAAGTCAAATAAGTGCCTTGAAATCCACAAGTGGATTATCCTGGTCTGCCTTCCACCATTAGGGGTAACAGATAATCAGCAGGTCCAGGTGCTTCAGGATGCAAAGTCAGAATTCACTTGCAAAAAAATATATATTTATTTAAGGCAACAACTGCCTGATAAGAATAATGTATAAAAAATATAAAACAGATCTAACGCGTTTCGTCCAACGCAGTGGACTTCATCAGAGATAAAATAAACTGAACAGCAATGCAAGAGACTGAACAGCAATACAAAAAAATACAAACATAATATCCCACCCACCACAGACCCATTAAATACCCTGCAGACGCAGGTTGTTCACCATGAAGGAAAGACTTTTAATGCCTCATATCCCGAGGAGGTTCTTGCCTTGCTCTCAGCCCTAGACCTGGAAGACTTGTCTCCTTCAATATCGAGACCTGCACTGAACTATACCTGGGATATCCCAAATGTGGTACCATTTGTTCCTGGAGGGGGATAGGACTCAGTGACATAAGTGTTCATAGTTTAAATTTTTGAAGGAAGTATGATTTGCTTTTGTATTTCATTATGGTTTATTTTTATGCTATTCACTGAACCACCACAGGGTGGTCTCGAGGCGTCTGAGCTACTATGTGATATTACTTAAACAACACAAATCTCTTGCCACTACCATACATTCCCACCCTCTTCGACTGCTTGGATATGGGTTAAACACCTAAAGGAGGTGCCATATTTTAGCAGACATTAGCACATTACACAGCCTATATCTTATGGCCGATAGATACACTCTATCAGTGAGAGAGATCTGATTTAATAGCCTTAAATTTGTTTGATAGGAATTATCTTGACCTTAGGCGCATATCACAGATGTGATTTGGTTAAATAAGTCTACTTCAATGACCCTATGTTTATATATGCATAATCTATGGTGTCTTGAGGTATTATACTAAATGACCATTTTTTCCCCTTCTATATGTCTTCTTATACTTGAAGCACATACCACTCAATAAATGAGAGACTAACGGTCAGTTTGCAAACACTGTCTGAACACAGGTGCACATATTAAGATGAAGTGCCCTGGGTGCCTTTGGTGGTATTTTAGTTGGGGAAAGGCATCGCCCCACCATCTTTAAACTTCACTAGCTGCAACTGGTCTTCAGTCTCCTGCAATTAATGTTTTCCTGGAACATTAGTCTCACAGTCCAAGATCCAGGCTCAAAAGGGACTAAAAGTGATTGGCTTAGTTGTGCCCATCTTTAGCTTACATTAAAAAAAAGGAAAAGCTTCATACGCTAAAACAATGCATTTACGAAGTGTTAGGTTACCACTAGTAACCACATCACGGCTTTCAACATGTATACAAGCAATAGAGTAAACTGCAGAGAAGGTTAGTTTTTTTTAAATGAAATACAGAATACAGTTTTTAACACCATTTTGCTGCTATACACTGATCAGCCACAACATTAAAACCACTGACAGGTGTAGTGAATAACATGATTATATCATTACAATGGCATCTGTCAAAGGCTGCAATATATTAGGCAGCAAGTGAACAGTCAGTTCTTGAATTTCATTTGTTGGAAGCAGGAAAAATGGGCAAACAAAAAGAGTGACTTTTACAAGGGTAAACTAGTGATGGCTAGACAACTGGGTCAGAGCATCTCCAAAACGGCAAGTCTTGTGGAGTTTTCCCAGTATGCAATTGTTAGTACCTGTGACAAACTCCCCTTTCCAAGTGAGTTTGCCACGAGTTCCCGGAGGAGCCTGCTTGCTAGCCTCCTGCCCGCTAGCCTCCTGCCCACAGTCTATGGACCCTGTAATATGTGATGTAAAAGTCTCCGTTCATGTATTTTGACTATATGGTTTGGGAACCGAACAGTGGCACGAACCGGAGACCACCCTGGAGCTTGTTAAGCCTAACTGATACTTTGTAGCAATTTCCACCGCAGTGTTCTAAGTGTTTGTCTGGGTGGCCGCAATTCCTATGGACGACCACAAGGTGGCGGATATCTTGTTCCCATAAAAACAGGCAGCGGTGTTTGGTCGTCGAGTACATGGAACTATATTCGGACACTGAAACTCCCGAACACTACTGGACTTCCATGATTACCTGGGTTAGGTTCTACAACACTTAGAAAGGCGCTGTTCGGTGGAAACGTTCCCGCAAACATGGGGAACAAGTTTCAGGGTAAGAACATTGACTATGGTCGGTAAGTTTTTTGGTTTTGTGAACCACCGAACTAGATCGACCGCAAGCCCTAATTCTCTGGAATGGTTTTGGGCAAGGGACCATGCATGCAGTCAGTCAAATTATGACTTCCAGGAAATTCCTGAACCTCTGAACCGATCTGGGTGATTTTTGGATATGTGGTCATCCAGATCGGGGCTAACAGGGGATGTAACTTTTGTTGGGTTTTATGTCATTTTTAGGTACTTTTGGGTGTTTGGGAAATGTGTGTTTTTTTGTACCTGGAGATAATTGAGTTTAATACAGCACTTGACTGAATTATCTCCCAGACACAGGGGAGGGATTATCTTATTATGTATAGGAGTGTCCTGGATTTGAGAGCCAATGTAATTGTGTATTTGTTTCTACTATGGTTTATTCTCAGGTCCGGTGCCCTTCTGATGGGGACTTGCATATAAGGCCAGTTGTGGCTGCCAATAAAAATTCCAGCTTGTACTCCCAGAACTATGTGTTGTCTGGTTACTGGGAGGGGGAAGGGCTATTCTTTAATCACTGTTTCAGTGTGGAGGATTCAACAGAGAGAAAATCCTTGTAAGGACTAGAGTTCCCAGAACTGAGTGTCGTCCAGTGCCTGGGGGTGTCTAGAGCGAATTCCCCTTTCGGCTCCAGGAGGGAGCGGTTCCAGGACCCCTGTTAAGCCACTGCAACAGTGGGCAGAAGTGCTGCGGTTTGTCCCCTGTTCCAGCTAGCAAGCAGTCCTTGGTGGAGGTACCCAGCCAGGGGTACAGGGAGCTCTGTTACAGTACCTACCAAAAGGATGGGCAACTGGTGAACCGGTGTCAGGCTCATTCATGCACATGGGGAGTGAAGGCTAGCCCTTCAGGTCAAATCACACTGAATAGCAACTAATGCTCACATTGCTAAAACCCTTAATGCTGGTCATGATAGAAAGGTGTTAGAACATACAGTGCATCACAGTTTGCTGCATATAGGACTGCGTTGTTGCAGGACGATCATTGTGCCCACGATGACCCCTGTTCACCGTCAAAAGCACTTTTGATGGGGACATGATCGTCAGATTTTTACCTTTGAACAATGGCAGAAGGTTGCCTTATCTGTTGATGAATCACGGTTTCTTTTAGATCAGCTGGATGGTCGGGTGCTTGTGCATTGTGGGAAGAAAGTAGGCCAGCGGAAGCAGTGTTTTGCTCTGGGCAATGTCCTTCTAGGAAATCTTGAGTCCTGGCATTCACATAGATGTACCATCTACCTAGAGATTGTTGCAGACCACGTACACCCCATTCATGACAATGATGTTCCATGATAGCAGTGGTGTATTTCAGCAGGATAATTCACCGTGCCACACTGCAAAAATTGTTTTGGAATGGATCATGACAAAACACATCATAATAATTTTATTTATTTTTAATTGAATCTTCTTGTGGGTATAATCACAGAATTTATGGAAATACAAAGAACAAATACGCTGTTTTAAATAGTCAGTCATAACAAATATATGCCTCTAAAAGCTATTGTTGAGTCAAAGAACCAGTATAAGGGCATTTACCAGGCAAGTCCTCCTAAGAAGCAAGCCAAGGTCTCTAGGGTAAATGGGATGCTATATTTTGCTTTTAATTGATGTTTATGAATGCTGTACATGTTAAAACACCCCTGATACTTTAGTTCCAGTACCACCTATATGGTTAATCCCATATTTACTCATGTCTAATTTTATTTAATTTAAATGTTTTGGGTTTTTTCCCAGCATGAAATTGATGTACTGGATTGTTGCATGCACCTTCTTGATCGAAGTGGACTTAAATCTGCAGCGAGGAGGGACCCAGTGATTTTATCCAGGAAATTATCTGCCTTAGTAAGTTTGGTATTACAATGCAATATTTAAGATCTTGAAACTGGACCCAGTATCTTTAACTTAATATTCTTCAAGAGACTGAGCAAAGGGTATTGTTTTTCCTCAGGTTAACTCAAATGATGACCAAGGAGTACTAAGTGGGAACTGGTCTGGTAATTATTCTGCAGGCACTTCTCCTACCACTTGGACAGGAAGCAGCACTATATTGCAGAAGTACTATAAAACTAAAAAACCTGTTCTTTTTGGGCAGTGCTGGGTGTTTTCTGGAGTTCTCACCACAGGTAAAATTAAATAAAATATTGTGTTGTGTGTTATAGGGTGTACTCAAAATTTAAAATTATATCACATTTTCTGCCACTAATTGTATTATTATTTATATTATGAAAACATATTTTGCAGCACTTTAGATTTAAATAAAGTGACTATTTAGTGTCAAATAAGTCCCTGGTCAATAAAACTTTAAATCTATGAGGATTTGAGGTAGGCCAGGAATCATAGATGTAGAAACTGTGTGGGGATGTACCCAGTCAGTTCACCATTATTGTGTTTAATTTATGGTACCGACTGAGTGGCCAGCACCAGTGAAAACCGTGGGCCTTATGGAGAGTCCAAGCACTTTAACATTCAGCAGACAGATGCATTCTCTCTCTACCTGCACTCCCCTGCAGGGACTTCTGAACTTCGTCTGGGATGACGAGGAGTTATATACACACAGGACGCTGCTGCAGAACAGCTCTGCAAGGGAATGCACAGAGCCAGATTCACAGACGGAGAGCATCTTGCTCAGCCATGCCACATGTTATCAGCAGCTACAGCATTGGCGCATTTGATTTGGGGTTAGCCAGGTGGGAATTGAAATATGGACTAAAAAAGTAAAACATATGAACTGAAATACATGCATAGAAATGTGAGACCTGTGAAGAGAAAGATATGGTGAGAAATATGGGAGACACACGTGAGAGGAAATATGAGAGACCATTGTTGACCCTAGTCACAGATTTTGTTTTGGGGGGATGCCTGGGTGGGTGTGGTCATCTTAATAACCCCTCCCCTTTCACCTTAATAAGCCCACCCCTTTGCAGTCCATCGTGCATGTTTCTATGTCAATGACGCCATCTCTCCATCTTTAAGCCCCACCCCTTTTTGTAATCAGATACACTCACTGACAGACACACATACTTACTGAATTGACACCCACAGACACACATACACACACACACACTCTCTCAATGATAAACACACAATCTCATTGATTTGAAACACATTTACTGACAGACACACTCACTGACATACACACTGACACACAGGGCCGCCATCAGTAATTTTGGGGCCCCTGACAAAGCACAAGGCCTGGGTCCCCCCTCCCCCCCTGGGCCCGCCCACGCCCTACCTAGTCCGCTGACAATAATGCAGGACTGAATGTGGTTTGTATAATGGAAGTGAATTAGAATGTGTGTAATGGATGTAGTGTTTGTGTGTATTAGATACTGTTTGTGCAGTTAATGCAGAGTGTGTGTTTGTGTAGCGGATGCAGTGTGTATAGTGAACGCAGAGTGTGTTTGAGTAGTGGATGTAGTGTGTGTACAGTGATGTAGTGTGTGTTTGTGTAGTGGATGTTGTGTTTGTGTGTACTAGATTAAATGTGTTTAGTAGACGCAGTGTCTGTGTATAGTGAATGCAGAGTGTTTCAATTTGTGGTGGATGTCATCTATGTACTGTGAATACAGGATGTTTGTGTAGTGAATGTTGTGTGTACAGTTAATGCAGAGTGTGTGTTATTGTAGTGAATGCAGAGAGTGTGTTAATGTGTAGTGAATGCAGAGTGTGTGTTAGTGTAGTGAATGCAGAGTGTGTGTTGTACTACTGTATGCAGAGTGTGTGTTTTATTAGTGTATGCAGAGTGTGTGTTGTATTAGTGTATGCAGTGTGTGTGTTGTATTGGTGTATGCAGTGTGTGTGTTGTATTAGTGTATGCAGTGTGTGTTGTGTTAGTGTAAGCAGTGTGTGTGTTGTGTTAGTGTATGCAGTGTGTGTGTTGTATTAGTGTATGCAGTGTGTGTTGTGTTCTGTTAGTGTATACAGTGTGTGTGTGTGTTGTGTTAGTGTATGCAGTGTGTGTGTTGTATTAGTGTATGCAGTGTGTGTGTGTTGTGTTAGTGTATGGAGTGTGTGTGTTGTATTAGTGTATGGAGTGTGTGTGTTGTGTTAGTGTATGCAGTGTGTGTGTAAATGTGCAATCTGGGGGTGGGGGGGAGGAAGGGACATTTTCACATTAATTTCAAATAAATTTTATATTAAATTAATTAAATGTTTCTCCCCCCTCCCTGCTCTTTACCTGTGTCCAGGGAGGGGGGAAATTCCATTCCCTGGTGGTCTGGTGGCATGGGGGACCCTGGCTTGTTCTCCTCTCTTCTAATAACTCTTTCGATACCCGCGGCCTGCTTGCCGCGCGGAGCGTTGCCATGGCAACACTCAGAAGGCCGCGGGTATCGCGAGAGTTATTGGAAGAGAGGAGAACAGGCAGTGTGCTGGGCCCCCTATGCGGTAACAGGAAGCAGGGGGCCCGTGGATGCACACATAGATAGCAAAAGAGATAGAGAGGGAAAGTGGGGCCCGGGACTGCCAGAGCAGTCCGGGCCCCCATGGACCGCCGGGCCCGTGACAACCATCATGGTTGTCACCCCCTGATGGAGGCCCTGCTGACACACAATCTCACAGATGTGAAACACACTCACTGACAGACACATTAACAGACACAATCTCACTGATTTGAAACACTTATCGATTTGAAATACTCACTGATGGACAACCTCACTGACAGACACACTGGCACTCTTAATGACAGACATCCAATCTCACTGATTTAAAACACTTACTGACAGACACCCACACACAGATAGGCACACTCACTGATTTACACATTCTTGCACACACACTCACAAATTAATTTTATTTCTTGTGTTTTTATTTAATTTTTTAGGCCCATCCAGACTTCCCTGCTTTTGGGAGAGCTTGTGTGGGTCTTCTCCCTCGGGTCAAGTGGCTCCTGTAATCTTCCAGTTCCTCACTGCTCCCTCGTGCACTGTTTAGTGATGCCAGGGCTGGAGTGATGTCATATTGCAGCTCCTGGAATCACAGCAGGGTACGCAAGGTAGCAGTAAGATCCGCACTCGGCCGTTTCCAGGAAGTTCTGGTTCGTGCATGCGCAATAACACAACTGGAACTTCGGTGAAACGCAACACCACCCGGGCGTGCGTTCCACCGCTGTGCGCAGACGCAGGTCCAGCCATGTACTCACTGCGTCCTCGCCACGCTTTCTTCCCAAAGCCGGTACTTACTCAGCATACAAAGATCCTGGTGTTGAAGCTCCGTACGTGGAAGGAGACTGGCCACTCAGCCTGCCACCCGGGAGCTATCGGGCCGCATCCCCCAGGCATCAACCCGTGTGCCTCACCTCCAACAGATGCCTGATCCATCCCATGCCGGGACAAGGAAGAACTGAGGTGGGTTTGCCATGGGAAGCCCTTTATAGGGTAATGGGGGAGGTACTTTTCTTAATTCCTTTCTTGCAGATGACTGTCCCAACTAGGAAGCACAACCCCATACGTACTGCCACCATATGTCAGAAAAATACACACACATATATATATATATATATATATATATATATATATATACACATAGATACAAATATCTAGTTAATACAATGTTATGTTGTGGGATAACATATCATATATAATCCATAACAAGTTTATTTTGATATTGAGATATAATATATATATATATATATATATATATATATATATATATATATAAAACAATAGCAAAATACACATATATATATATATATATACACACACATATACAGTATAATATATATATATATATATATATACACACACATATACAGTAATTGTATACATTTTATATATATTTTAATAAAATTAAAATACATTAAATAAATTAATTAAATAATAAATTTTTCTAAATTATATATATATGTAATTTCATTCTAAAAGAATTTTGGTATTTATATATTATATTATATTGGCAATGTACAATACATAAGAGCAGACATTAGGCTGTTAGAGTAGGACCTGCCAATGATGGGGTACATTGACGTTGTGGCAGGCTTAGGCAATGTATGATCATATAATGTAACAAAAAAAAAAAAACTATTACAATCTGTCAACATTGAAGTTGCTGTTTAGTGTTTAGTGGATGAGTAAGTGCGCTGGAAATTGTGTATTGTATATATTGGCCCCCAGCAAGACACCACATTTATGCATGTTCAGGTGAGTGCAGCCCCCTGGTTTCATATTGACAATATTTATATATATTGTCATCAAAATACACTTAGAATGACATTTTATATATATATAATGCCTTGCGTCCCGCACTCAAAGCTCCCAGTCTTGTCTATGTCTTGGTGCAACGCCTGGCCTTTGTATAAAATACCTCGATGGAGAGCACTCACAGGACTCATAATGATGATAAGATGCTTTTATTCAGCAAAAGTTCATAAATCAATGACACTAACACTTGATTTATGAACTTTTGCTGAATAAAAGCATCTTATCATCATTATGAGTCCTGTGAGTGTTCTCCATCGAGGTATTATATATATATATATATATGTATGTACTTTACAAGTAAAGCCATGCTTCCATAGCAAGCTGAGTTTGCATTAGCAATGAAACAGCTGTCCATGAGTGGTTCACTGGCCTTGCTCCTCTTCCTGAGTTGTGTTTCAAAGCTGTTGTATACAGCAGACACATACTCCAAGGAATCCATGTATAAAGTGGAATTACGAGGCAAAAATGTGGTTCTTTGTTAAGCTAATTTGCATATGCCTACCCAGAATCCCCTGCAGTAGTGAGAGCATTGTTAAAGTGAGATTTCTGGGGGAAAAACAAATCTAATGGCTTGACCGGTGTGTGTATTTGTGTTTAGCAATGTATTTTATATATATATATATATATATATATATAAATCAATAATTTACAATTTACATAAATAATTGCATAAATATACACGTAGAATTTAAATACAAGTATTTGTATTGTATATATATTTAAATTCTACATGTATATTTATGTAATCTTTTTACATAATTAAGTCATATTATTAATTATAATTTGAGGTACCTGTCTGACAACCCAGGCAGCAAGTCCAGAGAATTGAATTTGAAGCCCTATGTTTAACTTTGTAATTTTCTAAAACACCATAAAACATGTACGTGGGGGGTACTGTTGTACTTGGGAGACTTCGCTGAACACAAAAACAGTAAAACTTATCACGACGATGATATCACCAGCAAAAGAGCAGTTTTCGTGTAAAAGAAATGCGAAAAAACAAACATGAACACTAACTTTGGCCAGTTTTTGTGACTAAGTGGCTACTAAACAAGACTGGACATAACCCCATTTTGAATACTCTGGTTTGTCTTCTTTTTAAAATGCTATGCCATGGCGGGGTTAATTTGCATTCCTGGGCTGCCATACAGTCTCAAAGGCAACATAGCAAATCTGAAAAATTTCAATTTGCAAAAACAGAAAATGGCAAGTCTTTATTTGACCCTGTAACGTTTAAAAAAAAAATACATAAAACCTGTACATTGGGAGTACTGTTGTACTTATGAGACATTACTCTACACAAATATGAGTGTTTTAGAGCAGTAAAATATATAATACTGATGATATCATTGGTGAAAGGGCAGTTTAAATGCAAAAAAACCTAATATAAACGCTAACTTTGGCCAGGGTTTGTGACTAAGTGACCACTTAAAAAGACATTTTGAATACCTTGGGTCGTCTATTTTTACAAATGGTACTCCATAATGGGGTTAATTTCCATTCCTGGGCTGCCATATGGTCGCAAAGGCAACATAGGTCAAGCAAACTAATTTGGCAAATTTCAATGTGCAAAAATGGAAAAGGAGAAAGCCCTATAACTGACTCCTGTAAGTTTTCAAAAACCCACAAAAATCTGTACATGAGGGGCACTGCTGTACTCATGAGACATCGCTGAACACAAATATGTTTGTTTTATTGCAATAAATGTCATGCAGAATTTGAAAAATAAATTTTTTTTGCAATGTTTCACACTTTTTTAGATTTTATTCCCATTAAATTATGTTTCATATGTAAATATGCGATATGAAATGAAAGCTGCTTTTCTACTGTACAAATTTATATATAATACGTGTGAGGGAACTTAATATGAAAGAGGTAAATTATGGTTGAACAACATATAGCACAAATTCCAGGTTTTGTTTACATTTTGTTTGATCAGAACTCGTACAATTGCCTTCGTCCTAAAGGCGTTAATTAATTGGGAACCCCTGCACTAGACAAATACGTTTACATTTATTCACACATACATTTACAATAACTCACACACAGTGGTGTATTCTGGTTTTGTGCTGCCCTAGGCATGACAAAACTCGGGCACCACCTCCTCTGTTCCAAATTTTTCTTCCTGACAGACACACGCCCTCACTAATCCATGCTCTGACATACATACTGTGGCGAAACCGGCCTCGCCACGTGTCCTTGGAGGGGGCTGTTTGCCCGCCTCTTGCCTTTAGACTATGGCCCCTGTTCTTTTTCCCTGCAGAAAGGCTGGTTTGTGCCTTTCTGCGGACTGTTAAAGCCATGCTACCCCAGATAGCTATGCCATGGAGCCCAGCAGTATACTGAAAGACTGTATGAAAGACTTTGGCTCCATGGCGATTGAACTATATGTATGTGATCTGGGCGCCATCCGGTAATAATGTGCACTCAGATCTAAGCTATCTGGGGATAGGTAGAATCTCTGTATTTTATGTAATAAATGTAACCTTGTATATTTTATTGTATTTTTATGTCTTTTATTGTCCTTTGTCTGCCATGTGGCTAATGGAGTTTTGCCTCTGTCCTTGGAGATAATTGAATTACTTCTCAATTATCTCCACTATAGAAGACTCTGTGGAACTGGTTTTGGGCAGAAAAACCATGCTTCATTTAGTCACAAAGGACTTTCCCTTAACTTTTGAACCCCTGGTCTGATTCGTGCCATTTTTTAATATGTTGTTCCCCTGAATGGATTGATTATGAAAATGTATGTTTTATGTTTGTGACATGTATATTTTAGAAGTTATAAATATTGTGTAAAAACTGTATTCCTCTGCCGGTGATAATGAGATTACCCATTGTGTTCAGTAATCATATCACCTGCCAGAGGGGAGGATTTTGTGTGGGAGTGTCTGGGTGTATTGTACGGATTGATTGGTTGTTTTGTAACGCCCTGTGGGCTGTACTATGTTTGTGGATTGGGAATAAAAGAGACTGTATGTGACAGTACAGAGAGTTCCTGTTTTAACCCTCAAAGTGAAGTGTCGTCTCATTATTGGGGGAAGGATTTATTGTATGCTGTTCCAGTTTGACTGCTAGGAGAGTAAACCTATTCGTATGGTTCCTATTCAACTGTCTACAGCATTCATATGCTTGGGAGAATTTATTTGTTTCTCCGGTTCGGTGATTGTGGTGTCTGCCAGAGTGCTTGGAGTCCTCAGGAAGTGCATCCTTCAACGGAGGTACCCAGTCGGGGTGCCAGGCGATCCATTACACATACACTGACAGATACACAGTCATTGTTACACACACTGTTTAACCAACACACACTTTCACTGAAACCTACATATTCACAGACATACACACTCACTCATTCACTGTTACACTCACTCACAGTTAGACACTCACATTCACCGACAGACACACACATTTACCAACAGATACACATACACACTGACAGACACACACTCTCAGTAACAGACATGCATGTACACACTGACAAACACACTCACTGACAAAGACATATACACTCTCACTGACAAACACACATACACACTCACTGACAAAAACCATATACACTCTCAGTGACAGACACACACACTCTCTGATAGTCACATACACACTCCCTAACACACACACACACTAGCACACTCAATAACAGACACACACACACACACTCACACTTAGTAGCAGACACAGACACTAACACACAATGTTTTTTTTATTTTTATTATTTGTTCAATCCACCCAGCCTCCCTACCTTTGGGAGTGCTGGAGTGGATTCTTCCCTTGTGTCCAGTGGGGCTGGCTGCAGATCGGCAGACAGGCGGGCGGTCGGGCTGGCAGGCACATGGGAGGCGGGCAGCGAGGGAACTCTGATCTTCTCAGGGAGAGCTCAGGGGAGAGTTGTAATTATCAACGCATGCCAGCCTTGGGGGGGCCCTGAGCTGGCCAGCTGGTCATCTCCTGGGCCACCCAGGACAAGAGGCTGGCAGGACATTTGCCAGGGTGTTTGAGGGGGGGTGGTGTCTTTTTTTGCCGCCCCCCCGTAAGTTCTACCCACTTAGCCTCACGGCACATACATCGCTGCTCACACATATGCTACAGATAGACAACTACATTTATTAAACCCCGAGACCAATTATAAAGAGCCCTACCATTGCAATAAACGCAAAAATGCATCCTTGCTTTGACATATACAAGGTTATTGCACAAATAAAAACGTGAAAGTGCACATGAGCACAAATAAAATGTTACCCTCCAGGTACAAAATAACAGGGGTAAATCTACAAGAGATAACACAGAGCAAATATCATAATGTAATATGTATATATAAATTGAAGCTTCCCACAATGCAGTATATGACTTACAATTATCAGAGCCAGCAATATTGGCTCTAATATATGGCATTTGAAATTGGGCTTCAACTCAACTTAAATTCTACCCATTCACTCCAAAGTCAACACTGGAGCATATGATAAGGAACGAATTTGAGCAAACTCAAAAGACTTTCTTGTAAAGTACTTAAAAACTTAAAGTAGTGGTGTTTTTTAATAATAAAAGCCACCACACAGTACAGCACATCACGTTTCGATACTAGGTTTTCATCAAGGTGTGTATATCACAGTGTACTCAATCCCCTTAAATATCTCATACATTTGAATATTGTCCATATTTTTGGTTTTGGGCGATCCTCGTTTGGCCATATGGACTACACCTAAAGGAGGTAGCTTAAGCTTCATTTGCTACATCTTGAAAACAACCAGCTAGATGGCACTTCATATGCATTTTGTGGGAACTGTAAGTTCTTCACTGGAAATCCACCACCGGTTGCTCCCACACCTTCAAACCTCTTCCACCTACAAGTAAGCAATGACGATACAAGAAAAATTGTAAGCTCCGAGTGGTCTTTTATAATGCCAGTTAAACAAATTTATTTATTTCTAAAGCCATATTGTTTATTAATTAATTAATGTATTTTTTTCCTTTATATTGATAGTGTTGCGGTGCTTAGGTATCCCAGCTAGAAGTGTTACTAACTTTGCTTCAGCTCACGATACGGAAGAAAATTTAAACGTTGATATTTACTTAAATGACAAAGGAGAAAAATTAGACGACTGGACCTCTGACTCTGTTTGGTATGTACAAATCCATACTGACAAGCACAGCACATATTAAATATTGTAGTTTAACTTTCATGGAATGGTTCTTACATGTGAAATAACTCACATTGGGTTTGTGAATCACTTTATTATTTGAATTTTACTTTAAAAGGGATTTTCAGGCTAGCACAGAACCTCCTTGCAGGTCTGGGGATATGCATCTGGCTTCCGCAGAGCTAAAGAAGCTGCATACCGATCCTGTTGCCATTCATTAGCTGAGAGCATCAGCTGACTTCTCTCGGCCAATGAATGACATTCTGCAGAAATGACAATAACCAACCACAATGATACTGCCAGAGGTGGAGTTACGCCTCCAGCAGCAAAGGGATTCAAATCAGTATGCAAATCACTGCACATGCAGATTCAGGCACCATGACCATTTCAAATTACTAAAGTGGTCATGGTGCCTAGAGTAAACCTTTATATATAGAAATCAGCAATATTGTATTCTGCTATTTTTGTGGACTTGGGCACCTCCATCTTGTCTTCCTGTCAATCATTGTTATAAGCTCTGCTATTACTTAGCTGAACTGGATCGAGTTAAACAAGGTTTAACCCCGAGGTGGAGCCTAGGCATCCACCTAGAGGATAGACAGCGGCCCTGAATCCATGAGTAAAGCTCAATACCAGCACTATTGGAATATATGTCCCATTACGGTTCAAAGGGACATTGTAAGCACCAAAACACCTTTAGGTTAATGGAGTAGTTTTGGTGTATAGATCATGCCCCTGCAGTTTCACTGCTCAATTCTCTGCCATTTAGGAGTTAAATCCCTTTGTTTTTGCAGCTCTAGACACACCTCCTGTGAAGAGAGATCTAAAGTTTAAACGTTCTTTATTGCGCAGTCTGCTTAATTTAGAATTTCTTTTCTATTGCTCCGTTAACAGATAAAATCTTCTAAAGTAAACAGACTCTGCTGACTGGGAGGTGGGGCTAGGGCTGCATGGACAGAAACAAAAGTGATCTAACGTATAAATGGCAGAGAATTGAGCAGCGAGACTGCAAGAGCATATTCTTTACACTAAAACAATGTAAATAAAATAAAGTACTTTGGTGCTTAGGGTGTCCCTTCAATATTATAAAACTACATGTTTTTCTCCTCTACTGCTGCAGGAATTTTCATGTCTGGAATGAAGTGTGGATGAAGAGGCCTGATCTGCCCAGTGGATATGATGGATGGCAAGCACTTGATTCCACTCCACAGGAACCTAGTCAAGGTAAGATGATTATTTTACTCTATACAAGTTAGTTATTGATGTATTTATTGTTATATAAACACACTCTTTAGTTTTTGAAAATATTTAATTCCCATATTAATAGGTTTATTCAATAACGTGATTTACATATCCCTTGTCCCATTGGGGTTAAAAAATGTGTCAACAGGGCATACAGGCAGTTTTCATACTCCTCTGAAAGTATGCGGCAAGGGTGCTTTCTCTCCCCATTCTTGTTCACACTGTCCTTAGAACCATTACCATAATCTTTAATGCAGGATCGAAATATGAATGCAGGGCATTACAATTGGGGACCAGGACTTTTGTCTGTCAATTTTTGCACATGATATTATCTTAACATTAATATTAACACTAAGCGACTCTACCTGCTCAATACCGGCACTATTGGAATTGATGGCCCATTAAGGTCAATTTTCAATTTACAAATGAAATCAAGCAAAACACAGGCACTGACTAAAGGTGTTCTGGGGAGAGTGATTGAGGAGTTAATGAGTACATACAGATTTTACTGGAGAACTACCACCATTAGCATCAAACTGACCAAAAATACACAACTGATTTTACCTACTATTTCTGGATAAATGTAGGAAGGAGTTAGCCAAATAGGGACACCTTATGCTATTAGTATTAGCCTATGAGTTTTACTATTTAATATATATATCCCTGGGCAGGTAGAATTCATACATTAAAGATGATGTTACTCCCAAAAATATTGTATCTTTTTAGTCTATTACCCATTAAGATCCCCTTGACATTCAACAAGTCACTACACAGACTGTATGTGTGTGCGGTATGGGACTGCCACACATTGAAAGATATTACAGGATGGGCTTGTTACAGGTGGCCTTAGCTGTGCATCATCGAGTGGTATATTTCAGTGAATGAAAAGGAGATATCCCAACAGCTAAACCCAATGGTGCTTGACACCAAATGGACTCAGAGACATTTGAGGAAAGCACATACGTGGTATTACAGTTCTACATCGTTGGCAATCACAGAGTGGTACAGCGGTGGGGAGGAAATACATGTCTGCTGACCTGTTGTCAGTGTTGTTGATTCTGAGTGCGTGGTTGTCCCTGAAACATTGGGCTAAGGCTGGGGAAGATTAGGTAGATTCACTATTATCGAAGAGCACACTACTACATTTCCCAGATATCCAAGCCAAGTTTGCACTTCCACAAAATCAAATTGTTCCCCACCTACTGTGATAAAGTGAAGGCAGATAGGCCTATAACATTTAACCCCAGGGGGAGTATGTGTAGTATGTGTTGTAGGCAACACAAACCTAAGTTTAGTTAAGGGCCCCTGGGGTGGAGCATTTGGAGAGCAGGGTGGGCCAATGCTCCACTCCGCAGTTTGCATACAACTGGGAGAAATAAGTTCCAGGCCAGAGTTTTGATCTGTCTCCAACCCACTGCTCAGCTGCAGATAATCAGCTGCAGCAGTGGAAATAAACCCCTCCCTGCTAGGCAGGTAAAAGGGGGTTTGCTGGCTTCCTCTCTGGAAGCAGGAAGGAGAGACGCTGTTCTCTCCTGTGAGACAGTCAAGGAGACTGAGCACTGGGTGTGCAGAAGGGAAAGCAGTCAAGGCTGGCTTGGAGCACTGGGTGTGCAGAAGGGAAAGCAGTCAAGGCTGGCTTGGAGCACTGGGAGTGCAGAAGGAAGCAGTCAAGGCTCATTTGGAGCACTGGGAGTGCAGAAGGAAGCAGTCAAGGCTGGCTTGGAGCACTGGGAGTGCAGAAAGGAAAGCAGCAGGCTAGCTGAGAGCACTGGAGTGCAGAAAGGAGAGAGAGAATTTTTGTTTTTTCTAGAAGGAATGGAAGGCACATGCAAACTGAGTGTGGAGTGCAGAGATCTGACAAAGGCACTAGGTTGGTGAAACCAATTATTGTTCTGTTATAGTTTAAACCCTTGAGAGATAGGGAACTTGATGTTAGTAAGTGCTCAGACCGAGTTAGGTTTTTGTTTATAGGGATTTGTTACTGTTTGGTTTTTTTTTTATTTGCTGCTGTATCTGTGGTGGAGTTTAACAATAAAGTGCCTGGAATTAAGTTGCCTTAAAAGACTGTGCATGTTTGTGCCCAAGAGGACCGTGCTACCTGCAGACAAGGATCACACTACATATAAAAAGTATAATTCTCTCTCAGGTGACAACACCACAAGACCCTGCTTATCAGACTAACGCAGTGTTTAAAGTGCTCATACATAGGTGCTGGGAAAGACCCTGTCACTGTGCTACACAGCTTTAGAAGAAAAAGTTCCTGCTAGCCCATTTGCTTTCTGAAGAGATGGGATGTGGAACGCACCTATCAGAACCGTCTTGGCTGGAGTATTTCAATGCCCTAGGTGACTTGTCCCGCTTCTCTTCATAATGGAAGCTCATAAAAAATTGATATGTAGATGGTATTTCACCCCCTCTACGTTAGCAGTGTGGGGTAGAAGAGGGCACCAGGCTACATATTTGATTGGAGTGCAGGGTGTTGCTGCCACTGTAAGAGGAAGTCACAAGACTGTATACACAAATGTCTACTGATTGCATACCCTTTACGCCATCCTGCTACCTACTACTGCTATTCCCAAACTCACTCCTCAGACATATGAGGACACTAGCTAAACATTTTATTCTTGCTCCTAGACAGCTTATTGTCCTAAACTGTAAGCAGTTTGCCCAAGCATACTAAATCTCATAGAGAAGGTGCGTTTGGCCATATATACAAAAGAATGAGTGTTAGCTCTAGAGAGGAAAGAGAGAGATTTGACAAGATATGGGAGAAATGGGAGAACCTATTGCCAAGGCTGTAGCAACATAAGGTAAAGAGAGGGGAGTTTATTGCCTCGTTGGAGGGTTGTTGGACCCAGGTTAGAGCAGTGAACGGTTGTTATATTGACATTGTAAAACCAATAAAAATATATATTTTTAAATCAAATAAATTACCTATTAAAAGGTTGGGTTTTCAATAAATATTGTAAGAAAAATAAATGCCAACTATGTACACATCCTAATAAAATGTGCCGTACAGCAATGTTAAACAAAAAAATGTTTCCTCAATCCCTGTAGGTGGCACTCAAGTACCAAAAAAATATTTTCAAAGCGAGTTAAAAAAAAAAAAAAAAAAAGCAAACAATGTAACCAATATATAAAGGTATTAAAACAAGGTTCATGTTAAAAAAATATTAAATATCAACTTAATGATCTAAAAATAGTCAAATAGTAAAGCCTTAAAAATGTAAACAGACATAGAGAATGTAAAATATTAGATTAGAATCCAATAAATTTCAGGAGTGGTATTTCTTTAAATGGGCAATATATGAAGCAGATATTGAATAACTTGTAAAAGACAATAATAGAAATCTAATACAAATAGTACAATAATTCACCTTTTGTTACCATGCATTAATTAAAACATGTATCTGAAATATGTAGAAAATATATATAACTTAGTAGTAGAAATGTCTCTGTATTGATACAATAGTCTCTTTCAAAATGACACTGTGGTCTGTGATTTGTTAGCTGTTTACAGCTTTCTCCAGTTATGATCGAACTGGAATATGTTAGCTGAATGAGCTAATTTAGTATTGTACAAAATTATATATATAAGCCAGTTTGCAGTTGATATATAATTGTATGTACTTAGTAAAAAATATAATAATAGCTAACAGATCATGGTTAATGATCTGTAGTTTAGTAGATAAGTTCCATGTTGCTCACAGAAAGTGAAACAAAATCCGAAGTGCTAAGTGCAATAAAATACGTTTATTGGATAAAAAAGAAAAGTTGTGCACTTACAATAACGCAAAGAGTCTAAGTGCTTAACTGGAATCTGGAGAACCTGGTGTTTGCAGCTTGTTCTTTTCGGTCCGCCGGCAGATGAATGGACCTGTGGATAGCCGCGTCCGTGTCACCGATCTCCTGCGTTCCAAGTGAAGCCCGGTCTTCTTTGCGATAAGTGCCACAAAGTGTTGAAGTCCTTACGCGTTTCGTGAGTCTAATGCTCACTTCATCAGAGGATATTGTGCAAGGAGAACCCACGGGTTTAAATAGCTGATTGCTGCTTCAGTTTATGTTAACCCTTTCATGCTTATGTTCATACTTGCTCTAATTATTAAAATTGTTTTAATACTGTACATATATATTCTTATAATAAATTTGATCTTTGAGGAATATATTTCATCATATAAAACACATTATAGGAGAAAATTCTAAGAAGTTATTATAAAAAGTTATAAAAAGAATTATAAGAAAATTTAACACTTCACTAAAAATATTTCATTAGAAGATAACATTGTTTTTAGAAAATGAAGGTGACATCATTAAAAGGATATAATAATATTATGTGGTGTAACAACATGTTAAAAGTAGTATAACTGCATATTAAAATGATAATACAGATATCTTAGAAAATTATACAGTGTTTGTTTATGCAAATGAAGATTAAGACTTTTGATATGGAGAAAACTTTCATCAGTAGTATGAGAATGAACAGTAAATAAAATATATGTGTAAATATTGAATATTAAGATGAGAAGATAAGAACAGGTTTAAAAAGATAAATATTTTAGATTTTATAGGAATGCTCGCAACTCAAAATCTATATTAAGTCCTTTTGGTTCTAGTGTATCTAATTTAAATATCCAGCTTGCTTCTGCTTTATCTAATTCTTTATTTAAGTCGCCTCCTCTCCATGGGATGTTTACTTTCTGTATTGCCATAAATATAAGGCCTTCAGGATTTCTCTTAAGTTTGACATCAAAGTGCTTTGAAAGATTGTGTGAATAAAGTCCATTTCTGATATTTCTAATATGTTCTCCCATTCTTGTTTTAAATGCTCTTTTAGTGCGCCCTATGTATAATTTCTCACAGGGGCATTTTAACAAATAAATTACGCCAGTAGTGTTACATGTCAGTTGTGATTTAATTTTAAATGAATCTTGTGTTTGGGGATGAGCAAATTGTGTTGTTTTAATTGGTTGATTTGGATTATTTTTGCAAGCTTTACATTTTCCACATTTCCAAAAACCTGAAGATTTGTTTGTGGTGATGGTAGTATTTTGTTGTGTTTTTTCTTGTTTAGTAGTGGGGGCTAATAATAGACTTAAATTTGGAGCTCTAGAATATATTATCCTAGGTTTATTTTCTAGTATTAGATCTAATTGGGGATCACCTTTTAGTATGCTCCAATTTTTTTGTAAAATTTTTTTGAATTCCTGAGTATGATTATTATATCTGGTTATAAACGCCGGAGCTTCTAAATTGATGTTAGTGCTTTGTGGTTTTGTTGCTAAAATCTGTTCTCTTGTTAGGCTTGAGGTTTTGGATAGGGCTTCATTAAGTATGTTTGTTGAATAGCCTTTAGCTTGGAATTGTGATACCATATTTGTAGTTTGTTCATCACAAATATTAGGTTCTGAGCAATTTCTTTTAATTCTCCTGAATTGGCTAAATGGGATATTATTAAGCCAACTTTTTTTATGAAAACTGTTGTGAGGGATAAAACTATTGCATGCTACTACTTTCCTAAATGTTTTAGTTTCTAATTGGTTGTTCTTGACATAAATCTCTAAATCCAAAAATTCCAATTTTTCCGTGGATTGATTAAAAGAGAATTTAAGATTGTAAGGGTTAAAATTAAGGTATTCTTTGAAATGTTCAAGTGTTGCAGTGTTTCCTTTCCAAATAAAAATGCAATCGTCTATATAACGATGCCATGAGACCAGATTTGCGCCATATGGGTTATTGGACCATATATGTTCATCTTCCCATTTGCCCATAAATAGGTTTGCATAGCTTGGCGCAAATCTGGTCCCCATGGCTGTGCCTTCAATCTGGAGATAAAAACGTTGATTTAAAAAGACTTATGGACAATGAACAAATTACTATAAGAGGGGCAGACAAAGGAGGAGGCATAGTGGTGCTAAATACAATAGATTATAGAGTGGAAAATATTAGACTTCTCCAAGACATCCAAACATATCAGATTTTAATTAATGACCCTACCAAAGAGTTCCAAAAAGAATTACAGATACTATTAGAAGAAGGTAAAGAGAGAGGTATTTTAAACCAAAAGGAATATGATTACTTATATTGTAAATTTCCAAGAATGCCAATATTTTATCATGTGCCAAAAATTCATAAAACCCTAACAAAACCACCAGGACGCCCCATCATCTCTGGCATTGGGTCTCTAACGTCCAACTTATCCGAATACGTTGACCAATTTCTTCAAATAATTGTTCCAAAACTACGATCCCACTTGAGAGATACAACTCATATAATTAAAATTCTATCAGATATTCAATGGGACAAAGATTTTATCCTAGTTACGGCTGATGTCACATCCTTGTACACTGTCATAGAACATTTACAGGGATGTGAAGCTATTCAATATACGTTAGCAACTCATTCAGATTTAAAGAATGATCAAATTGAATATATTGTCAAATGTGTAGCCTTTATACTCAGCCATAACTATTTTTCGGGCAATCAACGTTTTTATCTCCAGATTGAAGGCACAGCCATGGGGACCAGATTTGCGCCAAGCTATGCAAACCTATTTATGGGCAAATGGGAAGATGAACATATATGGTCCAATAACCCATATGGCGCAAATCTGGTCTCATGGCATCGTTATATAGACGATTGCATTTTTATTTGGAAAGGAAACACTGCAACACTTGAACATTTCAAAGAATACCTTAATTTTAACCCTTACAATCTTAAATTCACTTTTAATCAATCCACGGAAAAATTGGAATTTTTGGATTTAGAGATTTATATCAAGAACAACCAATTAGAAACTAAAACATTTAGGAAAGTAGTAGCATGCAATAGTTTTATCCCTCACAACAGTTTTCATAAAAAAAGTTGGCTTAATAATATCCCATTCAGCCAATTCAGGAGAATTAAAAGAAATTGCTCAGAACCTAATATTTGTGATGAACAAACTACAAATATGGTATCACAATTCCAAGCTAAAGGCTATTCAACAAACATACTTAATGAAGCCCTATCCAAAACCTCAAGCCTAACAAGAGAACAGATTTTAGCAACAAAACCAAAAAGCACTAACATCAATTTAGAAGCTCCGGCGTTTATAACCAGATATAATAATCATACTCAGGAATTCAAAAAAATTTTACAAAAAAATTGGAGCATACTAAAAGGTGATCCCCAATTAGATCTAATACTAGAAAATAAACCTAGGATAATATATTCTAGAGCTCCAAATTTAAGTCTATTATTAGCCCCCACTACTAAACAAGAAAAAACACAACAAAATACTACCATCACCACAAACAAATCTTCAGGTTTTTGGAAATGTGGAAAATGTAAAGCTTGCAAAAATAATCCAAATCAACCAATTAAAACAACACAATTTGCTCATCCCCAAACACAAGATTCATTTAAAATTAAATCACAACTGACATGTAACACTACTGGCGTAATTTATTTGTTAAAATGCCCCTGTGAGAAATTATACATAGGGCGCACTAAAAGAGCATTTAAAACAAGAATGGGAGAACATATTAGAAATATCAGAAATGGACTTTATTCACACAATCTTTCAAAGCACTTTGATGTCAAACATAAGAGAAATCCTGAAGGCCTTATATTTATGGCAATACAGAAAGTAAACATCCCATGGAGAGGAGGCGACTTAAATAAAGAATTAGATAAAGCAGAAGCAAGCTGGATATTTAAATTAGATACACTAGAACCAAAAGGACTTAATATAGATTTTGAGTTGCGAGCATTCCTATAAAATCTAAAATATTTATCTTTTTAAACCTGTTCTTATCTTCTCATCTTAATATTCAATATTTACACATATATTTTATTTACTGTTCATTCTCATACTACTGATGAAAGTTTTCTCCATATCAAAAGTCTTAATCTTCATTTGCATAAACAAACACTGTATAATTTTCTAAGATATCTGTATTATCATTTTAATATGCAGTTATACTACTTTTAACATGTTGTTACACCACATAATATTATTATATCCTTTTAATGATGTCACCTTCATTTTCTAAAAACAATGTTATCTTCTAATGAAATATTTTTAGTGAAGTGTTAAATTTTCTTATAATTCTTTTTATAACTTTTTATAATAACTTCTTAGAATTTTCTCCTATAATGTGTTTTATATGATGAAATATATTCCTCAAAGATCAAATTTATTATAAGAATATATATGTACAGTATTAAAACAATTTTAATAATTAGAGCAAGTATGAACATAAGCATGAAAGGGTTAACATAAACTGAAGCAGCAATCAGCTATTTAAACCCGTGGGTTCTCCTTGCACAATATCCTCTGATGAAGTGAGCATTAGACTCACGAAACGCGTAAGGACTTCAACACTTTGTGGCACTTATCGCAAAGAAGACCGGGCTTCACTTGGAACGCAGGAGATCGGTGACACGGACGCGGCTATCCACAGGTCCATTCATCTGCCGGCGGACCGAAAAGAACAAGCTGCAAACACCAGGTTCTCCAGATTCCAGTTAAGCACTTAGACTCTTTGCGTTATTGTAAGTGCACAACTTTTCTTTTTTATCCAATAAACGTATTTTATTGCACTTAGCACTTCGGATTTTGTTTCACTTTCTGTGAGCAACATGGAACTTATCTACTAAACTACAGATCATTAACCATGATCTGTTAGCTATTATTATATTTTTTACTAAGTACATACAATTATATATCAACTGCAAACTGGCTTATCTATATAATTTTGTACAATGCTAAATTAGCTCATTCAGCTAACATATTCCAGTTCGATCATAACTGGAGAAAGCTGTAAACAGCTAACAAATCACAGACCACAGTGTCATTTTGAAAGAGACTATTGTATCAATACAGAGACATTTCTACTACTAAGTTATATATATTTTCTACATATTTCAGATACATGTTTTAATTAATGCATGGTAACAAAAGGTGAATTATTGTACTATTTGTATTAGATTTCTATTATTGTCTTTTACAAGTTATTCAATATCTGCTTCATATATTGCCCATTTAAAGGAATACCACTCCTGAAATTTATTGGATTCTAATCTAATATTTTACTTTCTTATTGCATTTAAAGGGTTTTTATAGTGGAACCCTTTCTTTCAGTTGAAGAGGTTTTTTCTTTAAGCCAAATTACATACTCTTACATTTAAGAGACATAGAGAATGTGTGAAAATTAAAAAAAAAATCCAAAATCTATTACGTAACTAAAGAAAAGAGAGTTTCATATCAATGTATCTCCATTCTCCTTCCAGTCACTACAATGCTGCAAACAGTACCTGGGAGGATCTTTGCAAATAGAAACATAGAATGTGTCGGCAGATAAGAACCATTCGGCCCATCTAGTCTGCCCATTATTCATTATTATTCCCTGGCCTTATCTTATAGCTAGGATAGCCTTATCCCACACATGCTTAAACTTCCTCACTGTGTTAACCTCTACCACTTCAGCTGGAAGGCTATTTGATGCATCCACTCAGTAAAATATTAAATAACTAGGAATATGTCACAGGAGGGTATCAATGAGTTAGGTGACCCTCTGGAAATACTGCATATTCTTTGAATTGAATCAAAAGGGTAGGTTATAGTGCAAGGCTCAAGGAGGTAGAACTATATGACTCAATTATGCACAAATAGGTAAACTTATCAAACTCAGATGTCATGAATGGCTGGCTAGACATGTGTTAAAAAGGGGAACGTAAATAAAAAAAATAAGCTAAAACATGCTAGGAGATGCCACTGGAGCCCCACATATTAAGCTTCCCAAATTGCACAAAATGGCCTCAGCCCACTCCCACTACAGGCCTGTCTGGGTATAGAGGTGTCTCGATAGATGGGCAAGCCTGGTGTGTTCCACTCTGCTGACCCCCGGGTCTTTGTTCAGGCCTGCATCAATCGCCCTCAAATCCGGCTCTCTTGTGAGCCAACATCAGAGTCCCCGGAAAGAATGATCCTCCCAGGAGTTGGGCTGCAATGCGATGGACATCTCTTCATGGCTCGAGGCCCAGGAAGGTGGCCACGGAGATCATAGGCCCTAGTTGCCGATAGACCTCCGCTGACTTCTGAGGTGTCGCTGTGGTGTTCCGACTCAGTACAGTCCAGGTGGGGGAACCGATACCATCAAACTGCATTGTGAATGGAGCTGCCTGCAGGTAAGTCGTGGTCTTTTCCAGTGGTTGTTGAGTGGCAGCCATTTTAATGCCGGACAGGATTCCGGGTGCAGAGTAAGCCATCTGGGTTTTGGCTTTGTGGTGTCCGATCCCTCCAGTGAGGACCAAGATAACCCCCACCGGTCCAAAGGGGGGTGGGGGGAATGGGACCTGTGAGGAGTACCAAATAGCTGTTGGATTGTCCCAGGTAGAAGAGCAGGGCAGCGGCCTTCCACTCCGCTCCTCTCCCGAGTGGGCCTCATTCACCAAAGCTTCGTAAGCCTCGTTTGGGTGTCAATACCTGCCAAAGACATGAGCCATTTCACCCAGCGGGCCAAGGTTGGAGAGGAAACTGGAGCATGTGGTTTCCGGAAGGAGATGAAGAGTTGGGGGTCTGACCCCGTCCGAAGGGGTGCGGTACGGGCTTCGTACGCCCGAAGGCACGCTACCGGACAAAGGAGTGGCTGTGCTGGAAACGCTGGATACAGGACCGTCCGGGATGACGATTTCGTCCTCCGTGAGATGTCAAAGACTACTCCTTCTGGAGAGAAGGATCGGGCATTGACATCGAGTGCTCTAACGTCTGACACTCTCTTGCATGAGATTAGGCATAACAGCATAACTAGTTTAGCTGATAGTTGTTTCAACGATAGAAACTCGTTGTCTGGCCACCGTGTCAAGAAATTCAATATTAGGGAGACGTCCCATAGGGAGGAATAGCGAGGTTGGGGCGGCCTTGCAAAGTGGATGCCTCGGAGAAGGCGACAGACAATTGGGTGTCGTCCTATCGGGGCCCCATCGATGCCGGTATGGCCGGCCGATATGGCTGAATGGTAGAGGTTTACTGTCCTGTAAGCCTTCCCGTCGTCATAAAGGGACGTTAAGAATTGCAGGACTGTTGTCACAGGAGTTGATAAGGGATCCAAACCCCGTGCAATGCACCAACCATCCCATGTGCGCCAAGCAGATTTGTAAGACTGTCTCGTGCCGGGTGCCCATGCGCCCTCGAGAAGTTGGAGAGTCGATTGCGAAACTCCCTCGATCGACCAGGGTCCCCGGAAATCAGCCACGCCATGAGGCGGAGGAGTCCCTGACGGATCATGGGGTGGGGGTTCGCATCGGGGTCTCGTAGTAGAGATTGGGTATCCGGGAGGAGCCGCGGGTGATCTATGGCCATCTCCAGAAGAGGAGGGAACCAGGGTTGTGACGGCCATAAGGGGGTTATTATTACCAAGCAGCCCAATTGGCGCCATAGGTGGAGAAGACACCGCGGAATGAGGGCAAAAGGAGGGAAGGCATAGTTCCTGGCATTCGACCAGTTTTGGGAGAAAGCATTCATAGCCGAAGTCTTGGGGTCTGGCCTCCAACTGAAGAAGGTCGGAAGTTGGGTGTTCAAACGAGAGGCGAACAAGTCTATTGCCAGAGGACCCCACAGGTCCCAAATGTGTTGGAAGATTTGGGGGTCGAGATGCCAATCGCTAGAATCCCGCAGATGGCGGGAGTACCAATCCGCCGTAGTGTTGGACAACCCCGGTAAGTATTCTGCCCTGACCGCCATGTTGTGTTGCAGACAAAACTGCCAAAAATCCCTCGCCAAATTCGCTAGGATTTTGGATCTCGTGCCATCGAGGTGGTTGATATAACGGACAGCCGATACGTTGTCCATCTTTAGTAGGATTGAACACTGGGACAGTGTCGGGGAGAGGCTGCGAATGGCAAAGGACCCTGCAAGGAGTTCCAGGCAATTTATGTGCAGTGTGGACTCCGCCGCCGACCAGCGTCCGCCTGTGGAAATATCTCCGCAGCGCGCACCCCAACCATAAGAGCTCGCGTCCGACTCTATGACCACGTCTGGGGCCGAGCCGAAGATGGCTTTGCCATTCCACGCCTCCATGTGCATGAGCCACCAGCGGAGTTCTTCTTTCGCTTCTGCGTTTAGAGTCAGAGTATCTTCGTATGAGGCACCGCCTCTCAGGTATGACGCCTGTAGGCGTTGAAGGGCTCTGTAATGAAGGGGGCCCGGGAAAATGGCCTGTATGGAGGCTGCTAAGAGCCCGATCACGCGGGCCAGATGTTTGAGAGATATATGTGGACAGGTAAGAACTCGTCTTATCTCTTTCCTGATATTTTTCATTTTGGATGTTGGTAAATACAAGGTTTGCATAACTGAGTCCACCAAGAGACCTAGGAATTCTATTTGTTGAGTGGGGGCTAGGATGGACTTTTCCCAATTTATGATGAATCCCAAATTCTGCAGCAAGGTTGTGGTCCAACCGAGGTGAACCTGCAGCAGTGAGACTGACTGACTGCGTAGGAGAGCAACCACGGGCTTCATTAGCTTGGTGAAACACCAAGGTGCGGAAGACAGACCGAAGGGAAGGCAGCGGAACCGCCATTTCCTTCCTTGCCACGTGAATTGCAGGAAATCCTGGTGCTCCTGTGCAATGGGTACCGTGAGGTACACGTCTTTAAGATCGAGTTTGACCATCCAGTCGGCTGGTTGAAGCAAATCTCGTAAGCAATGAATGCCCTCCATCTTGAAGTGATGGTAAGTTACGTAAGTATTTAAGTGTTTGAGATTGATAACTGGGCGGGATCCGCCCCCCTTTTTTGGGACAATAAATAGGTTGCTCACAAAACCCGGGGTATGCATCGGGATTTCTTGAATGGCACCTTTGAGCGCCAAGTCTCGGACCTCCTCGGAGACGAGGGTCGTGTCTAGAGGGGAAAAAGCAATCTCCCTGGGTGGGGAGTGCTGGGTGGGGAGGGATATAAAGTCTATTAGGTAGCCGTGGACAGCCCTTAGTATCCAGGCATCTGAGGTAATGAGAGCCCAGACATGGGAAAAATGTGTGAGTCTGCCCCCAATCGTCACATGTGAAGAAAATTGAGAAAGGTAGCTTACCATAAGGACGTCTTCCGGAGGGAGCGCCTCGTGTACCTCTCGACACCCACGGTCTGCCTCGTTGGGGAAAAAAGGTCGGAGCGGACCTTTGGTCGATAAAGGGGGTTCTCCCCGCATAGGAGCCTCGCCTCGGGCGTGAGCCTCTGTTGACTCTGCCGGACAGACGGCCCCTTGCTCTGCCGGCCCCACCAAAAACCTTTGGGTGGAACACCCTTTTTAGATTAGATTGTGCCTTATCTAAGGCCGTAAATGTTTGTACATAAGATCCCAGGTCTTTTACAAAAGATTCTCCAAAAAGGTACCCTTTTGCCAGGGCCCCAGGCTCAGTAATTGCCATATTTACAAGCTTTGGTTCTATTTTAATTAGAATAGCTTTACGACGCTCTGTAGCCAGAGCGGTATTGGCGTTGCCTATGAGGCATATCACCCTCTGAATCCAACCTCTAATAGTGAGGCGATCTAAAGCGTCATCTTGTGCCAAGGATTCCTCCACGGCTTCGAATATTTTGGTCGCTGGACCTAAGATATCCAAGACTTTGTCTTGACAATTATAAAGCGAAAAGTCTAGACCTTTCCTAGGTTTCCAACCCGTCTTGCTTAAAAATTGTATGATCTTGGGATCAACTTGGGGTGTCTTACAGACGTCGTCTGGTACGGTGGGGCGTGGGCATTCAGCCCTCAGTTTACTACGTGTTGCCTTGTCCAGAGGCTTACGGACCCGTGAGGCGACATATTGCGCCACATGCTCAGCTGGTGACCATTCCGCAGAGCGGGGATGACGCAAGTCATCCGGCTCAAACAGTGGTTCGCCCTGCGGGTCAAGGACTTTCCCCTGTTTAATCAAATCTGAGCTTGCGGTATTTATCTTAGTAGAGGGATTACAAACCTCATCCATGTCATATTCCGAATCTAAGTCGGACAAATCATGAGACTGCTCTGAGTCTAGGGCTGGGGCACTCTCCTCATCTGAACTGAGTTCTGACTCAGTGGAATCAGGTTGGGCTTTAGCCCACTTCCAATGTCTAGCCGCTTTTGCCCGGCTAGAGGCTCTTTTGCGCGGTGGGTTAGTATTCGCGCCATCTATGACAGGTGTTTTACTGTCCATCGTCAATTTGGAGGAGTGCTTGGTTTTTGCCGAGGCTTTGTGGCCGGGGCGTGATGGGTTGGAAATGGATGGTATCGCGACTGGCATAGAGGTCGGAGGGACCATACGTTGGGCCTGCCTTAGTGCTTGGGTAAAAGATTTTGAAATAGATGAGGACATAATGTCCATGGCAGATGCCAGAGCTTTAGAGACAGATTTGGACACAGTAGTATCCATGATAGAAAAAATAGTGTGGAACCAAAGGTCCCTAAGTGGAAGAGTTATAAATAAAAGGGAAGTCCCTACCTTTAATAATCCTAAGGGTGTAGGCAATTAAAATAGACAGGGAGGAAAGATAGGGCAAGGGAATAGATGTGTGAAAACACATACAGGTCCAAACAACTACTTGCAGAGAAATAGCCCAATTCTAATAAAGTTGGGTCAAAAAAGCTCCAAACTGTAAGGTTGTAAACAGATAGGTAATTAGAGGAATAACAGAGGAAGGAAAAAGGGGAAAGGGGAATGGGGAGGAACACTTCCTAACTGAATACCTCGGCACAGTGAGAATCACAAGTGCCTACCTATTACCCTTCTGCCTACCTGACTAAAGTAGCTAAAAATCGAATGAATTAAACTAATCCATAAGTGCTACCCAAGTGAACAAACTGTAAAGAAAATAAATAAATAAATAAAAACTCGACGCGCGTTTCAGCGTTCTAACACGCCGTCGTCAGGAGTAGTAAGCCTCTGCATAACTTTGTGCTCGTTTATATGGGGATTGTAGCAATCAACTTGAAACAGTTCACCTGTTGTGTGTCCACGCCCCGCCGTCTTGTCGGCCCATTGATTGGTCAAGAAAATGCCGTATTTGGATTGGGCCATGTGACTGGGGGGTGTTGCGGTTGATTGGGTGATACCCACGTGGGTGCAACCGGCTGCATATGGGGGGAGTGGCTTAGTGGTGTCAACTGGTGACACGGCTGTCAGTCTTAGTGAGACCTCCCATGTACCGTGCGGTCTGATTTAAGCATTCACAATCCCATAACGGGAGAATAATGCCGCATAGACAGGGAGTCACAAAGTGACACGGCCTCCCAAACTTAATGTGTCGAAACTGATAACCAATCTCACAGCATCATGGCAATACCATAATTAGGATGTTGTTAAAAAGATTTTAAACAATGCACCCATTATTAAAGGAATATTACACAGGCCATGATCAAATGACAGGTATTTGGTTGCACCCAAACACAAATAAAGAAAATATAGAGGGAAGACTTGGTGGTGGGAATGCAATAGAGCTTACTGTAAATATAAAGAAACACAGCTTTATTGATCTCTACCACCCTACAGAGTAATAGGTAACATCCTTATAACTATCTGACAAGGTGGATACAAGAGACTATCAGATTTATGATTCCCTATATTGCATCCCACTGAATAAAGTCCTCATGTAAGAAGACAATGGTTATAATATATAATCAGATGTTCAGCCTACTTATTATATACTCAGGACTTGATAGGGATATACCTAACTATAGATTACATCTAAAAGAGAGAATAATCATAAAAAAGCAGTAAATGAAAAGCCCTCATTCAGTCCAGCGGCTGAGAGGGTCTTCAATCTATAGATCCAATAGGACTCACGATGTCTCAGTTTCATATCCCAATCTCCTTTCCTTTGAGTCTGTGGAATATGCTCGATTCCCATGAACCTCAATTTTTTAGAGGAGTTTGAATGGTATATTTTTAAATGACGGGATATGGGAGTTTCAAGAGGTCTCCTAACTGAATTAACGTGTTCCCGGATCCGTAGTTTAAAAGGTCTAAATGTTTTCCCCACATATTTTATACCGCATGAGCAGATGAGTAAATAAATCACACCCTCTGTTCTGCAATTAAAAAATGATCGTACAGGGAAGACATCTGTATTATTACTGTCAGTGAATTCTTTGGAGTTCCTTTCCATAAATTCACATGCACTGCAATGTCCACATTTGTATGAACCCTTCGGTAGATAATTGTTAAGGCCCCTTTTCCGGGGTGCCAAGTGACTCTGTACCAGGGTATCTCGAAAATTACTCCCCCTCCTTGCCGTAACTGAGGGGAGAGAAGTAATTACATGTTTCAAATGTGGGTCGGACTTAAGAATCGGCCAGTAACGCCTGAGTGTATCCATCATATAGTCCCACCCCGCATCATATGTGGCAATGCATCTAATCAGTTTTTTATCTTCTGATTGTGCATTCTCATCAGTGAGGAGTGTGTCTCGGTCGGTTTTGATGGCTCTAGCGTATGCCCTCCGTAGAACCCTATTCGGATATCCCTTATCCTTGAAGGCTTTCCTTAATTCCCAGGCTTTGGTCTTAAAGTCCTGTGTGGACGAGCAATTGCGTCTTAGTCGGAGCATGCTATTGACTCTGAATATTTCCGTAAGTGTGTTACCTGACTCAGAATTTGAGTATATACTTAGACAAAATCTTGTCCCCTATTGTGTCAAAATTACCCTCTCATATAAGGGACACTAAGCAGATGTTAAACTTTTTGAAGGACTTATCCATACCAAAGCAAGCCTTGCTATGCAGCCTGGATGTGGAATCTTTGTATAGCTCTATACCACATATGAAAGGTATTGATAATGTCAAAACCATTTTAGAACAAGAGCTTCAGTCCCCACATCTCTACATCGATTTCGTCTCAGATGTACTCAGAACGGTACTGACTAAAAATATTTTCCTATTTAATGGTAATATTTACCAACAAATAAAAGGGACAGCTATGGGGACTCCCTGTGCCCCCTCTTATGCGAACCTTTATTTAGGAACCTGGGAGAATCAAATCCTAAAGGTACCACACTTACGGAAATATTCAGAGTCAATAGCATGCTGGAAAAGGTACATCGATGACGTACTAATTGTATGGACGGGGTCTATTAAGGATTTCGAGGAATTTGTCAAAATCCTGAACAAAAATGATTTTGACTTGAGATTTACTAGTGAGCTAGGTGGTAACCAAATTAACTTCCTAGACATTACCATCACAATAAAGGAAGGGGGACTGGTACAGACAACCTTGTTCAAGAAACATACGGCTACGAATAGTCTCTTGAACTGGACTAGTTATCACCCACAGCCACTCAAGGCTGGTATTCCAATCGGCCAGTACCTCCGACTAAGACGCAATTGCTCGTCCACACAGGACTTTAAGACCAAAGCCTGGGAATTAAGGAAAGCCTTCAAGGATAAGGGATATCCGAATAGGGTTCTACGGAGGGGATACGCTAGAGCCATCAAAACCGACCGAGACACACTCCTCACTGATGAGAATGCACAATCAGAAGATAAAAAACTGATTAGATGCATTGCCACATATGATGCGGGGTGGGACTATATGATGGATACACTCAGGCGTTACTGGCCGATCCTTAAGTCCGACCCACATTTGAAACATGTAATTACTTCTCTCCCCTCAGTTACGGCAAGGAGGGGGAGTAATTTTCGAGATACCCTGGTACAGAGTCACTTGGCACCCCGGAAAAGGGGCCTTAACAATTATCTACCGAAGGGTTCATACAAATGTGGACATTGCAGTGCATGTGAATTTATGGAAAGGAACTCCAAAGAATTCACTGACAGTAATAATACAGATGTCTTCCCTGTACGATCATTTTTTAATTGCAGAACAGAGGGTGTGATTTATTTACTCATCTGCTCATGCGGTATAAAATATGTGGGGAAAACATTTAGACCTTTTAAACTACGGATCCGGGAACACGTTAATTCAGTTAGGAGACCTCTTGAAACTCCCATATCCCGTCATTTAAAAATATACCATTCAAACTCCTCTAAAAAATTGAGGTTCATGGGAATCGAGCATATTCCACAGACTCAAAGGAAAGGAGATTGGGATATGAAACTGAGACATCGTGAGTCCTATTGGATCTATAGATTGAAGACCCTCTCAGCCGCTGGACTGAATGAGGGCTTTTCATTTACTGCTTTTTTATGATTATTCTCTCTTTTAGATGTAATCTATAGTTAGGTATATCCCTATCAAGTCCTGAGTATATAATAAGTAGGCTGAACATCTGATTATATATTATAACCATTGTCTTCTTACATGAGGACTTTATTCAGTGGGATGCAATATAGGGAATCATAAATCTGATAGTCTCTTGTATCCACCTTGTCAGATAGTTATAAGGATGTTACCTATTACTCTGTAGGGTGGTAGAGATCAATAAAGCTGTGTTTCTTTATATTTACAGTAAGCTCTATTGCATTCCCACCACCAAGTCTTCCCTCTATATTTTCTTTATTTGTGTTTGGGTGCAACCAAATACCTGTCATTTGATCATGGCCTGTGTAATATTCCTTTAATAATGGGTGCATTGTTTAAAATCTTTTTAACAACATCCTAATTATGGTATTGCCATGATGCTGTGAGATTGGTTATCAGTTTCGACACATTAAGTTTGGGAGGCCGTGTCACTTTGTGACTCCCTGTCTATGCGGCATTATTCTCCCGTTATGGGATTGTGAATGCTTAAATCAGACCGCACGGTACATGGGAGGTCTCACTAAGACTGACAGCCGTGTCACCAGTTGACACCACTAAGCCACTCCCCCCATATGCAGCCGGTTGCACCCACGTGGGTATCACCCAATCAACCGCAACACCCCCCAGTCACATGGCCCAATCCAAATACGGCATTTTCTTGACCAATCAATGGGCCGACAAGACGGCGGGGCGTGGACACACAACAGGTGAACTGTTTCAAGTTGATTGCTACAATCCCCATATAAACGAGCACAAAGTTATGCAGAGGCTTACTACTCCTGACGACGGCGTGTTAGAACGCTGAAACGCGCGTCGAGTTTTTATTTATTTATTTATTTTCTTTACAGTTTGTTCACTTGGGTAGCACTTATGGATTAGTTTAATTAATTCGATTTTTAGCTACTTTAGTCAGGTAGGCAGAAGGGTAATAGGTAGGCACTTGTGATTCTCACTGTGCAGTTAGGAAGTGTTCCTCCCCATTCCCCTTTCCCCTTTTTCCTTCCTCTGTTATTCCTCTAATTACCTATCTGTTTACAACCTTACAGTTTGGAGCTTTTTTGACCCAACTTTATTAGAATTGGGCTATTTCTCTGCAAGTAGTTGTTTGGACCTGTATGTGTTTTCACACATCTATTCCCTTGCCCTATCTTTCCTCCCTGTCTATTTTAATTGCCTACACCCTTAGGATTATTAAAGGTAGGGACTTCCCTTTTATTTATAACTCTTCCACTTAGGGACCTTTGGTTCCACACTATTTTTTCTATTTTACAATTTGTGGGTTATTCCCCAGTAGGGAAGAGTTATCAGGGCTTTTTCCACAATTATCTACTAGTATCCATGATAGCCTGAATATCCTCTGATGCTGGGAAATCCAGGTCATCCCCAGAAACTATAGGGGGAAAACCCAATGCAGTTTGGGGGTCAGTTGTTGTCCCTGAGGGACCAGGCAAGTCATTAGCAGATTGCATTAGTGCAGTGTAACTGACAGGCAGGTAGTTAAACAAGGAAAGAACTGGCAAGCAATGTAACTGACAGCAGGTGTTATTTGATTAATTTATTAGTAAAGTTGTAAAGCAGGGTTAAGTAACCCAGCTGAAAGTAACTAGAATAAACTAAGCAGTAGGTTAAACATTAAAATCACTTACAGCTAATTTATGAATAAACTAAGCAATAAGTTACACAGTAAAAATCACTTACAGCTAATTTATCAAATAATGGAGGGGAGCAGGAGAAAAGGGGACCGTCCGCCACTAATACTGGACACCAACTCCGATCAAGGGACGGAGTGGGCGTTCCAGAGCAAAAGGGCGGGAAAAACACAGGAGAAAATGGCCGCTGTGTCGGCTGGAACCAAAAAGATGGCCGCCGCGACAAGCGAAACCGGAAGCATAAGTGTATGCCGGTTTCGGCGGTGAAGGTACAAGGTTATACCGCCGCACGGGGAGGGAGAGTGAAGCCGCACGGGGAGGGAGAGTAAAAGTGCGGCTGGATGCGCGGTCAGAATCAGATCCGACCGCGATCACAGCCGGAGCTGAAAATGGCTGTTGGGGGTGTTCTGACAGGGCGCGCATGCGCGGGCGGAGCAAATGCCGGCAAAATTAAAGTGATAAACCCTCAGACCGGCCAAATCCCTGAATAGCAGGGCAGTTAGATTAAGGGTCAGCCATGAGTAGTGTGATGTTAAAACAGAAGCAACTAGTGCAATACACAATAAGGATTAAAAGATTAGTCAAAGATTCTTTAAAGGTACAAAGTAGTCAGTACCAGAAAGGTATCCATGAATAAAGGGTAATATAAGGAAAGCAATTAAATATAATGAAGTACAAATAGCAAATTGAAAGGAAATAACATCAAAGGATCCCACAGTGAGAGAACTGTGAGAGGTGTACTTATCTGAGGGTAAGCAGCAAAGAAAGAGGAATTGGTCATCAATGCTCCGCCTACTATAGGAGAAGGACGACACTGATTGGATGGTCATGTTGCTAGGCGGACATTGTCACTATGATGTTATACCTAGTTCAAATGTTTATTTTCTTCAATAATGTATTCTTTGCTGCTGAGGGTATTAAAGAAAGAGTGCAGCATAATAGGAGCCTCCGGGTCTTTAATAAAATTGTAAATATCTGCCCAAAAGGCCAGGTTCTACAGGAGCCTCTCCTGCAATGTGCCCAATCATCATGGCGGTCAGGAGCTGCCCCGCAAAGTAATTGTTTATAAACAGATTATTTTCCCCCTCCTATTTTTCCCACTTTGGATTTTGTTTCTGATAAACATAGACTGATTGCCACAACATTAAAACCACCTGCCTAATATCATGTGGGTCAAGGGTCGGTGCAAGGATTTTTGCCGCTCCAGGCAAAAGTAAAGTTTGCCGCCTCCCCCCCCCCATGTGACATCACAATGCCCCACCCATATGATCTGCCATGTTAACTAACGGCAGTGCTGCAGTCCCGCCGTGTTTACATTAAAAGGCCTGCAGGGACAGGCGATAGACACCAGAACCACTACATTAAGCTGAAGTGGTTCTGGGGACTATAGTGTTTCTTTAATGTGAGGTAAATTAGAGATTAGTGCCACGAATAATATACTCGATTGCCTACTTACATCCAGATGAGGATGATGATGGGCTCTAGCTGCAATCCTGCTCCACTGGTCTGGTGTAGAACAGGATCTCTGGAGGCTGTTTGTAACTGTGGTCACAAAAATCAATGTTCTGGGAGAACGGGAAGCAGCTCAATTTTTTGGGGGCCCTTTACACAGCTCAAGGTATGTGTCCCAGGGTCCACCTTCATGTTCCACCAATGAGTTTGTTCACAGGGGGTGGAGTGTGTAGGGGATGTCCTGATATGTGTGTAAGGAATGCATTGTGTGAATCTGTGTTTGTACGTGTAAGGGCTGCAAGGTGTGTTTCTGTGTATGTACGGGATGCAGTGTGTGCGTCTGTAAGGGGTGCATTGAGTGTGTGAAAGGAATGCATTGTGTGTTTCTGTGTGTGTAAAGGATGGTTAGATAGACAGGGTTGCATTGCTTGTGTGTGTGTGTCTGTGTGTGTAATGCATTGTGTGTGTAATGCATTGTGTTTTTCTGTGTGCAAGGGGTGCATTGTCTTTGCGTGTAAGGGTGCATTGTGTGTGATTGTGTGTGTGTGTGTGTGTGTGTGTGATGGATGTCAATCTCCCCCCCTCCCTTGTCACTCTCTTCTCCCCCTCCATGGCACTCTCTTCTCCCCTCCCTTGTACTCTCTTCTCCCCCCCTCCTTGTCGCTCTCTTCTCCCACACTCCCTCCCTCCACTCTCATTCCCCTCCCTCCCTGTCACTCCTGCCCCTGTCAGTTTCTTTCTCTCCCCGTCAATTTCCCTCCTTGTCAGTGTTTTCTCCCCCCTCTCTGTCAGTTTCTTTCTCCCCCCTCCTGTCAATTTCCCCTGTCAATTTCTGTCTCTCCCCCCTCCCTTTCAATTTATTCCCTCTCTTTCAATTTATTCCCCCTCCCTGTCAATTAATTTCTTTCCCCCCCTGTCAATTCATTTCTTTCCTCCCTCTGTCAATTTCTTTCTCCCCCCTCCCCTACCTCTGTCAATTCATTTCTTTCCTCCCTCTGTCAATTTCTTTCTCCCCCCTCCCCTACCTCTGTTGTAGTGTGGCTGAGCTCTGTACGGTCCGCGGGTACAGGGAGCTTTTGTTTCCTGTACCCGGCCGGACTAAAAGGAAGTGCACACTCAGTGTTAGTCCGGCTGGGTACAGGAGATGCTCCCTGTACCCGCGGACCATACAGAGCTCGGCCACGCTACACTGAGGGAGTGACGGGAGGGAGCGCTGAGCGCTTCCCTCCTGTCAGCCCCTCTCCTCATGCTGCTCCCGGGCGGTGCGCCCTCATGGACGCACCAGCCATGGCAAAGCTGCAGCCACTTGAGGCTCTCTACAGAGCGCTCGGGCTGCGGCAGCATAAGGGGGGCCGGCTCTCCTGGCGATACCCCTTCCCAAGGGGCGCCCTAGGCGGCTGCCTAGTCCGCCTAACAGCTAGCACCGGCCCTGTGTGGGTCCCCTTCATCCTGCCAAAACAGCACTGATTCTTTGAGGCGTGGACTCCACAAGAACTCTGAATATGTCCTGTGGTATCTGGCACCAAGACAATAGCAGCAGATTCTTTAAGTTTTGCAAGTTGCGAGATAGGACCTCCATGGATCAGATTAAGATCTGGAGAATTTGGAGGCCAAGGAACCACATTGACTCAATTTTCCCCAGCAGAACATTGCCCAAAGAATAACACAGCCGCCGTCCTGCCTTCTATAGTGCATGCTACTGCCAACTCTTTCCCAGGTCTGTCAAACTTCTTCCATTGCTCCACGGTCCAATTCTGATGCTCACATCTCCATTGAAGGCACTTTCGGCAAATGTACAGGGGTCATCATGGGCACTCTAACTGGTGGGCTATGCAGCCCCATTCACAGCAAACTGTGATGCACTGTGTGTTCTGACACAGTTCTATAATGGCCAGCATTAAGTTTTTCAGCAATTTGAGCAGTAGCTCTTATGTGTGATCCGATGATAAACGCTAGCCTTTGCTCCACACATGCATCAATGAGCCTTGGGGTTCTATGACCCTGACACCAGTTCACCAATTATCCTTCCTTACATTACTTTTGGTAGGTACTAACCACTGCATACTGGCAACACTCCACAAGACTTGTCATTTTGATGCTCTGACCCAGTCATCCAGCAATAACTATTTGGTCCTGACTGAATAATGTATCCCACCCCTTGACAGGTGCCATTGTAACGATACAGTCAATGTTATTCACCTTAACTGTCAGTGGTTTTAATATTGTGGCTGATCAGTATCATTTCACATTTTAAGAAGTGAACATAGCAATGTTAAATATTAGGATGTAGTCTGTGTTTTGGTATTTTATATTAACCCAAGTAGGAGTACATGTTCCAAACCGTGCTAGGAAATTATTTTTAGCATGATAGGCAATACTTTCCTATGGTGTTGAAGTAGTGAATGTAAAAAGCATAAACAAGGTGGGACAATCTAGTTAGAGAAGTTGATTAGTTAGTAAAAAAAACCCTGAAAATTATATTTGAGAAGTAATTAAAAAGCAGGGTATTTATGGTAAGCATGAGTAATACTAGGACCTGTGACAGAAGGTTGTGTGTCTAAAGAAGGGCTTCTCAAACTCCAGCCCCCCAGATGTTGCTGAACTACAACTCCCATGATTCTTTCAATTACATAGATAGCCAGAGAATCATGGGAGTTGTAATTCAGCAACATCTGGGGGGCCAGAGTTTGTGGACCCCTAGTCTAAAGTTTGGAAGACTAATAATAATAACAAAGTATTTAACTAGGAAAGGCACATTCAGATTACTCTGGTTTTCAAGTACATCCTGGAGATGTTACCTTAGCCCAACATCCAGGGGTTGTTACTATTACCCAATTTAATGGTACTCATTTCATCTACCTCAGAAGGCCATGGGTTGTTACTATTACCCAATGTAATGGTACTCATTTTATCTACCTCAGAAGGCCAGGGGTTGTTACTATTACCCAATGTAATGGTACTCATTTTATCTACCTCGGAAGGATGAAGGGCTGAATCAACCCTGCCAGGATTGAACAGATTCTAATGTTGATGCATTAGCCCACTGAGCTATCTCACTGGCATGTAATAGCTGACTTGTTGACTATTGAACCAGAAAATTGTATTTGTATTTGTATTGTTCCTAAATTGTATTTTATTGTAGAATATCATACATCTGTGCTGTAAGTTTCTTAGTACTATGTATTTACCAAATTTTCAGTAGTAGGAATCAGTATTTGGTGTGGGGGAAGTTAGCCCTTCAATATTTGCATATGCTCAGGTGTGCTGCAGAACAGATTATGTGGATGAGTTTCTGTTGATTTTGCTTTGCAAGTTTCTTTTTCTTTCTTCTTTTTTTTTTAATAACATGAAAATCTATTTTTGCCACCCCTCATCATCTTATACAGTGAGGTGACAGGACATGTGATAAATACAACTCCGCCTCACTGGGTCTAAGTACATTGGGAAATAGTCTTGACTCCATTTTGCTTGATGTTGTTCTTGATATTGAAAATTAATTGATACTCAGGGCTATTCACTAATGAGTGAATTGCTTGGAACTTTACAAATAATATTGAAATTAGTGGCAATTAATGTGGTTGCTTGCCTAAACTCTGTTTGGAATTTGTCTCAATAAGTTTTTTGGTTTTTTTGGGGGGAGGGGAGAGAATTGGAAAAAAAATATATAGTTTTTCTGTGAATATAGTGTTTTTTTATTATTATTCAAAGTTTATTGATAGATATGTTGTTTATATATATATATATTTTTTTTTAATGTGGTACTCTACCATTTCAGGAGTCTTTCAGTGTGGGCCTTGTTCAGTAACAGCCATAAAAAATGGAGATGTATATCTGCCATATGATGCAAAGTTTATTTTTGCTGAAGTCAATGCTGACAGGGTGCACTGGATGGTCAGAGAGAAAGATGGACAAGAGGACATCTCCCTAATAAAGGAGGAAAAAAGCTGCATTGGGAAGTGCATCAGCACCAAAGCGCTCAATAAGAACATGAAACAGGATATTACATCGCAATATAAGCACAAAGAGGGTAAGAAAAGTGAATATTTATATACCATAGAATGATAAATGTGTAAAACTGTGATGACCATTAAAATATGCCTTGGGCTACATGATCCAAACACCAACAAGGGGGTTACATTTACTAAAATAGGAAGAGATGGCGAATGATCATTTTCCTGGTCTTGCATTCAATCTGGTTAACGAGCTTTGACACAAGACAAACAGAGCTGGATTAAGGTTTCTCATGGCCCTATGCATGGTCTCAGATTGAGCCCTCGGCTCTGTTTCTGTTAGATTGAAAGTGTGTGTAGAGGCTGAGTGCTGTTTGTGTTGAGAAGGCTGAGAGCTGTGTGGGGGGACTGAGACGAGTATCAATGTATCTAACATTATGTACCTGTGTATCTGCTTGAGAGTATGTGTGTGTGTGTGTCTATTTCTGACTAAGTGTGTCTCCGGCATTGTATATCTGTGTATGTGCCTGAGCATCTCTATGTGTGAATGTGTGTCTTTGAGTGTATGTGTGCGGGGTAGTTGTTTGTAGTTGTGTGTGGTCTTTGTGTGTTGTGTTTATGTTGAGGCTGTGTCATGTGTGGGAGGTGACAGTGTATGACTATCTTGGAGACTGTGAAAGGGTGAATGGGGGGGTTGACCGGTGCATGTTGCAGGATTATTGTGGTGAGTGTGACAAGGCTTTGAGTGAGTGTGATAGAGGTAGGGTAATGACAGGGTGAGGGATGGTGAGTGTGACAAGGTTGTGGCAGGGTAAGTTGTGGCAACGTATAGGGTGCTGAGTGTGGGAAAGGATAGTATGTGTGTAGGCTGTGTTAACCACAGTCTCTCCACATGCATTTTATTTCATGTATTTGTTTTAATTTATTTGGGGAGGTAATCAGGTGGGGGTGGGGCAATAATGGTAATAATAATAATGGTAGTCAAGAGGTATCCCTGGTGGATTTCTTGGCTAGTGCAGTCGCAGGCCTTCCAGTACGATGCTCTGGCGGAGGGGAAAGTCTAAGACTACGGGAAAGTCTAATGATGCGGGGAATTGTGTTCCAAAGTTTAGTGCCACGTGAGAGAAGTCTGCAATCTAGCATGGGAAGTGGTAATAAAAGATCCAAGGAGCAAGCTATGGTTAGATCTTAAGGGGTGGGCTGGAGTATATTTGTTGATCAGTGAGAACAGATAGTGGTGCGCAGTTATAATAAGGACTTTGTAGGTCAAGAGGATAATTTTAAATTTAATTAAGCTGTGAATAGGAAGCCAGTGTAGAGACTTATGTAGAGGTGCAATAGATATAAAACGACTAAGGTGAATTAGCCTGGCCAAGGCATTTGGGAAGGACTTGAGGGAAAAGAAACAGGAGAGAGGAAGGCCAGTTAAAAGGTTATTGCCATAGTCAAATTGCTTAGTTGCTTAGTGCTGTCAGAGCTCAGAAACAGACATAATTTAGAGTTATTGTGTAAGTGGTTGAAACAGGATGAAGAAAGTGATTTGATGTGGGAGATGATGAACAAATTTGAGTCAAGTGTAACTTTGAGGCAGTGGACTTAGGGTGATGGGGAAATAGTGATGCTGTCAACAGTGATAGAAAAGTTAGAAATCTGAGTAGACATGTATGGGTGAATTAGAAGAGCTCAGTCTTGGACATATTGAGCTTTAGGTGGTGAGAGACCATTAAGGAAGAAATGCCAGCTAAGATGTTGCTGAAATGAGAAATAACCATGACTGTAACCTTTAGAAGAAAGGTCATTAGTAACCTTTTGTGAGGGGCAGTTTCAGTCAAGTATTTGGGACAGAAGCCAAATTGTAGAGGGTCAAGCAGGGAGTTGAAGGACAGGAAGTGGGTTAGGCATACCTGAACTAGTTTTCCTGGAGTTTTGCCATTAGAGGAAGCTGTGATGTAGGGCAGGGCTTTGCAGGAGAATTAGAGTCAAGGGTGGGCTCCTATTGGAGGGATCTTGTTTGATAAAGGATGGAAACACAGCAATTGAATGTAATAGGTTGAAGATGTGAGGGTGGAGAACAAAGAAGGTGTTAGATGTGGGACAGGGATAGGGTCAAGTGGGAAGGTAGTGAGGCGTGGAGAAGATGGTAGAGATCAAGCTTCATTCTCAGGGACTACAGCGAAGAAGCAGAAGCTCACTGTGGGGGGTGACTGGATGTAGAGGCAGAATATTGCAAGCAGCCTAAAAATGTGGCATTGCAAATGTGACACTGCAGTTGCACAAGAGGAAAAAAAAACTGTAGGATATTTGCTATATGCCACACGTTCATAACAGCTATGGTAAGAATGAAAATGTCTGTCATTATAATAAATGGGTAGGATTTAGTGTCCCCAGCTCTTACCTGTGGTGGACCTATTGAGCCGCTCAAGCCACCAATCATGGATGATGGGTGGCGGCTCCAATATTAATAATAATTGAGGGGGGGGACTAATGTCTCCTCTGAAACCCCTCACCCATGGGCGGTAAGTAGAGGCGCTAATATAAATTTTCCCACACAAGTCTCGAAAGAAGCGTGACATGCCTGTCAGTACACTCTGATTAGTTGGCTTATATGTATAAGTGGTATTTGTAGTCATAAACAACCAATTGCTATAATGGTATGGTTGCATGCCAGCTTGGGTGGCTTGAACATTTCCAAGAGTCACAAAGGACTTTGCATGAGGAAGATCCCCATGACCCTTTAAGTACAGTAAATCTGAGTATTACAATCAAATTTACTCTAATATTTAATAAAATAAGAATTCTCATCAGTCTTATCTAGAGCAGTGAAGGAAAATCCGTTACATAATGCATTCAGGCCCCAGGGTGAGTGCGCAGCTTAGCGGACAGAGGCACATGTATGAGTGTGGGATGGATGATGCATGATTGGCTATATGCTACATGTGGGAGTCTGAGATGTGAGGAAGTGGGTGGTGACAGATCAGACTGACCTCAGTGCCACTTAGGAGCCGGGCCAGCAACAAGTTTCCCACCCACCCTCCCTTTGCTGCTTTGGGCCCGGGGGGTTGTCACAGCGAGGCGGGGGTGTGTCCTTGCCAAATAAGGGATGGTTTGGTAGATTAGATGAAAAAGGGGGATAATGGCCGGGTCTCATCCTCCCCCTGTCTCTTGAACCTGGAGGAGGTACCAGGTTGGACGTGTCCCCACTGGGTTGTAAGTCGACCAGTGGGGAGCATTATGGTTGGGCCCCACCGAGTTGGTGGGGAGCCCTGAAAAGGAAGATGTTTTTATTATGCCGAGGGGGGGAGGTGAGAGCCTTGCGGAAGTTAGATTGGCAAGGACGGTTTCTTTGGTTACTGTATGACTATATGCAAATTGTTTATGTTAACTTATGATATTTATTATTTCATTATATGTTAAAGGAGTCATACAGTATTTGGTTGTGTTAATAAATGCTGTGGCCTGTTTTCTCCAAGAAGTTGTCTGTCGTTATTTGAAGGGGTAAGTTATGGTTTTATGGGGGATGAAGGGAATGCTATCCAATGCCCACTACGTACATACATGAATTCTACAGGAAACAAGTACAGTTTTGGGGTGTGTGAGAAAATAGTGTTATTAGAATAAAAAAGACTGCTTTAAATAGAAAGGTTTGTCATGTGTAATAATGTGGGATTAGCAAATAGTTCTTATATGAAAGCCGAATCTTTCTGCCTGGCAGATCCTTACTGCATTTTGCTGACAAAACCATTTACAACAATACATTGAATAAAATCCACTGCTAGTCTTTCTATGCTAGTTAAAATATCCCTCATGTTGTGTTATATGCTGCTTGCTGTAACTCTTTCACTGCCAAAGCAATCATAGGGTAAGAGCAGACTCAGAAGACACATTACTGAAATACACCGCTATTGTGTGTAGGGTTTACAGAATATGTTTGGCACTGCAGTGGGAATAATATTGGCTTTCACCTACCTTTTCTGAGCAGAGCTTACTTTAGAAAACTGCACATATTGATGATTATGCAGTAACTTCAAAGAAAACCCTTTTTTATATTTTATTTTTAATAGTACCTTAAAAAGTAATAATTGAGTGGAGTGATAGGTTATGGTGGGTACAATTTCAGGCTTACAAACCATCTGAATTTTGTTGGGACAGTCCCGATTTTAGAGCTCTGTTGTCCAGACTTTGTTCTCTGTTGTCCTGCTTTTGGGAATACCATAGGACTGTCTCTGGAAAGCATAGTGCAAGCACATACTTAAATGTATAAAACAACAGGATTTCTGGCGCTTGTCTGATATATGTGTGGCAGCTTATAATTCTCAAACCTGAGTCTCTTCTTCTGGCCTTAAAAAGATACTGTATGCAATGAGATGTAGGGAAGCAGTGCCTTCAGAGTGTCCTCAAATCCCTGTAGTGTTGAGCAGGTATAAAAGAAAAGAAGATACAATTGGAATATAGTGTAGTATTTCTTTGGAGACTAATGAATTAAATAAATGGATAAAACTTACAATTTACTTATGATCAGTTCTAGTTGTATGCGCTTGGGGGTATTATCCCAGCCTGTGGATACGTTGATGGTCCCTGTCCTTTACAGGGTGGTGCTCCAGGCTTATTAGTCACTTTTGATGCCAAGTGTTCAGGAGTCTTCTTCTTCAATGTGAAGCATTATGGCAATAGGAATTCACCGGTATATAGGATGAAAATTAAACATAGTATAGTGGTCTCTGTATAGCTGAGATAAAAGTAATTAAAGGAGGTATACTCACATAAGGAGAGCAAAAATAGGTTTTGCTCAATTATACACAGTGTAGGTAGTATCTTCCCCACCAAGGAAATAAAAGTGTGAATCCTATGGATAAAATCTTCAAGGATAAAATCAGGAAGATCCAGGTGTAGTTAAAAAAAAAATTTGTTTTATTTAAGACAAAAATAATAGAACCTTTTATACAGCATGAAAACACTTTTTCAAAGTGTTACAGCTTAATGGTCCTGTTTAAATAGCAGCAAAATTTTAAAAAAATGGTTTAGATGATGTTACAGATCATGTGATTAACTCAAAACTTGAATATAATACAATATTAAATAAGAGACTAGAAAGAGGTCAAATAGTATAATAATAGTATTGTAAAATAAGACAAAACTAAATTATAAGACTTAAATAAGATTTTTAAATCAGGGGCTGGATAGATTTAAATTGAGTGTCAAGGTGGCCACCGCGTCATTAAAGGGGTACTAATATGGCCGCCGCCAGCTAAAAAGACATGGCAGGCACAACTGAAATTACCGGAACAAGAGATTTCACCAGGGGAAGATGCAAAGGAGGGAAGCGAGGTAAGTACTTACATGTGCTAGCGCTATGCTATAAAAGTGTCTCTTTGCCCTCTGCTAGATCATCACCTACCTGAAAAAAAGACAAAAAAGTCACAATACCAAATGTGCATGAAAAAAGAACTACCTAGTGGACCTACCTGAAATAAAGCATATCATGGATACAGTCCATGACCCACTCTTTAAAAAAAAAAAATAGGCTGCATAATAATTTAACGTGTCTTTGGGCAACCTAGTAATCTTTATAAAAGGAAGTTATTATCCACGCAACTTGTGAATAATTTTTTATGTTTTATTACAGTTAGGTTTACTGTACACACAGAACTGAATATCAGTTAAAGCACATTCAGCTGTGGATAAAAAGAAAAACAATACACTGCAATCATCATAGCCACTACCGCCCACTGTAGTACCGGGGTCCCGGCTGGGTTATGAGGCTCCCTTCTGGTCTAGTGACACACTTCTGGCTTCTGTAGAGCTGCAGAAACTGGAAGCCCCAGCTGTCTCTATTTTTTGGCTGAGAGTATCAGCTGACCACTCTAAGCCAATGACTGACATTTTGTGCAATGAAAGCTGCACAGAATTGACATTGGCCAGTCCGTACTCTAGCGTCAAGTTGGCTGATAAAACCACAATGACTTTCCTAGAGATGATGTTACACCTTCAGAAGAAGAGAGGTTAAACTCCATAGGTGCAGCATCTCATAGCGAAAGCCTGCACATACAGACTCCAGGCACTATGATCACTTTAAATAATTGAAGTGGCCAAGGTTCTTGGAGTGACCTTTTAAGGAGTGAGAGTATTAGATGTTACAGCCCATGGTTGCACATTTTCTAGTAGTGATTGACTACACTCTCATCAATGTCTGGCTGGTGTATGGTACTGGGTGCTGCTGCCATTTTTAGTTAGATTACATTGCATGGCTTTGTTCAGTTTTCCTTTCCTGATGCCCCTTGTATCTTAAAGTAAAACTATAGTGCTAAGGAAAACAAAGTTGTTTTCCTGGCACTATAGCTCCTTATAGTGCCCCCACCAATGGTGCAGAAGGAAAGATTTAAAAACCCCTTCCATCACTTACCTGATTCCAGCATTGATGTCCATCGGGTCTGGTTCAGACTCTGCCTCCACTCCTTTACCGCTGACATAAGCCAGCGGGGGATACCTAATGCGCATGAACAGTGATCAGTGTTCGCATTAGTACTTCCCTCATTTGATGTGCATAAAATGAGGATGCCCAGCATCAGTTAGGTGACCAAAAGTCGCCTATTGACCCAGGAGTCACTCTAGTGTCTAGTGGCCGTCTGGTAGTCAATAGAGGTGTAGTTAACCCTCAAAGGTAATTATTGCAGTTTACTAAAGTTAAGGGACCTGTGAGGGTTAAGGGACCTGTGACACTGCACCCAGACCACTTCAATTAGCAGATGTGGTCTGGGTACCTATAGTGTTCTATTAATTCTCCCATATTTATAATAAAATTGAGAGGATACGGAGGGACAAACAATTATCAAACTTCCCCACAAAACTGAAAAGTGACTGTTCCACTTTAAAGACAGGGGTTGGCTCGGTTTTGTTACACTCATATTTTGCATTTATACCTTGTACAGTGCTGTAGATTATATTGTTTTTTTCACAAACAAAAATATTACTAATCTCATTCAGGCTGTTTCATGATTAACTGCATTAAGAAACCAATTACATGTTGCTATTGGTTCCTCCAAATTTTACGCTAGGCAAAAGAAGTGATAAATGTGCCCAAAATACATTTAAAAAAAAATAAAAAAAATTCTCCTTGGGTATCCTCTATTTATTGATATATGTTCTGTTTGTTACTCAGGATCTCCAGAAGAAAGGAAAGCCGTTCAAACAGCCTGCTCTTATTTGAAGTCAGATGCTTGCTTAGTCTTTGCAGCTCCTCCAACCGCCCCACCTGCAGGGATTAAGTTACAGATCACAGGCAACAAGGAGTTGCTGCCAGGGAATCCTATGTCTCTGAACATCTTAATTGAAAATGAATCCGATGATGCCAAGACTGTGAATGTTATAGTTGGCTGTCAGCTACAGACCTACACTGGCAAAGTCATTGCCAAACTGGCATCCATCACTCAGATAGTTGAAGTTGCAGGGAAACAAGGTACTAATGAAAAACATTGATAATGACAAATCTATGAGATGCACATGGATGTATAGCATAATATTGAGACCAGTGACAACAATATTTGGTGTATTACGGAATGTTTTAGGATTATCAGCTGTCATAGTTTCGCTCAAATGACTATTTATTCTAAACTGCCAGTGTTTTGTGCTTAGTCATATGGAACACATAATGAAGCCAAAAATTTCAGAGGGCATTATTGGCTGCCACCTGTTCGTTCTTAACATTTCTAATAGTATTTTGTGTTTTTGTATTGACCTAGCAATACAATTCTATGTGATTAGCACAAATTTTAATGTCTAATTCAGGTGAACCAGATCAGTGGGTTCAGGACAATATTTGTTTAGGACAAGTTATGAAGGAAGAAAGTTTAACACATTTTCTCTCATTTCTGCTGCCTTGTGACATTCAGCATGAGAGAAAATATAGATGGCACTTAACTAGTTGCACCCCTCCCCATTCCAAAGCCAATTATATGCAGATATAAATATCTCACCCTACAGCTCATGGGATGGAGGAAGAAGTGAGAAGGCTTCTCCAGTGCCATTCCTCTAATTGTATTTAATCACTCAGCCACTTAATGGAAAAGAGTCATAGTGGGAACCGTGCCATAGTGGCTACAAAGGCACCAGAACACCACAGGTTTTTCTCAGCCATAGTTCAGCTCCCAGGTATACACTGTAGATCAGGACTGTCCAACCTGCGGCCCCCCCAGATGTTGCTGAACTACAACTCTCATGATTCCCTGGCTCTCTGTTTAATTGAAAGAATCATGGGAGTTGTAGTTCAGCAACATCTGGTGGGCCGCAGGTTGGACAGGCCTGCTGTAGATCCTTGATAGATGAATTAGAACTCAAACACATGACATCATGTACAGCGGTATTTATGGGATAACAAAAATCAAATTGTGTGTAACAGGAATTGTTATGCCCCAAAACCAGTGCGGTAAAAAACAAAAGGGGATTATTAACACAAACCCACCCATATAGACTAACTGTAACATAATCTACATGTTGCAGATATGGGTGCCTAGAGTACCTTTTTAATCCCTGTTGAGTGTGACAAAGATGAGTGTTAAACTCAAGAATATAAGACTGCACAAACAGTCATTAACAGGCTGTGTCCAAACTCCACTCCCTACAATCCGGCATTATTTGGGGGAAGTACCACTTTCCCATTCAATGGTCAATATACTTTAACAAATATTAAAAGAATGGCAAATGATGCATTCATTTGTTTTACTGCTGCTATGGCCATGGTAGCTGTTTGTGCATTTGATTGCTTTGAATCATGATAACATGTTTGTTTTCCTGTTTTTCTTTGTTTGAATTAAGCTGCCACCATCCCCCTGAATGTGGCTGCAGACTTGTACATGAAGTCTGTTATTTTGGTGGATGACGAGCTCATTATAATGGTCAATGTTATAAGTGAAACCATGGAGACAAATGAAAAAAACAGCGAGAGCATGGTTATATCATTCACATATCCTGCCATCACGGTGGAGGTAAATCTTTTTGCATATCTTCAGGTTGTTGACCTTAACTGTAGAAAAAAAAAACCACTGTTCAGAAATTGCTGCTACAGTATATAATAAGACAATCGGTGTCACACAGACCAAATAAAGTCTTAGATGGGCCATGGAGCAACCCACCTAAAATGGACAGAATTAAAGAACAATATACAGAAGAAATTAGAAAAATACAGCGCATAAGCCAGTTTTCCCTGTAACTGCAAATTAATAATTAAGTAAAAAATACCAGAAGACAATATCAAAAATTAAATATATTTTATCCTTTACAATTTTATTTCTAAAATTTACATATTTTTCCTACAGTGTCAATGTTTAGCTTGAAATTTTTCCTTGCATTATTTATAAAGGGAAAATATTGTGGTTTTTATCAACTATTTTTTTATTTCTAATTACACAGAGGTGTTCATATATTTTTTCACAGAAACATTTTTATCTGATATGTACTTCCCTTCATTGTCAGATGAAATAGTTCTAGTATATAGAGCAAAAGCCTGTGATTTTGTCAGACAGAACTCTGCAATGTCCTTCCTTTTGCCCTTACATTGATGTCTTATCTCAATACACGTTTTCATTACATACTGACATTCCCAGTATACAAAATGTAAATATAGTTGAAAAGTGTGAAAAAACGGTACATTACATTTTTCTTCTGCTAAATTCCTTGCGATTTAAAAGTGAAACCACTCTCCATGGGAATTTTTATTTTTTATTTTACAGCACAGTGTGTTTACTTTAGAAGTCCTGCTCTGTTAATTGAACTTTAATAACACAGGAGGCAATGTAGGTTCTAACAGTATATCTAACAAATACTAGATTAAACACACTGTGCAATAAGGGAAATTAAAAAAACTTTTTTTTTTAAAGAAAGTGTGAAGGCAATCTACATGAGTCAGTGCTTGGGGAGGTCTTGTTAAGGCTACATTAGCAAAGTGATTTAAATCTTAAATGCCAGATTTCCTACTTTATTCGGCTAAATTTGTTTGTTTGCATGTACCTTTCAATGATTTACAATTTCAGGAAATATCACCAGTGGCCCAATATTGCAACTGAAATCTCCTGTACTGCATTTTATGGTTATTTATGCAATAAATATTTTTATGAATCTCTCATTTAGTAAAATCAGTATAACAACAATTGCACTGTTCAGTCTGTTAATTCCCTTCAGATGCGGTTAGTTCTCAAAATAATATCCGTAATTTATTTTTTATTTCCCTTTAGATGCCAGAAACTGGAAAAATTAATGAAGATTTCACTTGTACTTTTACTTTTAAGAATACACTTCATATTCCTCTAGAAAAATGTGAGCTTCATGTGGAAGGACTTGGCATATTCAAATTGGAGAAGTTCGATCAAGGGTGAGCACAATTTAAAACATCTAACTGGATAATGCACAGAGAGGCTACATCCTAAAGCTACTGTTGCATGAATCTCAAGTAATGGATGGATTTTGTCCTGTCAGTCTATAGGAGGTGGGGTAAAAGTCAAATATCAGTCAAATAGGGTGGGAGTAAAGCACTGCCCTATTGGAGAGAGCAAGAGACAGGTATGTAAGGTAGAGGCTACTTTTGGGGGGCCACAAGCTTTCCTGAATAGATGGGTTTTAAGGCCCTTCTTAAATGATTGGAGACTAGGGGAGAGTCTGATGGCTAGAGGTCCTGCAAGCGCGAGTTGGCAGTACGGGTGCGAGCAGCGGTCAGGAGGCGGTCACAGGAAGAGCAGAGGGAACGAGGAGGGGCATACCTATGGATCAGTGAAGAGATATAAGAGGGGTTAGAATTGTTCAGTGCTTTAAATGTATGGGTTAGCACTTTGAATTGACTCCTATAGGATACATGGAGCCAATGTAAGGACTGACAGAGGGGTGAGGTGGGAGAGGACCGACTAGAGAGGAAGATCAGTCCAGCTGCAGCATTCATTACAGACTGTAGCGGGGCAATACGGCTTTTTGGGAGACCAATCAGGAGAGGGTTACAGTAATCCATGCGGGAAATTACTAGAGCATGGACAAGCTCCTTGGTAGCATCTTGCGTAAGAAAGGGGTGGATGCGGGCTATGTTTTTAAGTTGGACCCTACAGGATTTGGAAACAAACTGGATGTGAGGCTCAAAGGTGAGGCCAGAGTCAAGTATGACGCCAAGACAGCGCGCTTGCAAGGATGGACTTATGTGGGTATCACTGACTTGAAGAGAGAGCGAGAGAGGAGGATCAGTATAAGGAGGAGGAAAGACAAGGAGTTCAGTTTTAGTGAGATTGAGTTTCAGAAAGCGTGAGGACATCCAGTCAGAGATGGAAGAAAGGCAAGCAGTAACACGTTGCAGGAGGGAAGGGGAGAGGTCCGGGGTGGAGAGGTATATCTGAGTGTCATCAGCATACAGGTGGTAGTGGAATCCAAAAGAGGCAATAAGTTTGCCAAGAGAAGCAGTATAAAGAGAAAATAGAAGGGGACCCGGGACAGAGCCTTGGGGAACTCCAACCGAGACACTATGAGGGGAGGAGGTATTCTTGGAAAAAGACACTGAATGAGCATTGGGAGAGATAGGAGGAAAACCAAGAGAGGACAGAGTCACAGAGACCGAGTGATTGAAGAGTTTGAAAGAGGAGAGCATGATCAACGGTGTCAAAGGCAGCAGAGAGGTCAAGGAGAATTAATATGGTGTAGTGACCTTTTGGATTTAGCTGTGATTAGGTCATTAGTAACTTTGATAAGAGCAGTCTCAGTAGAGTTGAGAGGGTGGAAGCCAGACTGAAGAGGGTCAAGGAGAGCGTTGGAATTGAGGAAGCAAGACACATGGATAAAGGCAAGTCTTTCCAAAAGCTTTGATGAGAAAGGGAGCAGGGTTGTGGGACGATAGTTAGAGGGGGAGGATGATTTAAGAGATGTTTTTTTCAGGATAGGTACTACAGTGGCATGTTTAAGGTCAGCAGGAACAGTGCCAGAAGAGAGAGAGCAGTTAAAGATGTGTGTTAGGGTAGGCACAAGACAAGGGTAGAGAGATCTGATGAGGTGAGTTGGGACAGGATCGAGTGGACAAAACAAAACACAGTAAAATAATTTGGGGGGCCCCAAATATTACCAAAGGAAACTTGTGATTGCTCTCCTGAAACAAAAATATACGCCTGCCTTGATAACCAAGAAGACACAGTGGTCCTCAGAACTAAATTAATTAATACAGGTCAACTATATCCTAATTAAACTGTGGACTTGGGAAATAGTACACACTACCTTCACATCATGGTGATGATGGGTGGTTGATGATGGTTGGCTCTATATATTACCTATATACTAAAAGTAAGAAAACATATGTAGAATTATTAATTTATTTATTTTCACTGAAAAAAATTAAACGCTTTATATATTATTTAAGAAAGATAACATTTACTACTTGCCAATGCCAAGTTTCGTATTATCAGCTTCTGGCAGACCATGTTACTCATGTAAATAATCTCAGTCCTGTCTTTTTGCTTGCATGTCAGCTTATTCCAATGTAGTAACAGTTTTTTGGCCAAAGGCATTATTGAGGTTTTAAACAAAATAAGTAAAAAAAAAAAAAAAATTTTATATGGTCTATATTAAAGATCATTGACATCATTGGACGTTTTCATTATTGGTTCCCTTTAAAAACTGTAATCCAATTTATTTTGTTAAATTCCTATAAATTGATGAAAATCTAATTCGCAGGGATATACGACCCGGAGGAATATTCCGCTCCAAAATTATATGTGCGCCAAAGAAAACCGGAGAGAAGAAGATCGTAGCTGAACTAATTTCCAAACAAATCAAAGGAATTTCAGCCGAAAAGATGATTACAATTACTAACTAGAAATAACAGAAGTTTTCCATGCCTTTGTAATATAATTTAGCATACAAATAATTTTCATTGATAATCTACATTGAAATAAATATGGAACTGCAATGAAGATTTGTTTAAAAAAATAAGTTTGTTTTTTTTATTTCATGAAATTATATTTCATAATATTTTAACAAAGAAGTGGGGAAAATAAAAGAATAGATCAAATACAAAGGCTTTGGTGCAACTATAAGTTCAGGTTATTAAAAAATGTTCACAGCAAAAAAAAAAGTGAATAATCTTATCCCACCCAAAAAAATAAAAATAATAATAAACACGGGTAAACAAAAAGGCTTTGGTGCAATTATAAGATCATGTAAAAATTTTCTACAGTAAAAAAAGGTAACAATAATCTTTTCCCACTCCAAAAAAAAAAAAGAAGTAAAAGATAATAAATGTGTGTAAACAAAATAGGTAGAGTATGGTAGTTCTACACTTTAAGTTAAGGTGTTGGTATAAAAATAAATAAAACTAAATAAAATATAATTAAAAAAAAAGCAAATGAAACAAGGGTGAAGTGGGAATATAAATAAATATGGCAGTGGTGGTCACAATAATGAAACTGTGTCTAGGTTAAAGGTGGGAGTTTTCTTGACGTAGACTATTTTTTTGTGTGACCAAGACGTCAATATGTACCTTGGTATAGTTTGTCTCTCCTGTTTCATACTAACTGTTACCTAGTTGCGTAGCTGAAAATGTTTCCATTAAGTTTAGCCTACCTCACATTTGTTTTTGCTGTTGATCCAAAATAAAAAAACACAGTTTGAAGCGTTTAAAATTTTGCAACAAACTAGGAAAAAAAATCCTTCTTGGCCCCAGAATGGCAGTGACATTTCTCCTTAGATCAAGAAGCTATTAAAATTAAAAATGATATCACAGAATATTATATTTTTGCAAGTATTCATCCAGTTGCTGTTAAAACATCTGTGCAGACTCTCATAAAACCACCTCTTTTAGCAGAGAATAGCACATCCTTGTTGTTCTTACTGTAAAAAACTTTTTCTTTGCCTTAGACCAAATCTCCTTTTTTCCCACTCTAAATGCATGACCATTTGTACTATGTATAGTCCTGTTTATAAATAGATTTCCAGACAATGGTTTGTTGGCCCCAAAAATATTTGTGTAATGCTATCATGTCCCCTCTGAGGCACCGTTTTTCTGAACTAAACAGAATTAACTTTGTTAACCTTTCTTCATAACTAAAATGTTCCATTCCTTTTATTAATTTTGTAGCCTGCCTCTGCACATTTTCTAGTCCCATAATATCCTTCTTTAGAACAGTTGCCCAAAATTGCACAGCATATTCAAGATGTGGTTTTACCATTGACCTATAAAAATTTAAAATTACATTTTCATTTCAAAAAAGAATACCCATTTTTTTACATGACAATACTTAACTGGCCTTAGCAACTGTTGATTGACTGGAAGAGTGCATAAATAGTTGTACTATGGTGGACATATTTTCTTTTTAATCTTCTCTTCATGTGAGCAAGTACAACCAAAGATAAAGCAACAACTTTTGTAGCACTACAACTGCTGCAATACAATAGCTATAGGTCCACCATATGGTCCTCCCTAGTTTGCAGGGTTCATTTGTTATGGGTGGGCATTTGCAAATTGGCTCTGCGGGTAAAAGTCAACATGATGTTTTGTTCCACTACCTGGGCCACAGGATATTGCAAACATTGGTTAAATAGTGATTTGAGAGTTAATCTCACACTGGATTAAGGGCCCTTTTATATAATGCATAATATTTTAGCAAAAGATATGCTACCTTAAAGGGGTACTCCAACATCCATGACTAATTCTGCTTTAGAAGTAGTCATGTCATGGAGCAAGGAATCTGTATGTGCAGTGTTTTTGCTTGAAACACCACTCATACAGAGAAATATGTACTTTTTGCTGGGGGTGAAAGTTACACCCCTTGCACATGTGACCTGGGCTGCTGAGACTGCAGGGGCATGATCTATACAAAACCTCTTCATTAAACAAACGTTGTCTATAGTATACCTTTAACAAATATTATGTGTTCATTTTAGTGAAATATTCAATAATACAGCAAACCTGTTGAATGTAATGCAATGTGTTTTAATTAGGATCAAACCTGATATTATAAAGAAAAATATACCATATTCAAATATTTTATTAAAATTGAAACAGTTAAAAGTTGTCAACTGAATAAAGGAAAACAAGTTACAATGAGGAACATCTGGAGAGGTATCACATGGTCAGTTCAGTCTAAGATGCTTATAATTGTGACAATACTGTAAAGTGTGGTGTTATTACATTTATGTCCCATTGCTTGAGTCTACGTTTAATACAACTGAGATGAGCACAAAAGTCTGAAGACTGAGAAGTAAACATCAAATGATGAAGCAATATTGAAATATGTTAACAAGTAGCAAGAAAGTTGGATGGAATAATTTAAATACATATTTATATAAAATAAATATATTCCTTGTTATTTGTGCAGAGCTAGAAGAGTAAATGCATCTCCTGTAGACTTATTATTACATTATTTAATAAAGGCCACCCATTATTTTATATTGCTTTATTACATATTGATTTTGGTCATTATATGTTAACAATGTTATTAACTTTCCGAATCAGTGTGATGTTCAGTTTTCATGAGCAATGGCCATGCATAATACAAAGAATAAATGACATCGAGAGTGATTAATGATGGAATGATAAAGCAGAAAGCCCATTCTGATCTAGAACACACATGATTAGATATATTATGTATCAAGTACAGTCTGATTTATGTGGAATTTAAATTTGATTAAAGGTATAGTCTAAGCTCCATGCCACGGTAAGGAGTCAAACTGTTTTCAAACAGTTTGGCACTTACCTGGGTCCCATGGGCACCCTTTTTCTGGATATTTCTGAAGATGAAGTGGTTATGGTACTTACACTTCACATTTAAGGCATAATTTCATTGGAATATCCTCCATGGATATCATCGCCACAACAAGAGAAGATGAAATATATGATTAAGAGATGGTGAAAACTCAATAAAATAATAGACAAGAATGCAATTTAAAGATCTGTGGTTTGGGACTGCTCCTCATACCACTGTACAAGGTATTATAGCATGCTAATATATTTATATTAATATAAAGACCTTTACATGAGCAACTATAGAAAGGCAAGCTGTAATGGGGTGGAAAGACTGAAGAAATCGGCCACGTAATTCAATGCCCGTAGGACATTCCCTTTTCTATGAGAGTTTAATTGCTGATGCTCAATTTACTTTAGTACATTTCTGGATTGAGATTTTGTAACCAGACCTGAAATACTTGGAAAAATGTTTATTCTTACATGTAAAGCTGATTCTTACAATTGATTGTATAATATAGCTTGTACATAGGTAACACGCGATCCTATTAAGGACGTAGAGAGCAAATGCGTATTTTTGTGAGCGTGCCCGCCCAGCAGCTGTTCACGCGTCAACTGAATGTTTATTATATGTTATGTAAATTCATTTTAACTGAAGCTGATATGTCAGACATGAGAAGCTCAGCAATTGCTCTGCAACTATATCTAAATCCACAAGAGAGTGGAGTAATGAAGTAGATATGAATCAATCAAATACTGCTTATAAACAGATGGGAGTACAACTGATGCGCTTTTTTTTTTCCTTTTTTTTTTAAAATATATAAAGAAGGCACTTAGTGAAATTAAAATATTGCTCATTAATTAAAAAGAACCAAAATAGGTTAGTATCTTACAGGTTCATTGAAAACAACTCAAGCACAATTTTCAAGTTTTTTTCCCAAGGCACATTATGATTAAAAGTCATAGCATATTGTACTCTACACACTTAAAGCGGCACTGTCTCACTGAACGTACCTTTCTCCTATTGTTTCCTCTTCTCTTCCTCTCTCGGAATCTGTTTTTCTTGTCTTCCTATCTCATCTAATTTTATATAAAACATAAGATAAATTAGGGACTACTTTGTCTTATGTATTTTTCCTTGGCCTGACTTTCTTTGACCAAAGGAGGAACTTAAGTCAGCTCCATTGCTTGTGTCAGTGAGAAGGGTGAGTACTTTTTCTGACACAGGAAATGGAGCTGATGCTTTGGTCAAAGAATGTCAAGCACTGGAAAAATACATGAGATAAAGTAGTGCCTACTTTGCCTTGTGTGTTAAAAAAACTAGATCAAAAATAAAGAAAAAAAGAACAGATTCTTAGATTGGAACAGAAGAGGAATCAATAGGAGAAAGTTAAGTTTAGTATGACAGTGCTGCTTTATATTCACATCATAACCAAGCATGCTTTAGTGGTGAAGGTACCAGGAGTCCCCACCCAGGTAAGTAATCAAACCATTTACAGATATTTTGACAAGTTACCTGGGGTCTACAAGGCATGGTCACCTCCCCCAGAAGAACTGGAAGCTCCTTGCTTTATAGGCCTTAGCTCATTGGCTGATGCTCTCAGCCAACGACCTGGCCCTGTGCTACAGGGCTTAGCTGGGGGGAGCTTATGGAAGTTCAGTTTAGGATCTACAGGCTCTCCTGGAGGCCAAGTTGTTTGCAAACATTTAAACTACTTACGCCGGGAGTAGACTGTGTAGTACTGGTCATGGTGCTTGGAATGTTCCTTTAATTACACTCCTTAAAAAAATAAATAAAAAAAAATAATACTACCCTTTCTCTATTACTGGAAATTCTCAGGTCTGATACTCCTTCAGTGACAGATTTTTCGACAGGGAAAAAGGCAGCGCGCATTTTCCGTAAATCCCTTTCCCTTGTGCAAGTGTTATTTATTCATGTTATTTTTATAGAATGGAACCTAACTAAGACTTTATCTGGGCGTGGGCTATTTCTTTTCCATTTTCATAACAGAACTATAGGAATTCTGTAAGGGTTATTCATTCAATTAAGAGTTGAAAGTAACTTTAAAAGTAAGTCAAACTGGATGCATAGCTGATCTATTTTAGCCTTAAATATGAATTCACTTTGAATTATCACTTTAGTGAATAACTCAGTGTGTGTTTCTTAGTAGCCTCTCATCTTGGGTTATCAACAAGCTAATAATGTTGTTTTTTTCTTGTGCAAAGCCCATGTCTCTGCCATTACGAATCAGCAATTTGAATATTTTATTTGGTCCCCAATGGTGAGAAGTGCATATTATACTCTTTAGCACCCTGGTAAATGCTCACAATAATTTAGTTACTATAGCAGCACTGCTTTCCTTGCTGCAATGGACTGGAAAGAGTCTAATAAAACTAATTTTACTACATATTCCATTATCTATCAAATGTATTATCCCCATAAGGTTGTATGTAATTTAGACAAGTAATAAACTGATTAAATGAAATACAGTTTGAATTGATTGGATTTTGTCACATGTTACCACTGCTGAGAATTGATATAAAAATGTTTGTTAAAGGCAACAAGTTGAGATGCTAAATTAAAGTGAGGAATGGACTGTTGACAGGGGCATTCCACTTACAATACAGAGTTTCACTATTTCAGGCAATTTGGATAAAGCAAACTTTCAGTACAACCAATATTTCCATTGTTAGTCAAACATGTTTTATCAGATGTTAACAGTGCAAAATATTTTTTCCAGTTAGAGCTAGAGTGCTTATTAGGAATCATTATTTAAAAGAGATGTATTTGATGCATTTGAATTCTAATGGGTTTCCAGGAATCGGTTCTCATGTCAATCGGATGCTGGCACATTCCTCTGCTTTGCCCACCTCTATGACTTCCACATGTCCTACCAGCTTTCCTGTGACATATTCATGGTTTAATTCGGATGCTTCAGCCTCTATGTCTGAAGGAACTTTCTGGTACAAGGTACTTGAGAAGGGACTTAACCATCCTGGTGAGAAATTACCCCCAAAAGCTTGCTTGAGCCCTTCCCAGCTGCTTGTTTTCTCCCAGGTAGGGTTCTCTTTCTTTAGACGTTCAATACCCTAAAAGAAATCATGCAAGAAAATAAATGTGGGGGGAAAAAACAGCACACTTTTTCAGAATAAAGCTGCACTTTTTGTCAGGACGTTAAAGGTGATCTGTATACTTTTTGTAATGCCCAAACCTCACTCTTTCAGAAAGGAAGCATTTATTTGGAATCAGATTTCTTTGGCCCAGAATGTTTGGTGTGTATCATAAAACTGCACAAAACTTGCCATAATGTGTATTTTAACTGCTGGAAATGTCCCTTGGGAGAGCCACTATATGGCGTAACGTGCATTGGGACATGAATTTATTGTCTTTTTGTTCCCTTTTTTTAAATGATAATTTTAATCACTTTATTTTGTTCGTAATGTCTTAACCAGTTTTAAAAATACCAATCAACAGACCAAAAAATGTTAGGAGACTTATTTCCCACACCATCTTTACCTAAATTAAAAATTAACATGTGATAACCCCCAAAACCCAAACATGTCCTTAATTGCATTCCTAGGTTTAACCCGTATAATCCTAAACAAACCCTGTACTTTAGTAAAGTAAATTTAACCCCTCTATAATTCTACTCTCTAGTCTTTTAAAAATGATTTCATCATAACCTTGAAGAAACACTCCAAACAACTAAAGCATGTCAGATGTCAGCTTGTTTACGTGCTTTGTGATCCAACATAAAGAAGAAGGAAATGCTTCTGGTTTACAAGTGGATTTATACTTGTAATGGCCAGTTTATCAATTTATGAAATTTGTTTTATATATATTTATATATATATATATATATACATATTTTTTTTTTAAACATTTTTTTGGGGGGTGGGAGGGAAGAGCCATGTGCCCATTAAGTTCAGCCTTCCTCACATCTGTTTTTTGCTGTTGATCCAAAAGAAGGCAAAAAAAAGTTTGAAAAACCTCTAAATTTGCAACAAACTATGAAAAAATTCCTTCTTAACCCCAAAATGGCTGTCAGATTTATCCTTGGATCAAGCAGCTATTACCCTACAGTTGAAAGATTATATCATTGAATATTATGTTTTTGCAAGTATGCAACTAGTTGCTGTTTAAACATCTATACAGACGCTGATAAAACCACTTCTTCAGGCAGAGGATTCCACATCCTTATTGTTCTTAGGGTAAAAAAACCTTTCCTTTGCCTTAGACTAAATCTTCTTTCTTCCAGTCTAAAAGCATGACTTCGTGTCCTATGTATAGTCCGGTTTGATTTCCACACAAGGGTTTGTATCGGCCCTGGATATATTTGTATAATGTTATCATATCCCCTGTGAGGCAATATTTTTCTAAACTAACATGGTTTACATTTGTTAACCTTTCATCATAACTAAAAATGTTCCTTTCTTTTATTTATTTTGTACCCCACCTCTGCACTTTTTCTAGTGTCATAATAACCTTCTTGAGAACAGGTGCCCAAAATTGCACAGCATATTCAAGATGTGGTATTACCAGTGATTTATAAAGAGGCAAAATGACTTTCTCATTCAGGAAATTAATGCCCTTTTTTATGTATGACAATACCTTACTGGCCTCAGCCACTGCTGATTAACATTGCACATTGTTGAATAGTTCTTCAGCTATTTTGTTCCTGAAGAAAGAGGACTGAAAAGCTGAATTTCTAATACTTGACAATAAAGATTGGATTTTTAAAGACAGAGAGTGCAGCCCAACTCTCTCTCTCTCTCTATATAGTACGCTGGATCTTGTGTATTGTTTAATATATATATGTATATAAAAAAGGAAAAAATATATAGTACAGACGAATCATCTGTACTGCAAATGTCAGTGAATTTCAACATATAACAGCTGGATATGGTAAAGGTTGCTCATAAATAAATATCAAAAGGGTGCTATCTTAAAGAGGAATGAGAGAGAGAGAGAGTGTGTTTTTTTTGTTTTTTTTCAGAGATTGTATATAAAATGTTTTCTTTTCAAACAAAGCAGTGCTGTTTTAGCTCATAGCAGAACCCTTTCCAATCAGCTAATAATCTGTCAAATGCTGCTTCTGTATTGTGGATATTTTGGCCATGGTCCAGAAATTCAATTAGCTAGCCCAAATAAAGAAAGATGCAAATTCTAAATACAAGAAAAGTATATGGAGCAAGAACACTGAAAATTGTATTATTTTATGAAAATGGGTAAACCCTTCTCCCTAAAAAGCATTGTCCTTTTAAATTAAGCTATACACAACTGATGATGGACTGTAGAATCAACGAATGGATCCCCTTATCTGAGGTCTGGCTTAATAAAAACAGGACTCATCACTCAATGATCCAACCTCAGTCTTCACTTTAACCCCTTAAGGACTGGACTGTTTTTGCGATGTTGTACATTTGCGACCAGGAATATTTTTACACTTTTGTGGTGTTTGTGTTTGGCTGTAATTTTCCGCTTTCTCATTTACTGTTCCCATACAAATTATATATTGTTTTTTCAGGACAAAATGGGCTTTCTTTACATACCATTATTTATATAATCTCATGTATTTTAATTTTAAAAAAATACAAAAATCTGATGAAAAATTGAAAAAAAATACATGTTTTTTGACTTTTACTTGAAAAATCTTTTACTCATCTACAAAAGCGAATGAAAAAAACTGCTAAATAGATTCAAAATTTTGTCCTGAGTTTAAAAATACCTAGTGTTTACGTGCTTTTTTGCTTTTTTTTGCATGTTATAGGGCTATAGGTACAAGTAGGATATTGCGGTTTCAAAACATACATTTTAAAATTTATCAATAGTGACATTGTAACACTATTATCTGTCATAAATCTCTGAATAACACCCCACATGTACATATTTTTTTTAAAGTAGACAACCCAGGGTATTCAATATGGGGTATGTCCAGTCTTTTTTAGTAGCCACTTAGTCGAAAACACTGGCCAAAGTAAGCATTCATATTTGTTTGTGTGTGAAAAAGTAAAAAAACTAAATTGAACGCTAATTTTGGCCAGTGTTTGTGACCAAGTGGTTACTAAAAAGACTGGACATACCCCATTTGCAATACCTTGGGTTGTCTTCTTTTGCAAATGGTATGCCATCATGGGGGTAATTCTCATTCCTGGGCTACCATACGCTCTCAAAGGCAACGTGACCAACCTGGCCATTTTCAATGTAAAATATTTGACCCATATATTTGACCTTGTAACTTTCAAAAATGCTATAAAACCTGTACATGGGGGGTACTGTTTTACTCGGGAGACATCGCTGAACACAAATATTAGTGTTTAAAAACTGGAAAACGTATCACAACAATTATATCATCAGTAAAAGTGCTGTTTGTGTGTGAAAAATGCAAAAAAAAGTAACTTTCACTGATAATATCATCGCTGTGATATGTTTTACTGTTGTGAATCACTAATATTTGTGTTCAGCAAAGTCTCCTGAGTAAAACAGTACCCTCCATGTACAGGTTTTAGGGTGTCGTAGAACGTTACAGGGTAAAATACAGTGCTAGCAAATTAAATTCTCTGGAATTTCGGCCTGGGTTGGCAGGCAGGTCCCTCAAATTGCAATCAATAAAATTACTGAATTATGTAAAAATATTATATAAATACGCACGTAGAATTTAAATATATATGCATATTTATATATTTGAAGTCTACGTGTATATTTATATAATTATTTATGTAATTTTGTATATGGACGTATGTATATTTCTATTATTTTTATTTATTTTTATATACATAGATATATATACAAATTCATTCTAAGTGTATTTTGATATAAATATATATATATTAATTTTAAAATACAGTTAGAATAAAATTTCATATAGATATATAATTTTTTTTTAAATTTTTATTATTATTTAAAAAAAAATTATTTAATTTAAATTACTTATTATTTATATTTTATAATAATATATATATACAATATATATAGTTATTATATATATTATATATATACGTGTGTAATTTAATTATAAGTGTATTTTTATTTTAATATAAGTACATATTAATATAAAAATACACTTAGTATGGTATTATATATATGATATATAGACATATATTATATAGATATAATATATGTCTATATATCATATTTATACATATATAATTATTATTATTTTTTTTATTAACATTAACTTTAATTTTTTTTTTGATTTTACAGTTGCAGGGAGACTGCCTGTCAGCACAGACAGTCCCCCTGCAGGCAGCACTATGGACACCTATTGTGACCATGTGATCGCTGTGTTAAGCGATCACATGGCCACAGGGGTCCTAATCTGCAGTGGGGAGACTGTCTGGGCTGCAGGCAGTCTCCCCACAACCGGAGGAACACTGATCGCCGCCGGGGGAACGACGGCGATCAGGTAAGTAGCCCCAGACCGTTTGGACGGTTCAGGACCGTCATCGGTCGGCAACGCAAAAATGCCGATGACGGTCCTGAACCGTCCTCGGTCCTTAAGGGGTTAACTAGATTAATTAAACATGAAGGTAATCAATAACATTGTGCATTGGTGAAGCAAAGACAATAATTTAAGGGTTGAGATCTGCCAGTGTGACAAGGAAGGATGGATCGGAAAACTGTTAACAAGTTAAACTTTGTTGGGAAAAGGAAAAAAACTATTTAAAAGATCTAGAAATGATTCGTAAAGTGGGGAAACTCACACTACAGATGCTGGAGCAGCCATTTATGTTTAGTATATTATACATTGTTAATCAAGGATACTTTCAGCACCTGCTCATTTGCTTTTTAGATAGATTGGCTTTCATGCAGATTCAAAAATATACAGATTGGAAACATTTTGCATATGGCAAAACAAACGTAGTTTCTTCTTCTGTACAGCACCTTAACCCTTTAAGTTCCAAGGGAAAATTGCAACTGTGCGTATAAAATAAACAATGCCTTAGTAAAAAGTTATGGAATATGTAAAGAATCACCTTTTATTTAAAGGACACTATAGTCACCAAAACAACTACAGCTTATTGAATTTGTTCTGGTCAGTAGAATCATTACCTTCAGGCTTTTTGCTGTAAACACTGTCTTTTCAGAGAAAATGCAGTATTTACATTACAGCCTAATGATAACTTCAGTGGCCACTCCTCAGATAGCTGTTATAGATCCTTCCTGGGTCATGGCTGCCTAAAATGCATCCAAACATTCAGTGTCTCCTCCCTCTGCATGCAGACACTGAACTTTCATCATAGAGATGCATTGATTCAATTCATCTCTATGAGGAGATGAGAATTGGCCAGGGCTGTGTTTGAATCATGCTGGCTCTGCCCCGATCTGCCTCCTTGTCAGTCTGGGAAATCCTATGGGGAAGCATCGTGATTGGATCAGGCTACCACTTCTGATAATGTCAGCAGACAGGTTTTGACTATTGACTATTCTGAGTCAAACAGCATGCAGATCTACAGCTTCAGGCTTGAATACAGTAAAAATTTGCTATATTTAAAGAGATATGATGGGCCCAGGGGGGCTAGATGGTGTTTTTAACACTATAGGGCAGGGACAGGCAACCTTCGGCACGCCAGATGTTTTAGACTACACCTCCCATGATGCTTTGCCAGCACTATAGCTGTAAGAGCATTATGGGGGATGTATTCCATAACATCTGGGGTGCCGAATGTTGCCTACCCCTGCTATAGGGTCAGGAATACAAGTTTTTGTTCTTGACCCTATAGTGATCCTTTAGACAAGTATCTAGCCATTGCTTGTGATTAGTGTAGTCAGTTATTTCAGCCACGCTCCTGTCTAACAGATGTAAAAAATAAAGCAGACAGCCATTCAATAAGTCAAAGTTCAGAAGAATGACGAATGATCTGTACTGCAAATGTCAGTGAATTTTAACATATAACAGCTGGATATGGTAAAGGTTGCTCATAAATAAATAGCAAAAGGGTGCTATCCTATAGAGGAATCCCTAAAGTGCCTAAACAGTCACATATATACACAAAACGGATGTGCACTATACCAAGCCTTCACAAAGAAATCAATACTTAATTAAACAATACAAAATACCATGTAGAAATACAAATAATAAAAGAACCAAAAAGTAACAGAGGCTATTCTTCATACATTAATACAAATACAGTTGCCTAACAAAACCTACTCAAAGCCCTAAGAGCTGGACACATGCATAGCCTATACACCCAACGTTTCGCCAACAGGGACAGCAATGAGCTGAGAATAAAAAAGGCAAGTAAACTGCATTTTGTAACAATAGCAATGCTGGCCCAGGCACTGTGGTGTTAGGAATACATATCCTTTAAAGGAACACTCCTCAGTTACCTAAAAAAAACAAGGTAAAATTCATTTTTTTAGTACATATAACCCTGAAGAATAAAATAATGTATTTTTTATGCATGTATTCACTGTGGATATAGCTAAAATAGGTTGCGTTACAGCATATGCAAGCCCTTCCCTCTTTCCCCAGAAGATTCTTTCAGAGTTTATTTTGGCTGCAAATTTTAATTTAGTTTTAGTCATAGTCTTTAAAATATAAAGGCGTTTTAGTTGTATTTTAGTAATGTGAATTGTTTTAGTCAACTAAATGTCCATTAGGTTTTAGTTTACTATATCTACTGGAGATTTTAGTCAACACAACTAAAATCTAATGGGATTAGTTAAAGCATCTGTTTGTTTTGTCCCTTTCTCAGTTTCTCCGTGTCTCTTTGTGTCCTCCAAGCCCCTCTAGGTGCCTCTCATCCAAGCTATGATCTGTCTCTTTTGCCCCTTCCACGTCCACTCTGTGCAGAGTTAATTTTGGCTGCAAATTTCCATTTGGTTTTAGTCACAGTTTTTTTTAACTAAAATGCCATTTTAGTTTTAGTCATGTTTTAGTCATCTGAATTATTTTCGTTTTAGTCGGCTAGAATTGTTAGAGAACAAAATGAACACTGTTAAGAAGCCTCTGAAGCTATCCCTCTGTGCACATCTGCTCATGTGCGTGGACATTCATTTTAAATGGTGTGCAGTATTAGTTTCGTTCCAAATTTCAATTTTGACGAATTTTGGGCAAATCGGACATTTGGATACTTCCGAATGTCTGAATAGCTGAATTGCCGAATTTCCAAAGTGTTGAAGTTACAAAGTGCCGAAGTAAAATAAAATGCATTGACTCAATCAGCATCTCCTCATAGAGATGCATTAAATCAATGCATCTTTATATGTATGTCGTTTTCGACAAGATATTTGCATCAGCAAGATTACATGTACAGATAACAGCGAATATTGGGGTAAAGGGGTGCAGAGTAAAAGGGAGCCTATCACCAGGGATTCTCACCTCCATCTGTGGCCCCACACACCTCATGCCATTGGTGAGCTCCTTTTCAATTTCTAATACAGACACAGATTATTCTTCTATTTAAACCAGATAGGGCTGCTGTTCTGGGAGAATCAAACAGGTCCATTACACTTTTGAAACAGGATCTGAAAACTCTTACTAAAATAGTGGCAAAAAATAAATAAAAAATGATAGCTCCCTGCCAGATATATTGCAACCCCTACAGTTGGGCTTTGTCTGGGGCTAACACCCTATACAGCGAATTCATAGTGCAATAGTGGCTATAATGGCAGCAAGATCTTACCCAGTTACTGAGTAAAACATAAACAGCGCACTTTAGACTGAAACTATGCTGACTGGAACTATGACTCTTGGTTTCCATAAGGAATTTGATATGGTTGCTTAACCCCTTTTGTTTCAGATCTTAAAAACACATTTTTTTTTGGATCCCCGTCTTTTATTTTAAGTTCCTTTACAGTTGCCTAATTACTTGTGTGACCACTAATGCTTTGGATTCCACATCAACTAATATAGGATGAGGGCTGCGCCCCCATACCTCTCATTTAATATGTGCCTGGATCCCATTATTAAATTAATGCTTAAATTTTAGGATTTTACAGGCATCCAGGTGGGCTCTCACTCATTAAGGTCACAGCTTTTGCTGGTGATTTGCTTCTGTATTTCGCAAAATTTACTAGATCCATGCATGTCCTTCACACTCATGGCACAATTGCTGGGTTTTACTTCAATAAGTCCACTGCCATGGCCTTATCAGGTGAACCTTTGAAAGACCAGGCATTCTTGGTAAAATTAATTTGTGAAACGGTGAAACTGGGGAGGATTGGTATACGCAGTGCCACTTAAATTAACAATTCTCTCAGGATGTTTATTTGTCACAATTTTTACATACTCCTTACATGGACCGAACTCAAGATGTAAGGGAGAACTGGTTCCTGGTGATCACTGTCAAATTATGGAAATTGACCAAAATACGTCTGGGTCTTCAATGGCAATGTTCAAAGTTTATGCCCTTTCTGCAATCTCTTATTGCAATGCAGACAGGCAGCTTACCCTTACATGCATTGGGCTAGAATAGAAGTCTATATCCATTGGGCTAGAGTGGGAGTCAAACATATTGGTGATTGTGTTAATACAAACTCTACTACCTTACTATCCATCTTGGCCATTCAAGATAAAAACACCCATGTCCCTCACATCTAAATATCTTCTAGTCATGGCAGTGGCTGCCAGGAAAACTATACTCCACACGAGCCACATGCGGCTCGATCTCCTCTTCTGAGCAGGTCGTGTGCACTGACCACTCTTAAAGGGGCAGTGGGTGCTCTGATCGGGAGCCACAAGTCAGTTCAGGCTCACATTGGCCCACACACACGTTTAGGGGGCGAAGGCATGACATGGGACAATCAAATGTTAATTAAATGCTATTTAAACTATTCTAGTCCTATCATGGTTTCAGTATCCTTTAGTGCGTTTCTTGATCTATTGTGTTTATTCTGGTATTGACCTTGGCTTTGTTCCTGACTCTGAGTTTATCTTTAACCCTTACCTGTCTTGCTTGCCTTTCTGACTGATTAATGTGAACCTGACTCTGGCAAGTTCTCATTTTCGGTGGCTCTCTGTTATCCTGACCTCAGCTCGGATTACACTTTATCTCGTACGTTTAGTCCGGCCATTCTAAGGCCCGTTAAAACGTCCTTGTCTTGGCCTTTGCTATCCTAAACTCTGCGTGTTGAGGTATTACACCATGACAGTAACAGATTACAAAATGCTTTCCACATGAATTGGTTGGAAACTCGTAATCATAAGGAATTGTTGACAAATAACTGGCAGCCATTTATTAATTCCCTAAACCCCCAAAAGGAAACAAGCTACACATGATACTTTTCAATATACAAATTGGAATCTCCACCAAATTCTATTCACTAAGCACCCAATCACTCAATACAAACTCTAATCCCAGTTCGCACAGTTAATACCCGTCCAGGTCACTCCTCTTCTCCCCATCATTACAGAGGTTTTCTCTGATAATTACTGTCTTTTCCCTCCAGTCTTATAGAATGAATAATTGGCTAGGGTAAGAAGGTTTCAGACCTATTTCTAAAACTACAGACTACTGGTGTTGTTCTAGGTTACGTTGAACGCTGTTCATGGATTCATATACAATCTCTTTATTATGTGTTGTTATTGTGCAAAAAATTTGATGGTATAATTACGACCAGTGACAGGTTAGTTAGTGATAGGTTATTTTTCATATCTTCTTGACAGGAATCATTTTTTAATTGTCTGAAAGGAATACATGTATTCCTAACCCCATAATGTTAAAACCACCAGCTAGGACCCCACTGCATCCCTAAAAATAGTAAAATCTTACTTGTATACAACTCTGCAGCTGCTGGCTCTGCCCCTGATCAGCCTGCTTACAGCTGACATCATCACAAGTGATTCTGTGTGCAAATCACAATGCATTCCCACAGGATTGGATGAGACGGTCAAAGAGGAAGATCAGGGGCAGATCTAGCACAAGTTAAACCAAGCCCTGGACATTCAGCATCTCCTCAGATGCGTAGCACTGCCCCAGGAAGCATATCTAACAGCCACCTGAGGAGTGGCCAGTGGAGTTATCAATAGGCTATAATGTAAACACTGCACTTTCTCTAAAAACACTTTGTTTACTGCAAAAAGCCTGAGGGGAATGATTCTACTCACCAGATTAATTACAATAAGCTGTTGTTGTTCTGGTGACTATAGTGTCCCTTGAAATATTTTTTATTGCGAAAACTAAAAAGGGAAGTTAACCTTTGCAGCAATACTTCAACATCAAGTGTTACATCTTCCCAGAAGAGTGTCTTATGACAGCAGATGAGATCATGCTCATATAATTTTTTTTTTTTTTTAGCATTTGATAAATCAATTAAGAAAATCCTGCAGCTTCTAATGTATGATTTTCTTTTTCTGTACCTGAGCGGCTGTCCTCCATTACAGTATCATCCCCCCAACAACAATTAACAATGGTTGGAGTTCCTACTCAATAAGTGGATACAATCTTTAAACTTCTAGTATACAAATATCAGTTTTCATTTCCCAAGACATTATATGCCTTTTTTTACTGACATTTTGTGTTCTTATATTTACTCCACTTATGCACATATGGATGCCTCTTTCGACAGCCAGTATGATCAACACTCTCCCACTGTCTTAATTTAAAATGTACTTTCTATTTTCCCCCTCTAGTCTCTATCATATGCTGCAGCCCCCAGTTTATAAACGCTCATTGTTTTCCCTGTAATCTCCATGGCAAAATGTTTGCTAAAATAGTGTGCTACCATGTCTGGTTGCTTCCCACGATTCTTCTTTGCAGTTTGCATACAAAAGAAAAAAAATCTCCAAATCTTGGAATGTAAAATATTTTCTTTTGTCTTTTTAAACATCTAACAAATAATATATAAAAAAGTAATAAAGTAAACCATCTACAACTTTACAACTGATTTTCCCATCAGGCTAGGAATGGCTTCTATAAGAGGCCTGTTCCTTAATGATACAATAGGAGTGAGTGACAAATGCATGTATTTGCTTGCTCAAGTTCATATTTTTCATGCAGTAAAGAACCAAGGGACAAGAACGGTAGATCACAATGGAAGGAAGACATCACTAAGATCACTGCAAATGTTTATAATAGTTTGTTTGTTTTACAGAACTCTAGGATGTACTATCACATGACACCACTATTTAATTTAATATATACAAAAGCATGCCTTGACTGCTCAATTTGTATAGAATTCTTTTTTTTTGCATGATAAATTTTTATTGCGTTGCGGTTCTCTTTTTTTCCCCTTCAACATGGAAGCATTTACAGAGGTAACATAAGATGTGGACTGAAATTCACATTCTAGAATAAAACATAAAATTTAGGGTTTTTTTGTTTGCTTTTTTAAACAGTTACAATTTGTGTAAGTTGTTTTTCAAGTATGACTGTCAAATCAGCATGTTTATCAATACATGCACCTCCCAAATAAACCTTTAAAACACAATACAGAACAAAGAGGAAAAAATACATTGTACATTTGTTGTCAAAATAGATTTCAAATAATATTCAGCAACAGTGTGTGAATGGAATGTGTCTAGTTCTTTACATGGATGTTGATATAAATCTGTACACATTGTAATATTGCAAATACAATTTATAAAAAGCAGAAAATAAATGTCCCTGCAATGCTTTCTAGAGTTATAATATGTGCAGTTAATTTTGAATTTCATGTGCGCATTACGTAATAATATTGGAGGTACAGTAACATTCTCTGTATACAGACATTTTTTATTTTCAAGTTTCTGCAATGAAAAGAACAGTCGGCAGAATAACACAATTATAAAATTGTTTAGAGTAAAACACAATTTTTGAGTGTCAGGAAACAAAACATACTTCCCTCACCCACTCAAAGCCTCACAGCAGTACATGCCCCAAATACCAGTTGATATTGTTATTATTTAGTTCAATATTGCTCAGGTTTAAAAAAATAAATAAAAAAATAATAATGGGAAGCTGCATCTGTAAGCCCACTTAATTGAGAATCTGTTTTAGGTGGAGTGCAGCCGAGCAGGTATAGGCAGCGTACCAGCTATCTAACTACATTTACAACTATACCCTATCAGAAAAGGAGGGGAGAGCACGTGTCCAAACTCAACACTATGGTAAAACAGAAATCTTCAGCATTTAATGCATGATTTTATTACCCCCACTGAGAGAACTGTTGGGTTGGTGAAAAAATATTATAGGTAACATTATCTGTATTGCTGAGGATTTGCATCCCTCCTACAAAAAGCTGACACTTTTTTGTTTGTTGTTTTACACATTACACATGTGCCTATAATATGTAACCCAATACAATCATGACCAGAGACTAAACATAGAGTGAACAATGGAAGCCATTAGAATTAAAAGTGAGAGAGCATATTAAATGTTTATGTAGCAATGTGGTTTTTCTTACTAAAATATTCCATTTATTTGGTGATTTTACAGATGAACAGAATTCAAAGTCATGCAGAATTAATATTTATGGAAGGCTAAGTTTCAGATATGTACCAGGATTGGCGGAGAGATCTCAAGATTTGTCATGCACAGCCCCAAAACAGTGGATTTAACTTTTACCACATTCCAGTAGACTCCACTCTTGCCTGTCTACTGGTGTGTCTACATGTCTGGAGTGAGACTTGGATCAGCAGTCTCTGCTGTACTGCCATAGACAAAGTGTGGTCTGAAGTATCTTAACCCTATGCTAAATTTTGTGACATAGTCCTTTGCTCAATATTCTGTAATAGTATCCTGTGGTTATACCACCAACATTGATATAAGCTCTCTACCTGGGGCTGCGCCATCTTTTTCTTTGTAGGAGGCAGCACATCCTACAGGCACATCTCTTGTTTAACCACTTAAGGACACATGACATGTGTGACATGTCATGATTTCCTTTGATTACAGAAGTTTGGTCCTTAAGGGGTTAAGGTTTTTTTTGTTTTCAATGTATGGTGTTTTGTAGATCCATTGTTGCTAGACCCTATCGCTGTCATGTTTTAGGAAGGCAGTGGGTGAGCATCATATAATGTATATCATTGCTATAGCACAAGGTTTTTTGTATATCCATGTATATTCAGGGGTTTTTATCTTATAATTCACCCTACTGCTGGGTATTTGGCGACTTTTTATTTTTTTATTTTGTGGCCTATATGCAATAGTATTTTAGTTCCTAAGCTGCCCAGATGGAGCAAACAGTGCACATATAGGACTATTCCTGAATGTTGTTTAGATAAGGCATTTCCTATTGTAATCTGCCTTTTCCTTCTTTATTCCTACTTCTTTTTCTCTAACCTCTCTATCTTATCTCTCTATTCTTATCTCTACAACACTTGCTATTCATCTTTTTCTATTACTGGATGCACATTGAACTAAAATGATTTTCCATTGGAGTTTTGACATTCCGAATCACTATTTATACTTGGTCTTAGTGGTGTTTACATGATACAAATGAAGAAAGGTGGACTGATATTTGTACATTACTCTGATATTAGTCACTATGCTTTATGTTTTTTGATTATATTTTATTTAAATCTCATTTACTACAATGTGCGCATGGTATGATCAGTGCCAGTCTGGAATGCTCTTTAATGATTACGTTATAAGAAGTACAACAAATTTAACAGTTCTCATAATTTATGCACAAACTGCATGCCTCTGGGATGATATTAAACATATTTACACACAGGCCTTGGCTACAGTGATTTCAGGAGTAGGCTTGCATGTCCACACAACAACCTCAAGGCACCCTAAAAACACTTTTTTACACACAGATTATAAACTAGGTCAATAAATATAAAACCGCTATATTAAAAATGTACATATAGAGATTAAACAGCATTAACATAGGCCATAGGAAGCACCTAACCATTGAGAGGAATGATATATCCTAGATGGCTGTTTGTGGTACAGGGGGTGAACTATAGACACCACTGCTCCATATTCTTCAAATTAGAGCAGCCAAAAGTAAATTTGGTTCTATAAATACCTTGTAAGCTTGCACAAGGATTATTTTCCTTTTCTTACCTAAGAACTAAGGCTCTGAAATGGGCAGCATTTTAGGTAATAAACAAAAGCCTACAGATAAAAATGCTACATATTTTCCTTTAAAAAGTGGTTCTAATTACAGTATATTCAACAAGACAATCATGCAGTATTTTTTTGATGGAAAACCATTCAACTAACAATTTTATAATGAGGAGTAAAATTTAAAAAATGCTACAAGTTTAAAAAAAAAAAAAAAAATCCAAAAAGAAATACATTCATAAACCTTGCTATGGGTAGCATTATCAATAATTCAAACTATTCTGAAGATGTTAGTTATTAAGATGTATTCCCCTTCACCAGGAGTGGTGGCAGAACCAAGCACATACAAAAGGTCTCCGTAACTAAATCCTGGCTTGTTGGCACAGACAGCTATCGAAGGTTGTTGGCCAGTTTAAAAAGCAAAGTAATGTTAGCAGAGCAGGAAGCAGCAGAGGCACAGGAGAATCACGTTTTTAGTTCTCGTGGTCACAAAGAATGCAGAGATGTGAGAAAAGAGAAATCAAGTGAATGCTCCCAGATTACTGGAAGAAAACAGAACTGCTGGATGTTGGTGGTTAGATTTCTTCCCGACAGTATCTTTCAGCCAGTAATTAAAAAAAAAAGAAAAAAAAAAAAGAAAAAGAAGAATATAGTGTTTTATGAAACATTCAGTGTCAAGCTGGTAAATGGTTGTGTTTCTGGCCTTTTTTGTGTTTTTGGTATAGACAATGCTGGCACAGATTTCCTTAGACCACATATTGATAGGGGTCTGCTTTTCCCTGGTCTGGCGTGGCGAGTGGGCTAAGCCATGCTATAGAGAACGGATGGCCAAATACTGCTTTCAGATTCATCCATTTTGTTTTTTTAGCCCATCTTCTCTCTTCCTTTTTCAACTGTTCTATTCCCTGAAAACAAAAAAGATCAACAAAAATAACTTGCAGTCAAGAGTGTTGGCTAATTTTGAATTTAGTGCGCAGGACAATATAATACTAATATCAGGAACAAAACTAATTTACAGACTATGTCCTGTGATAGCTTGGGATTCTGAGAGCTCTAGGGTAATGTGCTGAAGATGAGGATATAGGGAGATTAGAATATCCTGAGCAAAATCTATTAAACTCATCAAATGCTGTAGTGTTATTGATAACCATGTTACAAAGCTAAGCCCATGAGCACCGAAAATTGTATTTCTTTATTGCAGATTGCTTATTCTAGGCCACCAACACCACAGATCAGTTTGTCACATACATGTTAAAACAGATTTTAGTACAGTATTTCAATAGATGAGAAGAAATGGAAAGGTGAGTATTGCAGAAAATGCTTAAGATGGAAGCAAATCACTTGTAGACATCAACAATCAAACCTTTTGATTGTGGAACAAGAAGAAAGTCTGGCAGCTAGTTAAATCTAACACTAACATGGCACAGCAGGGACAATTTAGAAAACTACTAGGAAAATTAATGTTCTAACATGAGGGCGATCACAACTAAAACCAATGGAATAAGTAGTAATAGTAACTGGAATTCATAGTGATTTATTGTCTGGAACCTTGAAAACATCCCCTCTCCCCCACTCCAAGAGCAGCTAAACACATCATTGTGACCAATGTCAAAAATGCAATCCACATGGTATCATAATTTCATACAGAGCTTTATTACCAACAAGGTAAAATAGGCACATGCACAGCTTGCTATTTAAGCATTTCATATTCGGTCTAACTGCATTAAACAGACACTATAGTCACCCAGACTACTTCAGCTCAATGAAGTGGTCTGGGTGCCAGGTCCCCCAGGTTTTAACCCTTCAGATGTAAACATAGCAGTTTCAGAGAAACTGATATGTTTACATTGCAAGGTTAATCCAGCCTCTAGTGGCTGTCTTCCTGAAAGTCGCAAGAGGCGCTTCTGTGACGCATTGAGAAATGCTTTTCTATGGACTGTTTGAATGCACATGCGCATTCCGTTCCACTCGGGAGCCAACGTCGAGGTGGGAGGAGAGGTCAACAGCGCTGAGGGAGCCCGGCGCTGGATTAAAGTAACTGAAGGGGTTTTGACCCCTTCAGCGTCAAAGGAGGGTGGGGGGGACCTAAGGGTTGTAAAGTGTCAGGAAAGCAAGTTTTGTTTTCCTGACACTATAGTGATCCTTTAAGCTAAGTTTTAGTAATGTAGACTCAAGATACCTAAACACATATGTCCACAAAAAAAAAAAAAAAAATAAGATATATATATATATCAATTATATATTTTACACATAAAAAGTTTTACACAATAAATAACATTCAGAAAACGAAAGGTAGAGGAAAAAAAATAAACAAAAACAAACATACCATGTTCCAATTATGTGTGTTCAAGTAATCAATTGCTAAATCCTTATCTGCACTGCATGTTTTCAAATAGAGATTAAATCTCGCCGAGCAGAGCTGTCTCCTCAGGTATTCACCAAAGAGTGAATGGACAAGGAAAACTTTAAAGTTGATCACAACCCAGTGTAACTTAATTTACAACATTTTCTAAATGTATTACTGGTTGCTTAAAGTGACACTATAATCATCAAAATAACTTTAGCTTAATGAAGCAGTTTTTGTGTATACATCATGCCTCGGAAGTCTCACTGCTCAGTTTGATGCCATTTTGAGTTATATCCCTTTTCTTTCTGTCCATAGAGTCCTAGCCACACCTCTCCTGGCTGTTAAGATTATTATCAAAATAATTTAATTTTCAATTAAATTACTTAAAAAAATGTTTATCTTCTGCTCTGTAATTTGAACTTTAACTACACACCGGAGGCTCTAGAAGGCTATTAAAAGAGCAGGAGAAAATAAACTCTAAATTAAACAGCATTTACAATAAAGGAAGTGTAAACATTAGATGTCTCTTTACAGAACGTGTTTAGGAAGGCTGTGCAAGTCACATGCAGGGAGGTGTGACTAGGGCTGTATAAAGTGATTTAACTCCTAAATGGCAGAGAACTGAGCAGACTGCAGGGGCATGATCTATACATCAAAACAGCTAAAGTTGTTCTGTTGACTATCGTGTCCTTTTAAGGCTGAATGCAAACTTTTATATAGAGCCAACATATTCTAGAGGGCTCTACAACCAATGAAATATGGAATTTTTTGTTGCCAAAATGAAAAACAAGGTGTGATTGTGATCATGTCAATATCATCATCAGTCATTAACATGTAGATAAATATCAAACAGTAGATTGCCGACACACTGAATAGCTTAATCTATTTAAATAACTTATATTTTATATTATATACTTGTTTAAAATATTTAACCAAAGGAGTAACATTACATAAAACTGAATAAAGAAAAAACAGTAGATTAATTACAATATTTTCAATCTGTACATTTATTCCTACATATAAATGGAATTTATTATGTTAAACTTTCAGAAGACTATCTGCCATAACCTTTTAAATAAGGATATTTGCATTAAATACCAGTATTAATATTAAAGGGACACTACTTGAAAACGAGAGAAATCTCAATGTATCTTTCCTGGTAAAATATTTTATAAAAAAATAAAATATTTTATAAATAAATAGTCACCAGAGCCACTACAGCTTAAAGGACCACTATAATGCCAGGAAAACATACTCGTTTTCCTGGCACTGTAGTGCCCTGAGGGTGCTCGCACCCTCAGGGTCCCCCTCCCGCCGGGCTCTGGGGAGGATCTTACCTCTTTCTCCAGCGCCGGGCGGGGAGCTCTCCTCCTCCTCTCCTCCCTCTTCTCCTCCTCTTCAGCTGAATGCGCATGCGCGGCAGGAGCTGCACGTGCATTCAGCCAGTCCATAGGAAAGCATTCACAATGCTTTCCTATGGACGCTGGCGTCTTCTCACTGTAAAAATCACAGTGAGAAGCACGCAAGCGCCTCTAGCGGCTGTCAAGAGAGCCACTGGAGGCTGGATTAACCCATTTATAAACATAGCAGTTTCTCTGAAACTGCTATGTTTATAAAAAAAAAAAAAGGGTTAACCCTAGCTGGACCTGGCACCCAGACCACTTCATTAAGCTGAAGTGGTCTGGGTGCCTATAGTGGTCCTTTAATGTAGTTGTTCTGATGTCTATAGCATGACCCTGCAGGCTGATCACTGAAAACGCTGCCTTTTCAGAGAAGTAGCAGTGTTTACTTAGAGTATCTCAAGTTTAAACTGGTTATTTCAGACTAAATTGGTGTTAAAGTCTATTTAAAAATATTTGTGTCCACCCAAAATGTTAAAATTGTCGATACTGTATTAACGTCTAGACATCAGCCACAACTATAGTATTCTCCCATTTGCGGACATTGAGAGGGATTAAGAATTGTATTTCCTACTGTATTGCGTTCCTTACCTCAAACAATTATAAAGTAATAAATAAACAGATTATACCTAGGAATGAGTTATTACATAAGGACAAAGGAAGATGAATCAGACTGGTATACTCCCATAATGTGAAAAAAAAGGCATATATGAGCCCACTAGTAAGAGTACAATAACAATATGGAAAGGTGCAAAATGTGTTAGTGTCATTTGTCTGGTGCATTTCCTCTATTGTTTACTGGCCAAACGTTTTAATCCAAAAATAAAGATTTTCTTTTGTATTTTTCCCTACAAGTTGGTTTACATTTTTTTTTTTTTTTGCCTTGCATGTATCTAAAACGTGAGTTCAGGCCAGTAAATGTATTTATTGTTCTGTTTTTGACCCAGATGCTTTAGGAAAACTAGTCCTAATTTAAAAATCAAGTTTCCATAGAACAATTACCATGACCTTACTAAAACAAACATACAAGCAACACAATGTAAAGAATAAAAGAGTTAACGGCCCAGTTGAAAAGCTTTTAATGTGTCCTGTTAAATGTGTGTGTACACATCAGAAACAAAAAGCTAATAATGTTACTATTTTAATGCTTTCCTTCCCCCCCCCACTTTGACCACATCAGTGTTATGAGGAGAGTGTGAGGTGTAGTTAGGTTATGTTTATGACACAGGCTCCACGCATCAAATCGAGTTCTCTGTTTACTTGGAAATTTGTGTTTATTTGGAAAATATGTAAATGTGCTGTATTCTCTATTGTTGTTATGTTTGTACATATTCTTATGAATATTTTGTTACATTTTTCTCCTAATTAAAGTAGATTTAAAATAAAAACATGACACGGTCAATATGTACCTTAATTTGGGAGTGGAAAGTTTCCAGAGTGACACGAATGGTTTAAGTCTATTTCTGTCAACAGAGCCCTAACTTGGACAAACTCAAAGAACAGTTAAAATGATAAACAGTGTGTATAAATAATAATTATTTTTTTTAAATTACAGCTTATCTAACAAAAGAATGAATTCTGGGAGCATGGTTAAATCCCTGCAACTACCAATAACCCCAGACATCAACGAATACCTAGGGATCCTGTTAGTCAGTTGGGGACATTTTTAGTGACACCACAGATAATATGCACGAATCCTGATATGCTGTAAACGTTAAAAGTGCACTTTGAGCTTGTTTCATTCCATTTTCAAATTGTAGGTAGTCTTTAATCGGAAAGGTGTTGTTTCCCAGTGTTAACTACAAACCCGTTTTTGACTACAAAACAGTTTTAGTCGTATTTTAATCATCTGAATTGTTTTAATCGACACAACTAAAATCTTATGAGTTTAGTTAAAGCTTCTATCTGACTCTTTTTCCCCTTCCCCAGTCTTCACCTTCTCTTTGTGTCCCCTCAGCCCCTCTTGGTGTCTCTCTACCAAGCTCTGGTCTTTATCAGAGCGCTGTTCTCTGAGCTGTTCCTGCTAAGCTTCCTCGCGCACCCTGCAGTGATGCACTAGTAACTCCAGGAATCAATGGATTCTTGGGACTCATCTGATTTTGCTGGCGCCCTTTTTAGTGGCCCCAGACTTTATGATAGGTTATCTTTAGTGTTAGGGTTCTGGTTAGTGCTGGTGTTAAGGTTATATTTAGGGGTAAGAGTAGGGTAGGGTTAGAGTAAGTTTTAGAGTAGGGTTATGGTTAGCGTACTGTTAAAGGTAAGATTAGGGCAGGCTATGGTTAGAGTTTGTGTAAACAGTGGGTAAGGGGTATGATTGGTACGGCGATAGTGTAGAAGCTGGTATAGGAGTTGTTGTTAACTACCAAAATCAGTTTAGATCCTAGACATTTAATAATCATTACAAATATTTTAATCTATTTTGAGTTATTTTTAATTAGTTGCGCTGGATGTGTAAAAGATTATTATAAGCAAAAATATGAAAAAAAAAATTAATTTGTTTCCCATTTGTAACATTTTCTTCACATGTAATCTTGTGTTAGATATAGTTATTGGATATTAAGTAAGAGCCATTTTTGACATTAATTTATGGTAGAACAAACCTACAGCTCAAATTCAAGGTTTTGTTTTAGTACAAAACATGGATAATTATATCCGTCCTTGTGGAGTTAATACAGACTAAGAACATATACAAAGCATACATACTTCCACTCCCAAGCCTTTGCTCTATGTCCACTGAAGTGCATATACTGTAATGACTTTGTGACTATATACAATTTGCATTTGGCACCAACAACTGGTAACTAATGAGTGCACTGGAAAAGCTGAGTGAAAAGAGATGTTTTCAAGTAGCAGACACATTAAACTCTATCTAGAGATGCTTTACACTATGTTAAATGAAACATTATGTGAGCCTTGAGGATGAGATATAAAGGAAAAGTGAAAATAAACTCACCGTTTCGTCAGTGCAGATGGAATGTACCTGTGTTCCAAACATCACTGAAGTGAAGATAAGGAAAAGCAACCCCTCAAAACAGAGCAGGATGAGCAAGATTACGGTTGTTGGTGGTGAAAATGAACTACATTCTAAAGATATAAAAAAAAAAAAACAGACAGGCTAGTGTTAATGTAGAGAATTAACCAGCGAGACGTTGCGGGAGGAGGAGACAGAGTCAACAAAGAAGGACCTTGGCGCTGGAAAGAAGTAAGTGAAACAAATAAGTTTATTTTAAACTCTGTATATACCCAGGGTGGAGGGGGGAGGCCTAATGTAATAAGGACAGGGATACTATAGAGTTAGGAATAATATGTTGTTTTCCTAATGCCGTAGTGTTCTTTTAAAGGATCAATCCCAACCCCCACTATACATCACCAATTGTTAGAAAACAAACTCCAAATATGATAAATTTCCATGGCACTGTGTCTTTTCAAAGAGAAACCTATACTCCATGACTACAACTACTACTGTTCATGTCATCACCTTGGCCATCACCATGGATTCACCTTGGTCACTGAAACCATCAGCATGGTGAAATGTCATGACATTAACACAAAGCTCATATGTGTATACGTGTGCATGTACAAGCACACTCACCCAACACTCTTGTCTGACCAGATCCCTAAAATAAATTTATGGGGAAAATAAAAGTTACTCTGTAAAAAAGTGAGTGAAATACAAAACACATCTGACAGCATAACAAATCCTGCGCTCAGTATGGTGTATAGATTAAATGAGCACTATAGGGTCAGGAACACAAACATGTATATAGGGTTAAAACCACCATCGAGCCACCCTGGTCCCCTCATGCCTCCCTAAATATAGTAAATCTTACTTGTATTCAAGTCTGCAGCTGCATGCTTTGTGCCTGTTTCCTTTAGACCTGCCCACTGCCTGCTGACATCAGCAGAAGTGGTAGCCTGATCCAACCACAATGCTTCCCCATAGGATTGGCTGAGACTGACAGAGGCAGATCAGGGGCAGAGCCAGCACAATTCAAACACAGCCCTGGCCAATCAGCATCTCCTCATAAAGATGGATTGAATCAATAAATCTCTATGAGGAAAGTTCAGTGTCTGCATGCAGAGGGTGGAGACACTGAATGTTTGGATGCATTTAAGGCAACCATGACCCAGGAAGGATCTCGAACAGACATCTGAGGAATGGCCAGTGAAGTTATCACTAGGCTGTAATGTAAACACTGCATTTTCTCTGAAAATACAGTGTTTACAGCAAAAAGCCTGAAGGCAACGATTCTACTCACCAGAACAAATTCAATAAGCGTAGTTGTTCTGGTGACTATGGTGTCCCTTAAAGGCACCCTTCAGACTCCTAAAGCACTATAACTAGCTGAAATGTGTGAAGAGTGTCCCCTATTTTTTCACTTTGCATAAAGTGCAATTTTCAATAGAAATTGTCGCTCTTATCAATTAACCTGGTTACTACCCCTGGCTTTCAAGCAGACAAAAGGTCATGCTACCTCATGGTTTGGTTAGCTAAATGGAGCTATACTCAAGAGGCAGCAATTGTCCAAAGCAACTGCTTAAAAGACTTCTCAACTGCATTGGACAGTCTGTGTTTGGACAGACACAGGAAGTCTGGGCTGGTAAAGTATGGGAAGGTTTGCAAAGGCTGCAGACAAGAGAACAACATGTTTTGCAAATGGATAGGTATATCCCCAAAGAATATATTGAAATGCATAGTTAAGCTTTCATTGGGGACATTTCTACTAACATTTTTTTTTTTTTTATGTATTTTTTATTTGAACAGTGGAGTGTCCCTTTAAAAAAACAAACATGCCTAGTTCTTTAAAAAAGAACATAATGACTAATTTGCATTAGTTTGTGTTTAATATATCACTTACTTGTCCAGTCCTCTTCAAAACAATACAAGAAATGGACACCAACCATGATAAGGGCATGCAAGGAAATTAGGGCTATATACATCTGAAAAAGAAACAGACAACACATATTGAAAACGACATAAAAATTAACCAGTTAAAAGAGCTACGTAAAAAATATATATCAATAGAATAATTTTGTTCAGTATCATAATTTTTAACTATTTTCAATGTAGTTATTAATTCAAGAAAATTTGCCTTAATTTAGTCAGAATTACATGGTTATGAATAGTTGTGACATGTACGGAACCTCGTGTCTAAATTATATTTTTGCCATACTACTGGATAACAGTCACAAGCAATTAATACTTCACCACTCTTGTATTTTGGACTGTTTTTGTGATCTGGCAAAGTTGTTGCTTTGTGCGACATGTTGATGTGGAAGACATTCATATGTTCATGTCTGTGCCTTGTATTATATGTTTTGTTGGAAATAAAGGCACATTACAATTAATATACTAAATTTGACTTCTACATATGAATTTAAGGATCATTTGAAGACAATAAAAAGGTAATAAAATTCTCTTTTTCACAAGGTAAGGTAAACAAATACTAGGATACCCTTATGTACTGCATACTTTGGCAGTTAACTATAATAGGACACACCAGTCTATAATTTAGCAGAAGCCTTATCATGAGGGATTTTCTAATTAATCTCATACCTACCTGGTTCTCAGACAACAGTAATTTGAAAGAAAACTCATCTTAGTTGGCAGATGTGTATTGTGACTCTAGTCATTAGAACATTTGATGAATTGCTGCTTAATGATGTTCTTGGTAAATTTGCTATTCTCATATCAACTCTGATTCTCGTTGAGCAGACTCCCCATTGACTTCAGGAGACACTTGACGTAGGAGATGAATTGAGGGGCCTGACTTGTCAGTGAGTTAAATCTGATTAAGAAGATACTTAGCTTCCAAAGGTGTGGAAGATACATTTCTGGTATTTGTGGATTCAAGGTTTTTTTCCCCCTGTACAAAAGAATAGCCAAGTCCACTCTGAATAATTTTTTATTTTTTTTAAGAATATCGGAATATGCTCCAAACAGTTTGTATACCAGTATCTTTAAGGTGAATAAGAAAAGTCATGCTCCAAACAGTTTGTATACCAGTATCTGTAAAGTGAATAAAACGTTTTCACTTAACCACTGTACTCCCATTAAACAGCATGCTAAAATCTGATGTAAAATGCAAATGAAGAGATACTCACTGTGAACAAGACAAAGAACTTTTGATTATTCTCCCCCACACAGTTGTTAACCCACGGACAGTGATGATCCATCTTCCGGATGCATCGCTTGCAAACGCTGGGAATGGGATGAGAAAAAAAGCTAATAAGGTAATTTATTCTTTAAAAGAGGACACACATCTACCAGATATAATTTCTAAATACAATATATAGATACAACATGGTGAAAATGTGATCACAGGACAAATACTACTGAGAAAGAATAAACTTACTTTACTACAGATCTTGTCACGCATATCTTGTCCACAATAGCACCTGCTACACCAAACATGCATGTTGTTTTGAGAATGCTTGGTTGGCCCAACACCCACGTGCAGCCGTGCAAATATATATAATCCTAAATAAATAACCAGACACCTCACTTTCTACCTACCTATCCAAATGGGAATGAGACTTAGATCTCACAGAGCAGCAATGATAGAAAATGATTTACCCTACTTACCATTGCTACCAATTTCTAATCCCAAAATTATGAACACGAGCCCGGAGTGAATATAATTAAATGCATACTGACCAAGACTATTTACACTATTAATATGTCTAGCCATGCTCTTAACGACATGGTTGCTTCCTTTGTTTTCCCTACCCTGCAGGCTTACCCTTGATGGGCCCACCACTACTACTTCTAAACATCTAGATTTTTCTTTTTATAACAGACTACCAACTTCGAATGCCCCCTCTTAGCACAGGCTGACTCTCAGGCATGGCTCATTGGCTTTAGATAGAGGCTCCGACTGAACTCCAGATAAGAAGTCAAACAGTTATAAATGGGTTAGACTCTTTATATTGGTGGAGTGTCTAGGCACTCCTGGCACCGTAACCAATACAGTGTGCTGTACTTCTTATGGTGCTTTAAAAAAAAAAAAGTGTTCATTTACAGGGACACTATACGCAGCATCAAAACAACATTTGCTAAATGGAGTGGTTTTGGTATATAGAACATACCCCTGCAGTCTAACTCCCCAATTATCTGCCATTTAGCAGTTAAAATCCCTTTGTTTGTGCAGCACTAGTCACATTTCCGCTGCATGTGACCTACAAATTCTCTCTACACATTTCCTGTAAAGACAGATCTACAGTTTAAAGTACACCTGCCACTTTTCAGTACTTCATAAAGAAAATTTAAATCCTTATGAAATACTGATTAAGACAGCATTGGAAATTCATTAAAATTCAAATGCAATCCAAAGATATAATAAGACATATCATAACTTCAGGTAAAGCCTGATTTTGATAAAAGGCAGAGCTCTGTCATCATCTTTTGTCAAATTCCTGCAGCCATCACAAATGGCTTTGTCTACTGAGAATTCCCCTCACTGACAACTGAAGTGCGATTAGCCAAAGAGGCCCTCCGACATGAAAATGTTAATGGCTGCAAAGGACAGCCTGAGGTAAGTAAAACTCCTACTGTTACTTAATCCACACTGGATCTGTCCATTCCCGAGGTCTTTGCAAAATACACTAGAAATGCTTTGTTAAGCTAAAGTTGTTTTGGTGCTTAGAGCATTCATTTAACAGCAAGTGCAAAGGCCTTCTCAGTATATAGCAATATTATATTGTTTGGGTCAGATCAAAATATAGGAACATTTTTCATTAAGGTTATACATTGCATTATTAGGTGTAATATCACATTTTATAATGAAAAAAATGCAAGAACACATTGCTCATCTAAAACAAATGAAATCAACACTTTTTCTTTTTTGTTTACAGACCAGTTCTTTACCTGCAGTGATGAGCACGATCAGGTTTTATACTACAGCATTTTGGACATTTGTAAACCACTTGCCCTGGTTTCAGCTGCAAGCTCTCAATAAATTCCTTAGTGGCATTTCCTTTGGGGACTGCACCCTGGAAAATTGACAAAAGTGTTACCAAACAAACAAATCAGCAATGATCAGTGCAATACTGCAAAAATGAATGTTCTTGAATATTAAACATTTCAAAATGGCAACCTATTTGTGTATACCACAAAACAGAAGAGCAAACATTTAACCCCTTAAGAACAGATGCAATGAATCAATTTCTGAACCAAAACAAAACCTAGAATTTGTGCTTTCTTTTTTAACCACCATAATTTGAGGGTTTCTCTTTTTATTGGGCGACTATAGCATTAGGAATACAAAACATCTATACCTAACACGATAGCTTTAATTTAACTGTAGTAATGCCCACTTCCACCTATTTGAGGGCTTGAAGAGTGAAATTTAGTTACCTTTTCTCGCTCGCAGCACAGTTTTCCATCCTTGGCTGATATCATTCATCTTGATGATCTCAGCCAATACATTACTTTCTCACTTGAAAGTACTAGTGTACATATGCAGTACAACGGCATGCTGCACCAATCAGATTAAGTGGTCTGGGTGCCAATAGTGTGCCTCTAATATATTATATATTGCTTTATTAAAGGGCTTAAGAATAAAGAAAAACTTGGTCTGGGGCCCAGGGGCCTGCCTCAAAGCCCGCCCTCAGGGCACACCTTCAGGTCCGCCCACAAGGATGCCATATGTGTATACAGTGGCTATAAGAAGTTTTTGTGTATTGGATGCAGTGTGGGTAACGTGGACACGGTGTGTGTTAGTGCATGTGTACATACAGACACACATACATACATCCTGACATACACACACATACATACATCCTGACATACACATACATACATACATACTGACATACAGGCACACACATACATACATCCTGACATACACATACATACATACATACTGACATACAGGCACACACATACATACATACATACTGACATACAGTGAGGGAAAAAAAGTATTTGATCCCCTGCTGATTTTGAACGTTTCCCACTGACAAAGAAATGATCAGTCTATAATTTTAAATGGTAGCTGTATTTTAACAGTGAGAGAAAGAATAACAAAACAAAAAAATCCAGTAAAACGCATGTCAAATAAGTTATCACTTGATTTGCATGTCAATGAGTGAAATACATATTTTATCCCCTATCAATCAGCAAGATTTCTGGCTCCCAGATGTCTTTTATACAGGTAACGAGCTGAGATTAGGAGCAATCTCTTAAAGGAACAAGACTGTAGACCTACACAAAGCTGGAATGGGCTAAAGACCATCGTTAAAGGACCACTATAGTGCCAGGAAAACATACTCGTTTTCCTGGCACTATAGTGCCCTGAGGGTGCCCCCACCCTCAGGGACCCCCTCCCGCCCGGCTCTGGAAGGGGAAAGGGGTAAAAACTTACCTTTTTCCAGCGCTGGGCGGAGAGCTCTCCTCCTCCTCTCCGCCTCCGTTACGCCCCGCCGGCTGAATGCGCACGCGCGGCAAGAGCTGCGCGCGCATTCAGCCGGTCTCATAGGAAAGCATTTACAATGCTTTCCTATGGACGCTGGCGTGCTCTCACTGTGAAAAATCACAGTGAGAAGCACGCAAGCGCCTCTAGTGGCTGTCAATGAGACAGCTACTAGAGGATTAGGGGGAAGGCTTAACCCATTCATAATTATAGCAGTTTCTCTGAAACTGCTATAATTATGAAAAAATGGGTTAACCCTAGAAGGACCTGGCACCCAGACCACTTCATTAAGCTGAAGTGGTCTGGGTGCCTAGAGTGGTCCTTTAAGCAGCTTGGTGAGAAGGTGACAGCAGTTGGTGCGATTATTCGCAAAAGGAAGAAACGCTAAATAACGGTCAGTCTCCCTCGGTCTGGTGTTCCATGCAAGATCTCACCTCGTGGAGTTTCAGTGATCATGAGAAAGGTGAGTAATCAGCCCAGAACTACACGGGAGGATCTTGTTAATGATCTCAAGGGAGCTGGGACCACAGTCACCAAGAAAACAATTGGTAACACACTACGCCGCGAAGGACTGAAATCCTGCAGCACCCGCAAGGTCCCCCTGCTCAAGAAAGCCCATGCACAGGCCCGTCTGACGTTTTGCCAATGAACATCTGAATGATTCAGAGAACTGGGTGAAAGTGTTGTGGTCAGAGGAGACCAAAATCGAGCTCTTTGGAATCAACTCAACTCGCCTTTGGAGGAGGAGGAATGCTGCCTATGACCCCAAGAACACCATCAAACATGGATGTGGAAACATTATGCTTTGGGGTGTTTTTCTGCTAAGGGGACAGGACAACTGCACCGCATCAAAGGGACGATGGACGGGGCCATGTACCGTCAAATCTTGGGTGAGAACCTCCTTCCCTCAGCCAGTGAATTAAAAATGGTTGGTGGATGGCTATTCCAGCATGACAATGACCCAAAAAACACAGCCAAGGCAACAAAGGAGTGGCTCAAGTAGACTAATCGTTCCTTTTTTAGTGGGCAAACGTTCAAAATCAGCAGGGTGTCAAATACTTTTTTTCCCTCACTGTACATACTGACATACAACATACATACACAAACATTTTTTTCATCTACCCTACTGTTTCTTACCTTTTGGGTGCATGGCGTCTGCTCTGTCTCTCCTCCCTCCCGCATGGAGTAAGCTGGGAAGAAGTGACCGGCCGTCACTTCCTCCCAGCACTAATTGCGGTTGCCATTTTTAAAGGGGTATAGTCACGGGCTGCAGAGTGTGAGTTTCTGTAGGCATGTAGCCTGTGTATAATAGGGGCTGCAATTAGTGAGGGGGAGAGCTTTTTTTTTTTTTTTTTAAACACATCTTTAAAACAACATTTTGTTTTAGTCCCACCTTCCTGCTTCTTACCTGGCCAGGGAGATCGCATTCCCTGGTGGTCACTGTGGACACTGTTCACAGCAGAGGGGGCCCAGCAAACTGTCTTCACTTCCCAGCAGCTCCCCTGTCTCTAACTCTTGTGAGAACGGCCTGCCTGCCGCGCGGAGTGTTGCCATGGTAAGCCGTGGCAATGCTCTGATGGCCCGGGGGTCACGATAGTTAGAGACAGAGGAGCTGCTGGGAAGTGAAAACCAAGTCAGCTGAGCCCTGTCTGCTGTGAACAGGGTGCGGGGGGCCTTCAGATACACACACAAACGCACATACATACATACATATAGATAGAGAGAAAATATCACTATAAATATGTGCACATAGGGAATGTGAGGCCGGAACTCCCAGAGCAGTAAGGGCACCCATTAAAACCGTCATGTTTGTCATGCCCTGATGGCAGCACTGATCTTACCCTAAACATTAACCCTAAATGTACCCTACCCTTAATGTGGTGATGGGGCCGGAGTGTTCATTTTAACATCTACTAGAGATTTAGCTAATTATCTCTTAACTCAATTGAATCCAGGCACAGCCAGGGCACACAAGGCATTGGAGTAGTGAAAAACATTTCTATATTGTGCAAAAGGGAGAGCCTATAACAACTGACAGATATACAAGGTGGAGATGCTCAGTTTCAGTATGGATCTAAATAAAGCAGTGTGGAATGAACATGTTTAATTTTATATTTCCAACCTCATTAATACAGGTTAGTACATATATTGTTAAATATACTGGATAAGTAAACATAATACTAAAAATATTAAGTTAATATGTATTTTGTATTTTTATGTGTGAATGTCTGCAATGTTTATATTGTTTATTTTGTAAAAATTCAATAAAAAACGGTCATTAAAAAATGCAACCGGAGGTGCACTGGAATGCCAAATTGCAGAGTACTGTAGGAGCTAGGCAGCAGGCAGGAAATGTACAGAGCCTTTCCTAGCCCAGCACTGAGGTTTGACATTAGGCTAAAGGCCAACAGGCCATGACTGGCCCACTGGGATATTTCCAAGGATCGCAGGGAATCATGAGGTTTGTGCACAACCTCTGTAATGGCACAAGATGAGCTAAAACCAGCTTGAGAACCGAGCGGGAACCCACCGAAGGGCAAGCTAATTGAGCTGTTGTTCGTTCTCAGCACTCTCTTGCGACTTGTTTTTTGCTCTCTTTAAGTTTAAAGGGTAATCCAGACGTGGATCCCTTGCTCACGGTGCCTAGAGTGGTATTGGCTATACTTCAGTGATGATGCCTAACAAGGTTGAAATCTGGGGTTGCTGTATCTCTTATGCAGAGAGAGCTGGCCAGTATTTTGGATCTGTTCTTCCCTTTTGGGTGGAATCAGTCTGATATGCATAGCCTGGTTCGCTCTGTAATGGCACAAGATGAGCTAAACCCAGCTTGAGAACTGAGAGGGAACCCACCGAAGAGCAAGCTAATTGAGCTGTTGTCCATTCTCAGCACTCTCTTGCGACTTGTGTTTTGTGCACAAAAAATTTAATTCATTTGAACTTGCCCCAGGCGAAAAGTTGCCATACCTCTCCAGCAAATAGACAAACACAATAGACTTCAAAAGGATATATTTATTTATGAGATATATTTTAATATGAGATACTGGCAACCTTAACACTATTTTCTGGCAAGACAGCTCAATTTTGGCATCAAATATGCATCTGTTAGTGTGTGTAAGTACAATAAGATTTGTGATAAAAATACAAGGTATTGGCATGATTAACATATAAACTAGCATGTGGGAGTTGAATAACATATGCCATAATGAGGAAATCAAACAATAAAGTAAAGTGAGCCAAGGGGAAAATAAACAAATAGAAATCTACAAATTCATCTACCTCTACAAAAAAAAAAGCAGGTTGGGAGCAAAGTGCATGTTTAACCCATTCCCGACATTAGAGAGTCCTGTGCAGTCCTACAATAGGTGGGCTTTAATGCCGTTAGGGTGGCATAGCCATCCAACCTGTCTACTTGCAAAGCAGTTGAATTGCCTAGTGGGAGTCTGCATGACAACCCAATTAAACTATTATACAGTGGAGGAGGCCAACGCCATTCTGGCCCTTAGTAGAGTCCTCCAGTGATGGAGCCCCATCTACAAGAATATGCTTAGGAAGTTCCGCAGTGCAAGAGGAAAGCGGAGTACTCCCAAACTTTACCCTTAAAGTACCCTTATACACAGTTACACCTGGCATCACAACAGCAGATGCTTGTGAGCCAGAGAACTAGTTGATGGTATTTATGTCGGTCAACATATTTGAGTGATGGCTGCACAAACCAACCTGTATGCCAGCCAGTATCTGTCTGCAAATCCAGGGACACACTAAAGTACAAAAAACATGTGGCTCCCCACCGATGTCGCAGAAATGAAAAAAAATTAAATAAATAGTTACTCCCCTTATTAATGTGTATTGTGAAAAAAAACAAGTATACGGTCCTACTTGCATAATTACCACATCATGGCTATCCCTCTTTTCCCAGAGGTTAAGAAGAGGGATCGCTACGATAACATATGCCTGACCCTATAGTGTTGAACTAACTATTTAGCTAACTTAAAGCTAGTAAAAACTAATCTTATTTCAAGCACTGCGCTGGCTCCGCATCCTTGGCTGACATCATCTAAACTGATGATCTCAGCCAATCATAATGCTTTCCCCATAGGAGATTGTCAATTCTAATCATTTTTTTTGTGTGCAAAAACTATAAAGATTTGAGCATGCAAAAAATAAAGCATATTAATGAGGCCAAAATCAATCATATCCATTAAAATTGTATTGGTGCTCGAAGCGTCCCTTAAACTTGCTAAAACACGAAGTTTAGTCAATGTCCGGCGTTCTAGGCAAGGGCACTCTGACATTAGTTTGCGTGTCAGGTCAAGTAATTTATCATAATGGACAAGAAAATTTAGCAACCACTTTAGTTCATTTAACAAGTAGATATTTTTGAAATGTTCATACTCCTGTAATTATAAAGTGACACATTATGTTTTTATAGTATAATGTTTAATTACCAGTAAAGGCACTAAAGGGATGTAATTAAAATGTGCTCTATGGAAACAATTGAGATAAAACAAAACATTTTGAATGATTTGTATTATGGGGCAAATCTTCTCTAACAAGATTAAAAGGTATGGCACATCTTTCCTTGCCATTAACAAATGATAAAAAAAAAAAAGACTACTATACACAAATATTTATTTCATTTCAGATACAAAGATTACATTCTGCCATTGGCTACAATCACAATAAGGTATTGCTGCATTAGACCTTTCCAGTAATTCCTGAATCTCAAGGGTTCTTTGAAATGATTCTTGACTATCTTGTTATAAAGACCACTCCTTGTGTAAACTCATGTGCTGAAGGTTTCAATGAGATTAGGCTAGTTCAGATAGGATAATGGAGGTGTGGTTTACATCAGTTAATGAGTAATAACCACAATTCAGAAAAGGCATGAAGGCTTGGTAATCTCCAAGTGGTCATTGTAAAACCTATCCTAAGTTATCTATAAATAAAAGGACATCTGAAACTCTTCATCAGTTGCCATGTGCAATACTTTGAAGCACAGCCCGCCCAGTGCCTACCCAGTCATTATTAAACAGTAAATTATATATTTCTTTTTTAATTATTATTATTTTTTTGAAACTTAATCACATTTGGAAATCCCATTTATTAAAGTAACACAATAGGCAACCAGACCACTTCATCTCACTGAAGTGGTCTGGGTGCAGGACCCCTGTTCAGTGGTGTATCCTGGTTTTGTGCTGCCCTAGGCAGGACAAAACTCAGGCGCCCCCCTGCCCCCGCCCCACCTTCTAAATACACACACACACACACACAGTCAGACACAAACACACACACACACACAGTCAGACACAAACACACAGTCAGACACAAACACACAGTCAGACACAAACACACACACACACACACACAGTCAGACACACACACACACACACAGTCAGACACAAACACAAACACACAAACAAACAGACACATACACACACACACACAGTCAGACACATACACACACACACACACACACACACAAACACACAGCCCAACACAACACACAGACACAAACACACACACACAGTCAGACACACACACAGACACAAACACACACATCAGACATACACACACACAGTCAGACACAAACACAGACAGTCAGACACAGACACACAGACACATACACAAACACAGTCAGACACACACACACACATTAACTTTTTTTTTAAATTTAAATCCCCCCCAACCTCCTTACCTTTGGGAGTGCTGGGAGGGGAGTCTCTCTCCCTGGTGGTCCAGTGGTTGAGGAAAAGGAGCGGCGAGGGAGCGAGCTTTTTTGAGTGAGTTTCTGGTTAGCTCCCTCGCCGGCCAGTGAGTAAGGCTGGCTGTCGGAAGATGACGCCATCTTCCTCGCTCCCAGCCTCACTCTGGGCGCGGCAGGGAGCTGAGCAGTCAGCTCATAGGAAGAGCTCCCTCGCCAGCCGCCCGCCTGCCAGCGCCGCCCGCTCGGGATGTCAGTTAGCCGCAAGGCTAACTAGGCATTTGCCCTGGGCATTTGGGGGGCGGCATTTTTTGCCGCCCCCTGAAAAATGCCGCCCAAGGCAAATGCCTTGTTTGCCTCGCGGCTAATACGCCCCTGCCCCTGTTCCCTCAACCCTGAAATGTAAAACATTGTAGTTTTATAGAAACTGCAATGTTTACATTGCATAGTTAAGTCAGCCTCTTCGAGGCGCTTCCATGATTCACGCAGAGTTTAACTCCGTGAGAAGACGGAAAATGTCTTCACGCCAGTAAATTTATCTTGCATGAGGATGTTCAGCATCTTGAAAATCCACATAGGAAAACACTGATTCAATGATTTCCTATGGGGAACGCCGTAATGTGCAAGTGGCACTCACTGCGCATGCGCATTAACACCTCCTTTGCCATGACATTGCGGTGATAAATCAGGTATGATGGGGTGGGACAGCGGAGACAGAGGAACACTATAGTGTTCCTTTAAGTTTAATTACATGCTGAGTTAATAGTTTACCAACACCCTTCCATCATTCAATCATTACCCAAGTCCAATGATCACTTTAAGATTAATAGCTTATGATCAATGAAATAATACATGCAAGTTAGAGGGAAGGGTTGTGCTTTCTAAAGGAACAGGCACAGGTTGCCGAAAGACATGAAATTTCTCTCCTCTTCACAAATCATACTGAGGCCTGTCATCTATCCTTTGGCCTTACAGAGGTTCAGTGCAGGGATATAACAGCATTACCCAACTTTTTACTTCAGTAGATCCCATCAAATAGAGTAGTGGATAGTTACAGCAAGGACAGTGACGACTGTTGAATTTGAATAGCACAAGGAATGCATAGTCTAGGGAAGAGTGTTTAGTTTGAGAGGCCAGAACACCCAAAATAGAGGCATATATTGATATGGGATGATAAATAAATCTGCCGATGGATATTGGCGTGGGAGAATATGGTTTGGAGTTTAGTATGGCTGGTGCATAAAAGTTGCTTGCGTATAGTATAGGGAGAAATAACATACCTACATACGCTCTGCCCAGATTAAGTTATTTTGTTCATAAATTTGTAATTCCTTTACAAAGTGAAAGACAATTGGGGTATATGCTTAAAAGGTTACATCAAGCACAATGACCAGTTTAGTGGTTTGCAGTGGTCATGGTGCATTGAGTCTGTATGTGCAGCATTTCACTTTGAAAAATTGCACAGAGATTATCCCCATTGCTCTGGGTGGTGTAACTCCCCTCAGTCTGTTCTCCCTGACTTAATCCTCCTTCCCCCCTTCTGGTCAGGGGGAGTGATATTAGCCAAGGGGGATTAGGCTGAGGAAGATGTTGGCTTGATGAAAGCTCGAGATATGAACTGAAACGTTGATTGTTTCAACAGTTTAGACATTAATGGCCGTGTGTTGAGTTATTTTGAGGGGACAGGAAATTTATTCTGTTATACAGGCTGTACACTTACTACTTCACATTTTAGCAGAGTGTCATTTCTTCAGTATTGTCACATGAAAAGATATAAGAAAATATTTACAAAAATGTGAGGGGTGTACTCACTTTTGTGAGATACTGTATATATGATATTAACACTGCTCCAAAAAATAAATGGAACACTTAACAAAATGTAACTCCAAGTCAATCACACTTTTGTGAAATCAAACTGTCCACTTAGAAAGCAACACTGAGTGACAATCAATTTCACATGCTGTGCAAATGGAATAGACAACAGGTGGAAATTATAGGCAATTAGCAAGATACCCCCAATAAAGGAGTGGTTCTACAGGAGGTGACCACCGACCACTTCTCAGTTCCTATGCTTCTTGGCTGATGTTTTGGTCACTTGTGAATGCTGGTGGTGCTTTCACTCTAGTGGTAGCATGAGACGGAGTTTACAACCCACACAAGTGGCTCAGGTAGTGCAGCTCATCCAGGATGGCACATCAATGCGAGCTGTGGCAAGAAGGTTTGCTGTGTCTGTCAGCGTAGTGTCCAGAGCATGGAGGCGCTACCAGGAGACAGGCCAGTATATCAGGAGAAGTGGAGGAAGCCGTAGGAGGGCAACAACCCAGCAGCAGGACCGCTAACTCCGCCTTTGTGCAAGGAGGAACAGGAGGAGCACTGCCAGAGCCCTGCAAAATGACCTGTGCATGTGTCTGCTCAAACGGTCAGAAACAGACTGCATGAGGGTGGTATGAGGGCCCGACGTCCACAGGTGGGGGTTGTGCTTATAACCCAACGCCGTGCAGGACATTTGGCATTTGCCAGAGAACACCAAGATTGGCAAATTCGCCACTGGTGCCTTGTGCTCTTCACAGATGAAAGCAGGTTCACACTGAGCACATGTGACAGACGTGACCGTGTCTGGAGACGCCGTGGAGAACGTTCTGCTGCCTGCAACATCCTCCAGCATTACCAGTTTGGCAGTGGGTCAGTAATGGTGTGGGGTGGCATTTCTTTGGGGAGCCGCACAGCCCTCCATGTGCTTGCCAGAGGTAGCATGACTGCCATTAGGTACCGAGATGAGATCCTCAGACCCCTTGGGAGACCATATGCTTGTGCGGTTGGCCCTGGGTTCCTCCTATTGTAAGACAATGCTAGACCTCATGTGGCTGGAGTGTGTCAGCAGTTCCTGCAAGTTGAAGGCATTGATGCTATGGACTGGCCCGCCCGTTCCCCAGACCTGAATCCAATTGAGCACATCTGGAACATCAGGTCTCGCTCCATCCACCAACATCATGTTGCACCGACTATCCAGGAGTTGGCAGATGCTTTAGTCCAGGTCTGGGAGGAGATCCCTGAGGAGACCATCCGCCACCTCATCAGGCAAAATTTAAGGGATACTCCAACCACCAAAACAATGTTAGCTTAATGAAGCTGTTTTAGTGTATACACCATGCCCATGCAGTCTCAGTGCAAATCTTACTGCCCTTTAAAAGTAGTTTAATCCCTTGCTTCTGTTTATGCAGCCCAGGCACACCTCCCCGTGACTCACACATTCTCAAAAAAAAAAAAAAAAAAAAAGGTTTAATTTCCAACCAGATGTGACAGTATAGTGTGTTTACTTGAGAAGTTTATCTCCTATTCTGTTAATTGAACTTTAATTACACACAGAAGGTTGCTCCAGGCAATAAGAAATTCTAAATTAAACAATCTTTGCAATAAATTAAGTTTAAACATTTTCTCTCTCTTAACAAGAAATGTTAACCATGTAAATGACGTGCAGTAGAGGTCTGACTAAGGCTGCATAAACAAGTTATTTAACTCCTAAATGGCAGATAGCAGGGAGACTGCATGGGCATGATCTATACAACAAAACCACTCCATTAAAAGGACACTCCTCTGCCCAAATACAAAATAAATTTAGAAAACACTGTTTAGAAGATATACCCCAAATTAAAACTTGCATTATTTGAGTATGCATTTTATTCATTGGGGGTATATTTAAAAATAGCTTGCAAAAGCTGCAGTTCTCTTGCCAGCTGCCCTCCGCTTCTAGTGCCGTCCAATCATAGACTTCCCAATGCAGATCAATAAGAAGTCTTTGCAAGGCAGGTACTATTAGCAATTGTCTGCCTGTTGACTTTCGCTTGCCAAACCAGGAAGTAACAGGACTGGTTGTCTGCTTGAAAGCCAAGGGGGGTTTAGCCAGGTTAATTTATGCAAGTGTCAAATTCTGCTCTTTTGAGAAAATGAAAAAAATAAAAACTCTTCACACACACAAAACGTTTCAGCAAATTAAGTGCTTTTGGGGTCTGGAGTGTTCCTTTAAGCTACAGCTGTTTTGATGCTTACAGGTTCCTGCATTCTAACAGAAATCTAGAATGTGACGGCAGATAAGAACCATTTGGCCTATCTAGTCTGCCCAATTTTCTAAATACTTTCATTAGTCCCTGACCTTATCTTATAGTTAGGATAGCCTTATGCCTATCCAACAAATGCTTAAACTCCTCTACTGTGTTAACCTCTACCACTTCATCTGGAAGGCTATTCCATGCATCCACTACTCTCTCAGTAAAGTAATACTTCCTGATATTATTTTGAAACCTTTGCCCCTCTAATTCAAGACTATGTCCTCTTGTTTTGGTAGTTTTTCTTATTTTAAATATAGTCTCCTCCTTTACTGTGTTGATCCCCTTTATGCATTTAAATGTTTCTATCATATCCCACCGTCTCATCTTTCCTCCAAGCTATACATGTTAAGATCCTTTAACCTTTCCATGTAAGTTTTATCCTGCAATCCATGAACCAGTTTAGTAGCCCTTCTCTGAACTCTCTCTAAAGTATCAATACGGTCTCCAGTACTGCGTGCAATACTCCAAGTGTTCTCACCAGTGTTCTGTACAATGGCATGAGCCTATCTTGTCTGCCTATCTTTAAGACATCAGAAATAATCACCACTAAATCCATTTCCTCAGATGTTGAAGTTAGGACTCTATCAAATATTCTGTACTCTGCCCTTGGGTTTTTACGTCCAAAATGCATTATCTTATCCACATTAAATGTCAGTTGCCACAGCTCTGACCATTTTTCTAGTTTACCTAATCATTTGCCATTTGGCTTATCCCTCCTGGAATATCAACCCTATTACATATATTAGTATCTTCAGCAAAAAGACATACCTTACCATTTAGACCTTCTGCAATATCCCTTATAAAAATATTAAAGAGAATGGGTCCAAGTACAGATCCCTTAGGTACCCCACTGGTGACAAGCCCATGCTTCAAATATACTCCATTTATTACAACCCTCGGTTGCCTGTCATCATCCACTGCCTTATCCATTCAGCAACATTTGAATCCAAACTTAAAGATTGCAGTTTATTGACAAGCCTTCCATTTGCGACAGTGTCAAAAGCCTTACAGAAATCTAGGTAAGCTATGTCTACTGCACCATCCTGATCTATTATTTTAGTTACCCAAACAAAAAAATCAATAAGATTAGTTTGGCATGATCTCCCTGAAGTAAACCCATGTTGTCTCTGATCCTGAAATTCATGTGAATTTAGATGTTCAACAATCCTATCTTTAACATGGTTTCCATTACTTTCCCCACTACTGAAGTAAGGCTTACTGGCCTATAGTTGCCTGACTCCTCCCTACTACCTTTCTTGTGAATGGGCACAACATTTGCTAACTTCCAAACTTCTGGGACTACTCCTGTTAACAATGATTGGTTAAATAAATATGTTAATGGTTTTGCTAGTACACCACTAAGCTTTTTTAATTACTTTGGGTGTATTCCATCAGGTCCCATTGACTTATTTGTCTTTACTTTTTACAGTTGAAATAGAACCTCTTCCTCTGTAAACTCACATGTAACAAATTACTCATTTGTCCTTTTTCCTAACTGAGGCCCCTTTCCTTCATTTTCATGTGTAAATATTGAACAAAAAATATTAATTGAGGCAGTCAGCTAGACCTTTATCCTCTTCTACATACCTTCCTTCTTTTGTTTTTAATCTAACTAATCCTTGTTTTACTTTCCTTTTCTCATTTATGCATCTAAAAAAATGTTCTGTCCCCTTTTTTTACTGACTGTGCTATTTTCTCTTCTGTGTTTTATTTGGAAGCTCTTATAACTTGCTTAGCCTCTTTCTGCCTAATCTTATAGATCATTCTGTCTTCTTCACTCTGCTTTTTTTTTTATAATTACTAAATGCTAACTTTTAGTTTTTACTATATTGGCCACATCTGCGGAGTACCACAGTGGTTTCTTGAATTTTTTGCATTTACTGACAAACCTAATGCAATTTTCTGTTGCCTTCAGCAGTGTAACTTAAATATCCCATTTCTCTTGGACTCCATTTAAATTGCTCCAGTCTGATAATGACACATTCTAATTTTAGATAAGTCTGCTTTTCTAAAGTCTAAAACTTTTGTTTTTGTGTGGTGTGACTCAGGCACTGTTCTTATATTAAACCACACTGACTGATGATCATTGGATCCTAAACTTTCACCTACACTACACTAATATCTGATACCAAATCTCCATTTGTTAACACTAAATCTAGTATGGCCTTTTTACGAGTTGGCTCCTCAACGACTTGTTTTAGAGACAATCCCAATAGGGAGTTTAGAATATGTGTTCTCCTGTCACAAATCGCTATTTTGGCTTTCCAAATTCACATCAGGAAGATTAAAGTCACCCATGATAACTTCCCCCTTCATTGTCATTTTAGCTATTTCCACAACTAGTAGATTATCTAACTCTTCTATTTGTCCTGGGTGCCTATAAATCACACCTACACGAGTTACTGTGCGATTACCAAATTCTAACGTAACCCAAACGGACTCTATGTTTGTCTCACTAACTTTTATTAGGCCAGATTTTATGCTATCCTTTACATACAGGGCCACCCATCCCCCTTTCTTGCCTTCTCTGTCTTTTCTATATAAAGAGTACCCTGGTATTGCTATGTCCCAGTCATTTTTCTCATTGTACCATGTCTTTGTAACAGCGACTAAATCTCCATTATCAGTTGCCATTATAGCCACAAGTTCATGAATCTTACTCCCTAAACTGCGAGCATTTGTAGACTAATCATTTTTTAACACACTTGCTACAGGCACCTTCTGTCCTTGTTTTGGGGACAATTGGATTGATGTTTTATCACCCTTTTGCCCCCCCTCCTAGTTTAAATACATCCTAGCAAAACCTCTGAACTGCTCCCTGAGAACATTTGTTCCCTTTTGAGAAAGATGTAAACCATCTTTTTTCTACAATTTATTTTCATTCCAAACAGAGCTTCCATAAGAAATTAAGCCAAATCCTTGCTCCCGACACCATTCACCAAGCCACAAATTAAAGTCCCTAATACGCATCCGCCTGCCATTCTGAGTGTTATGCACAGGCAGAACTTCAGAGAATGACCGTGTGGAAGCAACCTGCCGTATATCATTGGCAAAAACACAAAAAAACTTCCTTTACCTCTGAAACCTCATTGCAAGCCAAGTCATATGTCCCTAGATGGACAAGTACATCCAATTCCCCTTCCTGCTTTGCTCTCTTAACAATATTACAAATACGTCTCCTGTCTCTGTGAGCAGTTACTCCGGGAAGACACCTCACAAGACCTGTGTGACGAAGTGCCCTTCGCCACTTGTGCCCGGAGAGGACTAATTACCAGCCTCTTGCCATATGACTGTGGTCCCTGGGAGATTTTGCCCGTTAGAAACACCATTTGGACTTATTGGTGTTTTAAAAGACTGTTCTGGCCCTTTAAATGGTACTGGCACAGTTCTGCAACTTCCAATAACTGTTATATATTCAAACACTGACTGAACTTAACTGTCATTTTGTTTTCCTCTGAGGAGGAGTTGTTTTGCTGCATGAGTGCTGTTGCTTTTGTGTGCTCATTAAACAGACCTGCTTGAAGCCTTGGCTCATGCACCATGCAGTGCTGATGGTGTCGGAGTGCTTGGAGTCCTCGGCTAGCATTAGAAGCATCGATTGGCGGAGGTACTCGGTCGGAGTGCCAGGGGGTCCATCACAACCACCATTGTCCATATCCACACCTCTTATGATAGAATCCCCCAACAACAACTGCTTTCTTTTAGGCCTCACCATAGTCTTTAAGCCGGTCACCATAATACCACTACACTTGGTGCTTGAGCCTGTCTCCACAACACCACTACCCTCAGTGCCTGAGCCTGTCTCCATAACACCATTACACTCTGAAAGTGCTGAAAATTAATTATGTAGAGCAACAGACTCTGCAATAAGTCTACCAGATCCTACAGTAATACATCTGCCATTCCTAGTACATCTCAGCGGCCGTGGCTTTGCAGTAGTTCCAGCCTGAGTTTGTTTACCAGATAATTTACAAATCTCAGACTTCAAAAATACAATCTCCTGACGCAATAGAGAGAACTGTCTACAGATTAGACAGCATCCAGATCTCTAAAAAGTGGAACGTGAAACAAATGCATAACAACTATTACACTGAACTAAGTCTGCCATTTTAATGAGGTGAATAATTTAAATCAAACAAATCTTTAATTTTTTTTGTCCTCCTGAATACCTCAGATTACCTCCAGTTTATCTCCAGAATATCTCCAGTAACACACTTTGAAGCAGCACTTAGATGTAGCAGCCACGCTAATGACCACAACCCTTATATAACTCCTAAAATCACCACCCACTAGGAATGTAGTAGTTTAAACTCACAATTTGCATAAGGACATCCAGCATCTCCAAAATTTTCCTAGTAAAGCATTCATTACATTTTTTTCCTCTGGGGATGCTCGAACGCATGCACAGCGCATGCGCATTGGGTTCCTCCATTGGCGTGCCGTCGCTGTAGGAGACTCGAACGAGGCAAGTGCTCAAAGGGTTTTTAACCTCAAATGACCAGGTAGAATGGGTTGACACTATAGTGTTAAGAATACAGTTTTGTATTCCCAATGCTATAGTGTTCCTTTAAAGCGGACCGGTCATGCCGAACTTACCTTTCCCCAATCGCTTCCTCTTCTCTCCCTCTCTCAAGATCTGTTCTTCATTTCTTCCTGTCTACTCTAGTTTTCTTTAAAACATAAGAAAAAGTAGGGACTATTTTGTCTTTCCCCCCCCTTGAGCCCGGCAGGAGGGGGCCATGAGGGTGGGGGGGACCTATTAACACTATAGTGGTCCTTTAACCACCTAGTATGCAGGTAGTTATGACAAAAAATGAAATGGTGACACTTTATTAATAGTTTTTCAAGTTATTATGAATATCAATGTATGCATTGTGTAAACCATATTGGTAGCAAATGCATACTGTAATTTTATTCTCATTTTTATCTTCCCTCTAAATCATGGGTTGTCCAATACACAACCCACAAGCCGGTCAGAGCATTGACGCGGATCATAGCAAGGCTCAGAGGAGCTCGCGAGAGGATGCAGGCAGAGTTCCTGAATACCACCAGGCTTGCAGTATCCCACCTCCCTGAGAAAGAGATAAGGGACGGGAGACAAAGTTTTGTTCCTTTTTATATAATAAAAAAAAGAAAATATGCACATTTGCTCCCACCACCCCACACAATATACAGTTGTATTTAGATATATTCATGGAAAATCAGGTTGATTTTTATCAAAATTCACAGACTTTCAGCTATCTGCAATGAACTAATCAAACAAAAGCAATTGAAATCACTCAACACGACAAATGCGTCAAGTGGTTTCCCCAAATTCAACTGAAAATGCAAACTTATATTGACTTCTCCTGTCTCAAAATGATTCCATACACTGAATAGAATCCCTCACAACAGTACAAATAAGCAAAACAGATGTTGTCTCAAGCACACCTGATGCAATCAAGGGCTTCATTAGTTGCACCAGGTGTTCTTGAACTAGAAAACTTGAAATATTTGAACCGGCTAGGGGTTTGTTAAGTGTCACATTTGACTGCATGTTAGAAATATGGTCAAAAGAATGGTCCATAAAGTTAACTGAAGAGATCATTGCCCTTCCAAACAAGGAACAGGATACAAAAAGATAGCAAAGGTGCTCTTTCTCACCCAGCTCGGCAAGATGGCAGTCGGCAAAAATAAGCGGCTGACCAAAGGTGGCAAAAAAGGTGCCAAGAAGAAGATTGTTGACCCGTTCTCCAAAAAAGATTGGTATGATGTTAAGGCACCAGCAATGTTCAACATTCGTAACCTGGGGAAGACTCTGGTCACCAGAACACAGGGAACCAAAATTGCCTCTGATGGGCTCAAGGGTCGTGTCTTTGAGGTGAGCCTTGCTGACCTGCAAAATGATGAAGTAGCTTTCCGTAAATTCAAGCTGATTACTGAAGATATCCAGGGCAAGAACTGTCTAACCAACTTCCATGGCATGGATCTGACCCATGACAAAATGTGCTCCATGGTCAAGAAGTGGCAGACAATGACTGAGGCCCATGTTGATGTGAAAACCACAGATGGCTATCTGCTCCGCCTGTTCTGTGTGGGATTTACCAAAAAGCGTAATAATCAGATCAGGAAGACATCCTATGCCCAACATCAGCAGGTCCGTTAGATCCGCAAGAAGATGATGGAAATCATGACTCGTTAAGTGCAGATAAATGACCTGAAGGAAGTTGTTAAACTGATTCCAGACAGCATAGGCAAAGACATTGAAAAGGCCTGCCAGTCAATCTATCCTCTACATGATGTCTATGTAAGCAAAGTGAAGATGCTGAAAAAGCCCAAGTTTGAGCTGGGCAAACTAATGGAACTGCATGGAGAAGGTGGTAGTGCTGGCAAACCTTCTGGCGATGAGACTGGCGCTAAAGTGGAGCGGGCTGATGGTTATGAACCCCCAGTACAGGAATCTGTTTAAGATGGTTAAACTGAATTTGGCCCTGTAAAATAAACACATGTTCATAAAAAAAAAAAAAAAAAAAAAAGATAGCAAAGGCACTGAATGTTCACAGAGACACCGTTGGAAGCATTGTTCGCAAGTTCAAAGTATCATCGGTATGAAGATCATAAAAAATATAAAAGAGACAGCAATGTTCTAGAATGATAGTAGGGACTAGTGTATAAAACCTGGAAGCAAAACTAAGCTTGTAAAGAGGAGAAAATTACAAAAATAGCAAGTCACATACCCTCAGCCATTTTCAATCATTTTGGGCCTGTCACGTAACCGTGCGCAATGAGACATGGGAAATGTAAAGCAGCTGGGGTCTGGTTGCATCCAGAGACTACATGAAAGAAGGAAGCTTCTTCCAAAAGGGGATGGGAGCTAGTAATGAATATCCTCCTATGAGAAAATAGAGGATATGGAGCATTTAGACTCCACATGGTGACGGCCATGTTTTTGGAGTCTTTACTAAGGAAACCCTTTGGGAACTTGGTAATTAAAGGGGAAAGCATAATTTTAATAATAAAATATGTAAAAAAGGCTATATTGGCAAATAAATGGATGTGAATAATACAAACAATAGTATAAATCATAAAATAATCTATCCTTTTCTCTTTCTTACTTATACTCTGATTAACCCTCTATATAGGGTAAATGGAAGCCAAAGTGCTGAAAGTTACATAACACTTACAAACTCATTATGATGACCCTGGGAGTATAGACGGTATGGTCTCAATGAGCGATCGGGACATAGGGGTCACACAGACTTACAATTGCTACAGTTCGACAACTAAGACGGAGCTTTCCCTAATAGTGAGCTTTATGGCATGGGCATAAGATATTGAGCACAAGGGAACGCCACACAAACACATATAGGACCCCAATCTCTGAAACTGCTATGTTTACAGCTGCAGGGTTAACACTAGATGGACCTGGCACCCAGACCACTTCATTGAGATGAAGTGGTCTCGGTGCCTATAGTGGACCTTTAATTTTATCACTGATTTTTATCCACCCTGCCCAAAAATAGCCCCCACAATTCCTGTAAACTCCATATTTGTAGACTTTATGGCTATGACCAGGTAAATCCACAGATGGCACAAACTGGTAAGAGTAGGGTTAAATTCATGCTCACACAGTTAGACCCAAGTATCTGTTAACTGGAACCACAATTAGTGGCCCCTGACTAACTGGTGAACTGTATGCAGAATTCAAAGTGAGCACTGCATAAAGCCATTTACATCTATTGAGCTCTTGATACACATCCCCATGCCATTATAATTGGTGCTAGGCTTTGCCAGTTGCCCAGCACCGACCACAGGATAGGCATAGGATTAGGGTGAGGTTTAATTTTGATCCTTTGCGAAGGTATACACATGAAGTATTGCTGAATATAATCAAGGGAGTTTTATTACAATGGCAATTAAAAAACATGAGCAGCAAAAACACAATGTGCATGAAAAATAAATAGGACATAAAATAAATATTACAAAGTTTAAAAAAAAAAAATAGTGAAAAAAAACAGCATCTCAATAAAGCTCAAAATAGATCATGTGAGAGTCCCCATGATGTCCACATTTGTAAGTTGCATGCATTTATGGAGTTATTTAAAAGGACACTCCAGATGCCAAAAGCGCTTCAGCTTGCTTTAGTGTTTTATATGTGAAGAGTGTGTCTTCTATTTTCTCATTTTCCAAAAAGTGAAGGTTTCAATATAAATTGGCACCTTTTACAAAATTACACAAATATAAGAACTCTGAGAACGGACAAAAACTTACAGGAACTCAGTAGCTTGCCCTTTGGTAAATCCCCGCTCAGGTCTCAAAAAGGTTTTTGCTCACTTGTGCCATTACAGAGAGTACCAGTTCCAAGACATTTTAGACTAATCACACCCATAAGAGCAGTTCTGTACCAAAATGCCAGCAACTTCTCTCTGCACAAGTGATATGGCAACTCCAGACGATTGTTTGGGCCTTGTCAACGAAGTGTAGCCAATATCCCCCCCCCTTCATTTTCTTCTACCAGGACCAGGAAATGCTCTCACTGAGAAAAAAGAGCTAATTTAACAATGAAATTGGCACATTTATAAATGAGGATTTTAAAGGGATACTCCGCAGTTATATAGCAATTATGCAAGCGCTTTATGGGTGTGGAGTGCTCCTTTAAACTCCCCTGGCTATCAATCAGACAACTGGTCCTGTTAATACCTGGTTTAATTGGCTCAGTGGAGCTAGACTCAAGAGACAGGCAATTGCTCAGAGCACCTGCCTTTCAAAGACATCTCATTGAGGAAGTCTGTGATTGGACAGCCATAGAAAAATCTGAGCAGGGTTAGAAAAGGAGTGCTTACAAAAGCTTCAGACAAGAAATCTGCAGCTTTGCAAGCAGTTTTCACACATACGTGAAATGAAAAAAAAATGCATAATTAAATGCATACATGTTTTCATTGCGGGTATATTTACTAAACACTGATTTTTATGTTGTTTCGTAGGGATTTTAGATTGCTCGTGTTCAATTTGCTGTTTTTTTTTTTTTTAACTTCACTAGGCAGGCTATAAATAGTTTTTTGTTTTGTTTTTTTTACAGTAACACACAGGACATCTGTTAAAAAAAAATAAAAAAGTGCAAAATTACAAAAATAACAACGCTACAATAAATTTCCATTATAAACTTTGAAAGACATTGGTGCTGAAATGACTCTATAATGAGGTTCAAAATATACCATATTAGATATGGTGTCTATTTTCACAAATTGTATTCATTTTAAACTGTCAAACTACAACAATGGCACAATTCACAGTTGCACATATCAGATTGGAAAAATGCCCAGAAAAAAAAATGGTGGCACATTAAGGCATAATATACACCATGTGAGATAAACTGGAGTGACTAATTTCACAAACTGTAGGTTTTTGCAGGGTAATTTGAACAGGCAAACTGCTATAATGCTCCAAAATGAGATATAGGCCATCAAATCCATCTATGAAAATTCTAACCGTAAAAACAGAAATGAGCATTTATATTGCATTGTAGCTTCACACGATAGTGGCAAAGGCATACATTGGGGGTATTATTGTACTCAGAAGTTGTAGGTGATCATAATCAGGGTTTTTCTACAGGATTGTGTTTGTAAAAAACAAACAAAAACAATTTACTGCAATTTTTAGCAGACAGAAGCAGACTGAAGAAGCCTTGGAGAGGTGAAAAGCGTAAAGTGAGACTAAGTACTGCTTTTATAGTTTTTTTGGTAAATAAAGCGTTTATTTTACACATATATACACCTTTTTATTTATCCACCAACTGCTTCCTGGTACCATCATATCCTTAGGTGGAGATTATACCACCCTTGCTGTTTATACTAGAGCAGATTCTGCTCTAGTAAATGTAAGTACATTACTTTATTTATACATTTGATTTTCCATCAGTACTTACTTCACCATTGGAGTTTCTTTTTCCTGTATTTACCTCTACATATGTCAAGGACACATGACATGTCATGATTCCCTTTTATTCCAGAAGTTTGGTCCTTAAGGGGTTAAAGCATCTGTGGTGACTACATCAATATATATTCTTAGACAGGGATTGTTCTGTCCATGCGCAATACAGCAGCGTTCTGAGCTAGCTCAAAAAAATGTGAGTAGAAGTGACTCAAGATTACCTACCACATATACATGGTACATACTGTAACTCACTATTATGTTGTCTTTATTTCTTTATCTTTGAGGTCAATGGTGTATAACTCCTTGAAGACCTATGTACGTATAATATTCTGTACATGCTGACTGCAGGAATGTCCAAAGAGCTGTTGCCCGTGAATTGAATGTTTATTTTTCTACCATAAGCAGTCTCCAAAGACATTTCAGGGAATTTGGCAGTACATCCAACAGGCATCACAACCGCAGACCACGCGTAACTACACCTGCCCAGGACCTCCACATCCAGCATCTTCACCTCCAAGACTGTCTGAGACCAACATTGAGCATGTTTGGGATGCTCTGGATTGCGTATACGACAGCGTGTTCCAGGTCCTGTTAATATCCAGCAACTTTGCACAGTTATTGAAGAGGAGTGGACCAACATTCCACAGATCACAATCAACAACCTGATCAACTCTATACTAAGGAGATGTGTTGCACTGTGTGAGGCAAATGGTGGTCACACCAGATAGTGACTGGTACAGTAAAACTGCACATTTGCAGCCTAAGGCACACCTGTGCAATAATCATGCTGTCTAATCAGCATCTTTATATGCCACACCTGTGAGGTGGATGGATTATTTCAGCAAAGGAGAAGTGCTCACTAGATTTAGACAGATTTGTGAATATTTGAGAGAAATAGGCCTTTTGTGTACATAGAAAAAGTGTTAGATCTTTGAGTTTAGCATATATATATATATATATATATATATATAAAAGCCCCAAGTGCTCCTATCACAACTGGGACTACTACTGCCTTCAATTTCCAATATAATGAAATATATCATATAATGTAACTAAACCCCCATTATTTTTGCCTAGATTAAGTGTTTTAAAAACAAACAAATAAAATCTTTCAACATTGAAGTTGCTGTTTAGTGGATAGGTGAGTGCGCTGGATCTTGTGTATTGTATATTTACACAATTTGGCACCCAGCTGCACCCCCATATGCATGGTCAGGTGAGTGCAGCCAATCCCCCCTTGTTATATATATATATATATATATATATATATATATATATATATATATATATATAAAAATCAATAAACGGAGCACACCAGGACTTCAGTAAAGTGCAAAAAGTATTTACTGTATCCAAAACATGATACAAATTCTGTGTAAAGAGAATCAACGTTTCGACCCTGCCGGGGTCTTTATCAAGATCACCCCGGCAGGGTCGAAACGTTGATTCTCTTTACACAGAATTTGTATCATGTTTTGGATACAGTAAATACTTTTTGCACTTTACTGAAGTCCTGGTGTGCTCCCTTTATTGATTTTTATATATATTGGAACGCGGGATTGCACCTAGGCATTTGAGCCTTTACTAGAAGGATTTTTGGGAGGAGTGCCTTGCCCATTCATTTTTTGTATATATATATATATATATATATATATATATATATATATATATATATATATATATATATATATATATATATATATATATATATATATATATATATAAGGCCATTAGGCCTGAATTTGTGGGAGGAGTAAGTCCCCTACTTACCGCTGCCGCTCAGCTGATTGTCCTTAGCAACCAGCACTTCCGGTCCAGCTTCCCGCCAGAACTGTACCTGTTTCCAGCAGCCAGTCGCCCTGTGCAATCCTCCGTCCGTCCGAGGTCCTTCCACTCCGTTTCCCTCCGGTCGAGGTACCCGACTTCCGGTCACGAGACCGGCGCGTTCACGTAAGCAAGGTGTGGGAATTAGCGTTCGCTATTTCCCCGCCGTTCGGGCCTAAAAACGTAGGGGTGGGCTCCCTCTTTCGCATTTTCACGAATACACGCTTTCGTTTATATCTCCATTCGCGCCAAAAAACGCACGAACGTTCGGCTCATTTCGCTATCATTTTATGCTTTTTCGTACGGAAACAACCGAATAAATATTTCATGTTTAAGCTCATTATTATCTGTATTCACTTTTCCGTTCGGTTATTTCTGCACCAACCTATTCGTATGGTCAATTCACGTACACCATCTTACTAATTTACATTCGGTTATTTCTTTTCTTTTAAGCTAAGCTTGCATAAGTTCTAATCACAGTCCTACTATTATTTATTCCTTCATATGAGTTTGCGGTTACATTATATGGTTAACTACCAGCCCTGTGTTTTTCTACCTTGTTAAACCATTTAAAGTATTTTTCTGTAATAAACATAATGTTCACCACGATTCATAACTTCATACGTGTCTAAATTCAAGCTATACCATTCTTTCCTAATAACACTCAGATAAGTCTTTTTAAACACTATTTTCAAGTTTTACCCTTTACACATAATCCGTACTATTCCTTGCACATAAATCACGCTGTCACATCTTTTGGCTTTTACAGATTGCATCGGTCTCTTGCTTTTCTGCATTAAAAGTTGTTATTTCAAGGTCCTTTTATTACAGGAACAGGTATGGTTTTTATCACCTTGAGTTATCAGGTTTTATCAATTATCTCCACACCTATTGCTAACTATGGAATTTGTCTTGGTTAAACCCTTAGATCCTTGTATTAATCTAAGCTTCCACCGTTTCTACGCAGTTAACCTGCCACGATTAAACAATCTCTGTACTTTAAACAAAGGTATAGTTCACTCTCTTTTCAATACTAGACCTCACGCGGTCTCAACTCCATTACTACCTTCCCTCAGGCTTACGCCCAGGATACGTTATCTCTTTACTACTTGTCTACACAGACTTTCGGTCATACGGCCACCAGGCTCAAGAAGACACCAAAAACCTGACCCGGTACTCAGCCATACCTTCAGGTACTTACATCCTTACTCAAGTACGTCCATTCGCTACCCCAAGGCCTCATTCTGCCTTCTCACTCATATCCAAAATCATCCCATTCCTACACCTAAACCTCCCAGATCCCTCAATGCAGGATCTCACATCGTGCCCCTTACAAACCTTCTCCCTATACTATTCATACGACATCACGATACGTATAAACACATCAAACATCTGTCTTAAACCCCCAGGATTCTTCCTCAAAAACAACATTTAAGACAGACTCTCTACACTTACCAGGAGGCTCCAGATACCATTTGCGACCAGTCAAGGTTAGTATCCACACACCATTCCAGTCCTCTAACTTTACCCTTTAGCATACTATCGAACTGGCTATATGGCACAGGCTAATGCCTTAGCCCACCCTATCAGGAAATCTGATCCCGCGAGGCCTACCACCCCCACCCCACCTCAACACGGAGGTACGGCCCCACGCCCAAATCATAGTTATAAGCCTCGCATGCCTTACTACAGGGCTCTAGTTAGGGCCTCACCTGTCACGGCCACACGTTTTGATTTCTCTTATCGTCACCGAGAGGCCAACATCCCGCCACCACGTCTGTGGCACCTACGTCATAAGCCAAATCATAGGTAGAGCCTCTCATCGCCACTTGGCATTAGCAGGGCCTCACCTATCCAGTCATTCAACAGTTAAGTTTTTCACCTCGGCATCTAGCATTAAAGTCCAGTTCTTCAAGACACACCACTCCCCATACCCCCCCCCTTTCTTACCTCACTCCCCTTCTAATATATCTTTCACATAATCATTCCTTCTTAGAATGTCCCAAGAACCAATTCCAACCGAAGAACTGACAGAAGAAGCACCATTCACGCCAATCAGACCCGTGTCTCCAGGCGAATCACTCACTCTTTCAACCCCCACGTCCTTGAGAGCATGGACTATTCCCAAAATCACAGCCGAGCTTAGGCTCAGGGGAATCCCCTTTCCGGCCACAGCTAGAAAGGCAGAACTTTACAGGCTGCTTACCCACCAAGTCCCCGAGCCTCGGCCGGGAACTAGCTCTCAAGGACAACCACCAAGTAACAGCACGGCCACCCAGGATACCCTGGCAGATATCTTGGCCAATCTACAGGCCCTCAATAGCAGGCTGTCTAAGGTGGAGAGCGCCATCTCCTCCTCAGGTACTAACACCGTAGTCCCAGTCTCTACCACGGCTGTACCTGCCATACCTTCATGTCCCTCTATACTCCCCCCTCCAGCACCTGGCACAGCCATCACACCTTTCGAGTCACCAGCACACTCCGTCCCAGATTCTATCAGGAAAGATATCCTTGACGGGAAGGATGTGTGTCTGGTGTCTTTACTCATAGCCTCTCAGGATGTACTCTAGAACAAGGCATACAATTATGGTGACATCTCTGTTGTGCTTAAAACGAGGGATCCCAGGCTTAATAAAAAATTGTCTATCCCACAGTTTGTGATAGCTTTCTGGATATACCGCAACGTCATTTGCACGGTGTATCCCCATAGGAGAGAAGAGCTAGATCTCTATCTCCACAAGGTAGTGGATCTAGGCATCAAGTACGGGGGCTCTTCCTTCTATGACTACCACAAGTCAGTCTCAGCGAAGGCGGCGACCCATCTCAAACAGTTCAACATTAGAATGAACTGGGGTCAGATGGACACTGAACTTTTCTGTCGCCACTTCGCCGGACTCAGGCCCCCGGCTTGTGCCATCTGTAATTCCACATCCCACATGGCGGACTTATGTCCCGTCGAACCAGATCCCACCACCTCCACTCTCACCCCTCACCCCACGTTCACACCTCACTCCTCTTTCACCCCTCACAAGCCAGCGGGTGGTCTCCGGGATAAGCTGGGTAGGCCCATCTCCTTTTTAGGTAAAGCACAGGTGTGCAATAATTTCAACGCAGGCTCCTGCAGTTTCAGCGCCTGTAGATTATTGCACATCTGCTCCATATGTTTCAGGGCACATACCAAGACCATGTGTCCAGCCAGGTTGTCACCAAACAAATGACTAACCGACATAAATATCGACAACCTGGTTTTTTATCTAAGGTGTCACCCCAGCAGGCACTTAGTGGATTTTCTCACCACAGGTTTCTCACAAGGGTTTCACACAGGCATAATAGCCATTCCCCCAGGTACACTAGAATGTCCTAATCTCCAGTCTGCACGTTTAGACCCAGTCGCTGTAGACACTCTCATTTCCGCAGAAACCACAAACGGTTTCATGATCGGTCCTTTCACCTCTTCACCGTTTTCCTCCTGGCGCACTAACCCTATTGGTATTGCTATTCACAAATATTCTAATTAAAAACGTCTCATTATCGATTTATCGGCACCGCACTCCTCTTTTGTTCCAAGCATAAACGCATTCATTCCAGCAGACGAATTCTCTCTGCAGTACGTCCCCATCGACGACGCCATACAGTCCATCATGACATCTGGTAATCGACCCTGGCTCAGCAAAACAGACATCACTAACGCCTTTAAATTACTGCCCATACACCCTTCACTCTGGCACTTACACGGTGTTAAATGGCGAGGGTATTATTACTTCTCAACACGACTCACTTTTGGTTCGCCGAAGCAGCCCCAAACTTTTCGACATTTTCGCAGAGTCACTATGCTGGCTGCTTCTGAACGTCATCAGGTGTCACTCCGTTATTCACTATCTAGATGACTTTCTACTGATAGAGCCAGGGTCATCAACACCCACAGCAATCAATAGTACTACCGCACTTTTTTCCACACTTGGAGTCCCTTTGTCCCCAGCCAAAACTATAGGACCCACAACAAAGTTGACCTTTTTAGGCATAGAGCTCGATTCTGTCAAACTCAGAGCTAGCCTTCCACACGACAAACTTTCACGATTGAGAGGGGAGATAGACACGTTCCTGCGGAATGACGTTTGCACCAGGAGAGAACTTCAGTCCCTTCTTGGATCTCTGAACTTCGCCATGCGCATCATTCCGCAGGGAAGGTCTTTTATTTCCAGACTTCTTTGCCTGCTCCATGGAGTCCCGGACTCCGGCACAGTTTCTTTGGACCCCCACGCCAAGGCTGACTTGGCTATGTGGGGGAAGTTTTTGAAAGACTGGAATGGTATCTCCATGTTTATCCCCCCTCTCTCCACCTCTTCACCCATCATCCACACAGACGCAGCAGCCAACACCGGTTTCGCAGCCATTTTCGGGAACCACTGGTTTAGGGGCCACTGGCCCACTGAGACGGATGCCTTGCCGGGATTCAGGGAGACCTCAGCCCTATTTGAAATTTACCCCATTGTGGCGGCCGCACACACCTGGGGTCATCTCTGGTCCGGCAAGGCAGTAAAATGCTACTCAGATAACTCGGCAGCTTGCGATATTATTAACAAAGGGCGCTCATCATCCCTGACCATCATGCGGCTGATTCGCAAGTTGACCTGGCTGGCAGCATCCAATCAGTTTCACTTAGTATGTTCTCACATCCCGGGTATTCACAACACCGCCGCTGACGCTCTTTCTCGTTCTCGATTCCAGGCATTTTCTCAGGCACTCCCAGCGGCTCACCATCAGCCATCCAGGACACCACGGTTTCACGAACTAATATTGGATTAAGCACACTCTTGCTTCACGCTAGATCACTCACTCACCAAGCATTATCACCCAACACTGCTATCACTTACAATAGGGCACTTAACATATTTAACAAATTCACTGCAGAATTCGGGCTACAAGGTGACTTTTCTATCCAAACCATGGTGTCTTTTGCCTCTTTCTGCCACCTACACCTTAATCTGTCACACAACACCATTAAACTTTACCTCACCGGGGTTCAGCACCACAGCCTCATCAATTTTCCTAACAGCACCCCCTTTTTGTCTTCATACCCCATAAAAAAGGTCTTGAAAGGTATATCAAAGGTTTCACCACCACTCGCAAGCACTAGATTACCCATAGACGGGCCTATCTTCAGGTCTCTTAGCAATCTCCTTGACACAGCCCCATTTGATAGCTACACCAATACGGTGATAAAATCTGCCATATATCTCGCTTTCTACGGTTTTCTCAGACCTAGAGAGTTCACAGTGATTTGTCAAGGAGATATCGCACGATGCCTTAAAACTTCACACCTCACCAAGGTAGAGGATCACTACCTCCTTTCTATCCCTACCACTAAAACCAACCGGTCAATACATCCTACAATAATTCCTCTCTTCCCTACTGATAATGCCTGGTGTCCGGTGAAAGTTCTCGACCAACTACGGTCAACTTTTCGCACTCACCTGCCAGACTCTCCGCTCTTAACATTACAAGGGCACCCGCTTACCACGGCTAAATTGATGTCACATGTCAGAACCCTGTTATCTAAGCTCGGACACAATCTGGCCGCATTCTCCGGGCACTCCTTCGGCATAGGAGCCGCCTCAGCAGCCTCAAGCACAAACGCACCGGTCCACATCATCAAAAGGCTCGGGCGATGGAAATCCTCCATATATAACGCATATATTCCGCAACCAGAGAAAGAGCTTCACCAAGCTTTCAGAAACTTGGTCTTGTAAAATGCAATAAAGTGTGTATTTTCTCGAATTTATCTTTTGCCCTCTTTTATTTACAGGCCCACTCGTACGTTGGTTTCGGCACACCACAACCAACTTTGCTCACAGTTACTATCCATCACGTATTTAAATTCCGAGCACAAGTAGAAAGGCCATTAGGCCTGAATTTGTGGGAGGAGTAAGTCCCCTACTTAAGCTCCCAGCTCCTACTCACCGCTGCCGCTCAGCTGATTGTCCCCACCCACCTACACCCTGTTTTAACTACATTATCCTTGGTGGGCCCTCTTTTATTCACAGGCCCACTCGTACGTTGGTTTCGGCACACCACAACCAACTTTGCTCACAGATACTATCCATTACGTATTTAAATTCCGAGCACAAATATATATATATATATATATATATATATATATATATATATATATATATATATATATATATATATACACACACACACACACACACACACACACACACACACACACACACACTTAATCCTTAGCCCTTTTCTTGTGTTCTTTTAGATTTTGAAAGGTTGAGAGGGATCCCCTTTTAGGGTTGCTGCCTTGTTGTTCATTATTTTTGGTTACTTAGCGCTGACTCATTTGTGTGTTTTTATGGACACAGACACACACAATGGTTATGTCAATATGTAAAATGATCCTATCTTTATACAAACAGACTATATGGCTGTCACTATATATAAATGAGCCTATCTTTATACATATAGAATGTGACCTTTATCGGCCATGGTGGATAAAGAGGGATGCCTTAGAGTTCTGCCACTTTGCGTCAGTAACATTGCTCCTGGAAATTGATGCATTCTGTGAGTTAGACATTACACCTTTCCTTTTCCAGCTTGAATAACTTTGATGTTACATCCCAGCTTTCGCTAAGAGACAGCGACTCCAGAGTGAGGCGCTCTACAGGTCATACCAAGTTTATGCAGTTATAACCGATTGCCATGTTATACCAAGTTTATGCATGTAAAGTTTAGTGGCATGATATTACAGATGGCACTGGCAAACTGTTTGTGGATATAGATGCATGTGGCAAGCTGTTTGGGTGTAAATATGTCACCAATACACTGTTTGGGGACAGAAATGGCATTGATAAGCTGGGTGGGAACAAAGCTTGCACTGTAAGGTTGTTTTGGGACAAAGATGGTACCGGTAACCTGTTTGATGGCAAAGATTGCTTTCATAAGTTGTTTGAGGCCAGAGATGAAAAGGTGGAGCTCAGGGGGGCGGGGCCTGGCTGCTGACTGAACAGGACGCAGGGTGAGGGAGCTCCTCAACCCTAAAGCATATATATGCTAAAAACACGACAATCTGCCCCACAATCTCACCCAACAAGGATATACCTTGATTCGGAAGCAAACAGGCAGCATTGGTGTGAAAACCCGATGGCAAAACGGTGGGGGTCATCCCGGTCCCCGCTGGGCCACATGCTAAGGTCCTCCCGGGTCACTGTGAGCTGCCCACATGACAAACAAAATGCCGTGCAGAGACACCCAAGATGGCGGATGCGCCTATGACTCAAACGTGGATGCAACATCCAGCCGACCTTACTGAAGCACTAGGTCAATTTGAAGCACGACTAGATGCAGCCTTCGGAAAATTCTGGGCCAACCTAATTGAGCTGATGAACCGAGTGCTTCCTGCGGCGCTGCCACGGGTGAGACAGCAGACACTAAATGAGAAGAGGCAAGTGAGACCCCCCCAAAGGCATACCGACCGCACTAAAGACACACCACGCTACATTACGCCTTCCTGGGCCTAGAGTCACCTGGGGAATACCCCCAAAGCACAGACCACGCATGCAGGAGGGAACAACGAGCCGAAGCCAACGTGGTACAGCTCCTGGTAACTTCCCGGCTGGGAACAACTTGGACTCAAAGAAGGCCCAAGTTTGTGGCAACAAGGTGCAGGCTCTGGAACAGGCCTGGGGCCTGGGGAGTACTTCGCTCTCGACCAACAGCGTGGCTTGCTGCAGGGGACATTGCACGTATGTAAGGCAGATGCCCAACCAGGGAATCGGCTAACTTCATGACTCTGGGAGATGGCTGCAGGCCAAGATCAGTCCCCAGACAGGGACTCTGACTCAAGACTGCTGACCCAGCGGTATCAAAGCGTATAAAAGCGTATATGTTTTATTTTATTTTAGGCTTGTTGCCATCTATGCTACCTATCTCTTAAATGCCATAACTAGTAGCCAACTAGCAAGCTAACGTATCAACAGTAAATACTCGAGACTTAAAAACAAAAAAATGTGCTGAAACTGCATGCCACAAAATGTTTAAAATGTGTACTTCTCTTTGCTTGCATCTGCTGTTGTGGCAGTACAAGCGTGTTTGTTTAACTATGCACTGGAAAAATATTAAATAAAAAAATAAAAAAAGAATGAAATTACATATGAATATATAATTTTAATAAAAATTTGTTTCAATAAAAAAAAGAAAAAGGGGCGTGGCCAGGAAGCCGGAGGACATGGTCGCATGAGCGGAGAGCTCCGGATCCCGACCGGGAGATAAAGGGGGTAAGGGACCCAATACACCCAGAATGGCAGCTAAAAAACAGCGTAACACAACAGGGCAAGCCCCAGCAGTCGACACCCCGGCAGCAAAAACCTCCCTGAGAAGGTACTTCGCCGAACAGGCTGACCCGCACAGACGGGACAAAATGGCGCCCGCAGCACAAACACGCGGGAGCCAGCCATCAAGCCCGACGGCATCAGAGGGTTCCACTGAGGATCAAGAAATCCGGACCCTGCTAACACAGCTGCCCTCAAAAGCAGACCTGGCAGCGATGTTCCAGAAACTGGAGGACAGCTTCAGTGGCAGCGGACGTGCAGCAGCTTGGAGCCAGAGTACAAGAACTAGAGGAGGAGGCAGAACACATCAACAAAAGAGGGGCTGAAGCCTATGACACCCAGGAAACACATGCAGAGGCAATAAGGTACCTACAAAGGAGGCTGGACGATGTAGACAACAGGGGACGCCGAAACAACCTACGGGTGAGGGGAATCCCCGAGAGCGCCGAGGGTGTAACAGAAAACCCCATTCAGGTTCTAACCACCCTCTTTAACCGCATCCTAACCAGACCTCAAGACACAGCCATCACCTTTGACAGGGCTCACAGGGCAGCTAGGCCCAGAAACCTCCCTCCAGATAAACCGCGAGACCTCATCTGTCGCATTCACAATTTTCCCTTAAAGGAAGAAATCTTCCGTAAAGCCCGCCAAAATAAAGATCTAACGATAGACGGCCAACCGGTAACGATCTTTCAAGACCTGGCTCCATCCACGTTACAAGCAAGACGAGCCTTGCGGCCTATCACACAGGCCTTGCTAGAGAGACAAATAAAGTTCAGATGGAACTTCCCGTTTGCACTGACAGTCAACCTCCAGAACAAAACCCACACTATTACCTCACCAGAGGACGTCCCTGACTTCCAGAGGGCACTCAAACTCCCACCGTCCGAAGTGGAAGACTGGACAGGGCTGGCAACCAACCCGTCAAGACAGGCCTCACAAAAGCCCAAATGGCAAAAATCCCCGAGGAAAAGGCGCAGGCAGAACCACCCCGGTACCAACCTAAGCGCTCCAACCAGAGAAGAACCAACCTGAGAACTGTTACGGTCGTATAAGCGTACACTCATGTTCCATATGTTTCACTTATGTATATATCTGCTATCCCTCTTTCCCTCTGTCGATACTATGCCAGATATGTTTACCTTAAAAGGCCATGCCAATGCAACTAAATACTCTCTATACTATGTAATCAATGTTACACTGCTATGCTATATTATGTTTTATTTAAAAATGTCATTAGTAGCCGCTACCGGGCTCTAGGGCCCTGCATTAGGATTTTAGTAACGTTATTCAACCTTTGGGCCTCAGGAGACCGGGTCCACGGGGGTTAAACCGAGGTCGCTCTCACCGCATACCCCATAACCCCCCCGATAAGGTGGGTGAGGGGTAAGTGTATGACATTCATGATTGCCCCGCTGGAACCCCTGGATGCCCCTGGTCGGGAGATCCGACCACCACCCCCCAGAGAGGCGCCCCGACTCCACTTGTGGTCACGAAGAGCTACCCACAAGTGCAGCGCCAATCTCAACACCTGAGATGAACCTCTCATCTCAACCCTATGTAAATAGTTTTTGTTTTTCCCCAACTCCCTCCCCGGGTACCAACCCTGCCACCACAATACCACTAAGCACATCATTCACGGGTATGACCCTTGACTCATTAAATATGCTTCTACTGCTGGATCCACCACCATGATATATACAAAACTAATGTCCCTAAATGTACGGGGACTAAACTCACCTATGAAGCGCACGATGCTAGCACAAGAAATAGACAGACAGGGAGCCGAAATAATCTTCATACAGGAGACACACTTTAAGGGAGAGTTCAAACCAAAAATTCACTCCAAACGAAACAATATAGCCTATTATAGTAATAATACGCAAAAGAAAACCAGAGGGGTGGCAATATTACTAGCCTCCAATGCTGCGTTCACAGAAACGGGGGTTAAAACTGACCCTAGAGGCAGATTTGTATTTGTTAAAGGAGTATATAACGGTACCCTCATAACGCTAGCAAGCATATATGCCCCCAACGCTGACCAAGTATCCTACATACGGTCATGTTTGACTAAACTGGACGCATTTGCTGAGGGGGTAGTTTTAGTAGGCGGGGACTGGAATATGGTATTAGACCACGCATTAGATAGCTCCTCTCTATCCTCGGACCCTAAGCAACACCAAAGAACACTATTTTCGACTGCCTTACGTACTCACCAGCTCGTAGACTGCTGGCGTATACTACACCCCCAAGACAGAGACTACTCGTTTTATTCTCAGGCAGCCAAAAGCTACTCCAGAATAGACATGTTTTTACTTAGCCACAGACATCTCCCACTACTAAAAGACGCATCCATAGGCAATATCACGTGGTCTGACCACGCTCCAATTTTCCTGACGGTCACTCTCCAGAGAGAACGCAAACCCACGACACACTGGCAACTTAACGAAACCCTACTTGATGACCCCAGATTTCTAGACGACCTGCGACAGACGGCAGGAAACTATTTCTTAGAGAATGGGAATACTGAGGTATCAGACCCCTGGGTTTGGGAAGCCCATAAAGGAGTTATCAGAGGCACCCTTATCAAATGGGGCTCTAGAATCAAGAAAGAACGGACCCTCAAAATGGACTCTCTCATAGCAGACATACACTTAGCCGAGGCCACACACAAACAAGATCCCACGAATGATAACTTCCAGAAGCTAACAGCCCTACGCATAGAATTAAGATCGCTACTAACCGCAAAGGCATATAGATCCACTCAACTGACAAGGAGCACCTTTTATGCTCATGGTAACAAGAGTGGGAAACTACTAGCTAGAGCTTTGAAAGCCAAACGGCAGAGATCGTTCATAGACAAAATATCAGATGACACAGGTAGGCAACACAACACTACAGAAGATATAGCCAAGGTGTTCAACGCTTTCTACACAAACCTTTATAACCTACCCCCCCCCAAAACACAGAACCGCAACCTGAGGGAATACATCTCGGCAAACCTGCCACGCAAGATCCCAGACGACCAAATACACACATTAGATGAACCATTCACACAAACGGAACTACTCGCCACGATTAAGGCACTGCCGAAAAGTAAAAGCCCCGGCCCAGACGGACTGACCGCCAGATACTATCAAACACTCTCGCAAGAACTATCCCCCCCACTTTCTGAAAACATTAAATGGCCTAACCCAAGACACCCCCCTCCCACCCCCGATGCTACGGGCATCTATCACTATCATCCCCAAGCCGGGCAAAGACCCCACTAAATGTGGCAGTTATAGACCCATTTCACTAATAAATCTAGACCTCAAACTAATGGCAAAGATGATCGCCAACAGGCTTAAACCCCTCTTACCGCACCTAATCCACCCTGACCAAGCGGGCTTTGTGCCAGGCCGCGAAGCTAGGGATAATACCACGAAAATTCTAAATGTCATCCATGGAGCAACGGTGACTAAAACACCTACTCTGCTGATGGCTATTGACGCTGAAAAAGCCTTCGACAGGGTGGATTGGTCTTACAAACCCTGTATAGGGGACCCTCAGCCAGTGTTAGAGTAAACGGCCACCTATCGACGCCGTTTCAGATAAACAACGGTACTCGACAAGGCTGCCCCCTCTCGCCCCTGTTATTCGTCTTGGCCATGGAGCCTTTCCTGAACGCAATCAGGTCTCGCGCTGAAGTACGGGGATATAGATTTCAGGGAGGGGAGGTGAAGGTATCCGCCTTTGCGGACGATGTCCTATTCACGCTCACAGACCCGACCAAATCACTACCACACATAACAAACGAGATCGAAACCTTTGGTTCCCTCTCGAACTTTAAGATAAATGCTGACAAATGCGAAATACTGGGAATAGCTATACCACCGTACCTGAAAACACGAATTCAACAAAGACATACCTTCCCATGGACTCGGACAGGACTGACATACTTGGGGATACTACTCACCGCATCACCCATGACCTTATACAAACTAAACTATCCCCCCCTTATAGACAAGATTAAACGAGACCTCCAAAAATGGGACCAACCTTACTTCTCCCTGATGGGACGAGTCAGCATCCTGAAAATGATGATTCTCCCGAAAATGCTATACCTCTTTCAGGCCCTACCGGTCCCTCTCCCAGAGACATTCTTCAGACAGATGCGGACAATTTTCACCAAATACATCTGGGGCAACAAACCAGCAAGGATAGCTTTCACCACACTAACCTCCACCACAGACAGGGGGGGCCTGGGACTGCCACACTTATACAAATATTATGTTGCAGTTTTGCTCACCCGACTAAAGGAATGGACAGACACCAAAAGGAAAAAGTCGTGGTACACATTAGAACAGAGCTTTACACCTGTCCCCCTACACACCTTGCCGTGGCAAATCTGCAGCCTACCGAAACTCACCACGACACGACACCCACTCATACACAATGTCCTCACAATATGGAGAAGACATAAAGACCAATGGAGACTGTCACCGGGACTGTCAAGGTTCTTCCCCATAGCAGACAATCCTGATTTTCAGGGGGGTGGAGGGGGACCACTCCTTTCTCACCTTGTGGGAACGCCTACCCCGGACATAACCGAACTGATAGGGGGAGACCCACCCACGGTCAAGGCCATATATGGAGCACATAGACAAGACACATTCATTGAGGTGATAGGCAAAGCCCAACTCAGGAATTTCCTGAAAAGAACCGCTATTCCCCTCTGGAAACAGAGAGCAGACACGCCCTTTGAACACCTCTGTGGCCCAGAGGGAGACCCCAGACGCCCTTTATCTAAAGTCTACCGCATCCTCCAGAGCCCAATGGAGGAACACAAACCACTATCCTTTCAACAGAATTGGATGAAAGATCTCAGAATTCATATCTCTGACAAAGACTGGCCAGGGATCATGGAAATGGGAATCAAAACCCCAATCAGTGTAGCACACAGGGAGACATTCTATAAAAGAATCACCAGGTGGTACAGGACCCCAACCCGATTACACTCTATATGGCCATCAATCAGTAACATTTGCTGGAGATGCTCCACCGGACCGGGAACTATAGAACATATTTGGTGGAGTTGCCGAGACATTCAGAGTTTCTGGCACCTAATACTCGCCAAAATAACCAGGATACTTAAACCTCCGACCCGACTTACACCATCCCAAGTACTACTAAGCTGGCCCCGCACATTTACGGAACCCCACAAACAACAACTGCTACACCTATTACTAGGGGAAGCAAACGCCCTTATCCCGCTAAACTGGCGGAATACCAACACCCCATCCGTAGAACAGTGGGTACAAAGGGTAGAACGAACCAGAGAACTAGAAGACATCCACTGGACCTCAATAGGGAAACGACAGAAATACCTCCAGAGATGGGAGCCCTGGATAGGGTTCTGGAATACAGCCCCAGGGGAAAAGACCACCCCGCTCTCCTAGATTGACCACCTAGAGATCCAGGAAATGAGCCAATAGACACTACCGAATACATAACCAACACAAGGACCATGAATACCCACCACACCAGGCAGGTCCCCCTTTCGAACCACTTCCCAGTCCACTCCCCATTACTCCCCAACCCCTCCGACTGGTTGCTACCCCGAGTTACCTCTTAACCCCCCCATAGGTTTTAGTCAAAGACAACAGCACCATCCGCAAGACGGTACCCAAGATGATGCAATAAATCTAAAGTTAACTGTAGCCGGGTTTGTCTTAGTCTCAGGCAAGGAAGGAAGTATATTTATATGCACATATTGTTATATAACCCTGATTTGTTACTACAGAATGCTTCCCTCTTCTTTTCTGTACCCCATTACATGTCTTTCGAAATAAAGAAAAACTGAAAAAAAAAAGAAAAGGTGGAGCACAAAGAGGAAATGGTGGAGCCTATATAGAAAGAGATGGGACCAAAAGAGGAAGTGGTGGAATTTACAGAGAAAGGGGTGGATCTTAAACAGGAAGAAGTGTGGCCTTGGCAGGCAGATGTGAGGTACATTTAGATTGGGGGTGCGTAGGTTTAGTCATGCCTAGGGCAGCACAAAACCAAAATACATTACTCCTTATATTTTGTAACCTGTAATTACAAAAATTCAACCAAAATCCTACACATGATGTATTCTGTAAATCCGAACAAATAAATTTAAGTTATTTTGAATGACTTTTCTTAAGCTGCACTAATTATGTACACACTCTTCTTGGCAAATGTGTTTTACTTTTTTAAAAATATATATTTTTAAGCCCATTTTGTCCTTTAAAAATATGGTGTATAATATGTGTTGGTGCAACAAATAATAAAGATATAAATGGTGGTTGAACACAAAATGCCAAAATTGCTTGGGTCCTTAAAGGGTTACTCCAAGCACCATAACCATTTCATGGTGCCTGGAGTCTGTATGTGCAGCATTTCGCAAGAAAACGCTGCACATACAGAGTTTAACTACTCTGCTGCCAGAGATTTAAATCCACCTCCGGCAGCATTGGTGTGTCAGGCCTGTGTGTAACCTGTGGATATAAAATATATATATATATATATATTTATTTTTTTATAAATTACATAGCTGAAAAGAGACTTGAGTCCATCAAGTTCAGCCTTCCTCACATTTGTTTTTTTCTGTTGATCCAAAAGAAGGCAAAAAACCCAGTTTGAAGTAGTAGCTTTTTTTCCTGAACTGTTACATTTTGAATATGGGCACCAAAACAACTTTAGGTTAATGAAGCAGTTTTGGAGTATTGATCATGCCCCTGCAGTCTCACTGCTCAATTCTCTGCCATTTAGGAGTTCGATCTTTTTTTTATGCAGCCCTAGCCACACCTCCCTGTATGTGACTTACACAGTCCACCTAAACACTTCCTGCAAAGAGAGATCTAATGTTTATACTTAATTTATTACTGCATATTCAGTTTAATTTAGAATTTTTTATTTCCTGCTGTTAATAGCCTGCTAGACTCTGCAGGATCCTTATGTGCGTTGTTAAAGTTTAATTTACAGAGTACAGAGTTAATTTACAGAGAGGTAAAAACTTCTAAAGCAAGTTAACAACTGATTAGAAATTAATAAAAAATTGTCATGCAAGCTATGCGAGTCACAGCCAGGGGAGGTGTAGCTAGGGCTACATAAACAGAAACAAAAGTGATTTAACTCCTAACTGGCAGAAGATTGAGCAGTGAAACTGCAAGGGCATGATTTATGCACCAAAACAGCTTAGCTGAACTAAAGTTGTATTGGTGCCTACAGTGTACCTTTAAAATAAACACTTCAAACCTCAAACACATTTTCTTAAACTAATAAATTAAGAAGTACTGGCTTCTGGATAGGAGGGTACTCTTCCTGACTTTTTGTATTACCAAGCACAAAGTCAAAGGCACTGCTTTGCACAGATTCAATTACATTTTCTATGAGAAGCATTGCTAGCCCAGCAAGGCAATTGCACTCATGTGCCATGCCTCCCAGTGCTTCTCTATAGGGAGAATTGGATTGTGTGGGAAATCATCACTACTGATGATTTCCGAGAGGAGGAGTGGAGAGGCAAGGGACATTGTTGCTGGGTATGAGTGATTAACTCTTTAACCTTTTCTTACAAGAAAGGGGGAGGATGTGGGGTCCAGAACAATCCCTAACAATTTAGTGTTAGAAATAAATACATTTAATAATAATGCTCAAGTGTTTCCACACTCACATCAGTTATATCTTCAAGAATGTTATATATCTTCTCAGCCTATCACAGGTCATGTGGCTAACCCAAACCTTCCTCATACTACAGAGGCAGAAAAAAGTTAGTTGCCAGCTGTGATGTTCGATATAACTTTGAGGTTATACTATTGCAGAATAGTTTGACAACTGAAGGGTTGATGGTGCCCTGATACTTCTGCCTGTTAACAATTTCAAAGAACTGAAGGTGCCATGAGGGTGGGAATGCTACTTTAAAGTTTCCTTGGTGCTTTATCATTCATTAGTTTGGCACAAACAAAATTCAAACAGAATACCAGCTATACTTACAGGATCGGTGATCATAGCACGAAAATGTGATGCCAAAGCCATAAAGGCCAGAATATTAAAAATGATGCCATTAATGGTGCTATAAATCAAGTCTTTGGATGGCAACAACATAACGAAGATAACCACAAACTCCGCATAGAAAACCAAAAACCAGGTCACCACAGCGCATGCAATGCCGCAGCCATCCTTTATGAACCACAGTTTATCCATGGAGTTGCGTATAGGTGGTGGCATGCACTTCTCTGGATGGAGGTACTCTGCTGTCCTCTCAATATCTCGATAACGGTGGCTTGGGTTCAGCATTATATGCTCTATAGTCCATATTTTATCCTGGAAGAGAGACGGGTATTAGTACAACATTATGGCAGAACATTTGGATATACAATGGATACAAACTAAAGCCATAGCCATCTACAAAACCCACTGTAAATTATACAATATCATGACGGTATTCAGTTATAAAAATTAGGATACCAATAAATAAATGATTTTTATTTTTTTATTTTAATCATGCTAAAGCTGGGACTGTAGCAGTTGAAGAGTTTGTTCAAATAGGCTATTTTGTCCTAAATTTAGCAATTTGGTTTTTAATTCACTACATAAACTCCATTGCTTTTACATTAAACAACAGTGATGTAAAATGTGCTTTATAAAATTAAATAAGGAGTTACAGAAAGGTTGAAAAGCAAACGTCAAACTTAGTTCAAAGTAGTAAAGTCTCTAGCTCAGCTACTTAGATCGCAATTAAGAAATTTGGTTATTTGCCATTGCTACACAATAAACACCTGCACATGTGTCAACGTATCCACAGGGAGGCTTTGACAACCTAATCATCATAATGCTAGTACAATACCACTCCAATATTTATGAAAATTGACTTTTAAAAAACATGCCGACACTTTAACTATGGAAAGTGATTTTTATGAGAATATCAGGATAATTAGCATTTGGTTACAAAAGCATATAACTACCAAATGTTATTCAGCAGTATTTTTAACCAAAACTACCGATCAGAGAAAAAGTACATGCAACATACATTGTATACATGCTATTTCTATTTTAAGGAACACACCAAGCAACATAACCGCGACAGCCTGCTGTAGTGGTTATGGTGCCAGAAGGTAGTAGTCAAACCATTTAAGAAGAGTTTCATAAGTAACCCAGCACCGCTACCTCAGCAGCTAAAAGTCCTGTACAGAACTAAGCACAGCCCATGGTGGGCTGCATTCTCTGGCCAAGAGAACTCAGCTGACACGCTCATCCAATGAGCTCACCCTGCACAGCAGGGCTTACCTTGGTGGAGCCAATGGAGGCTCCTTACAGGAGCTTCCTTCCCATGTTCACTCTTTATAAGCTTTACATATCAAGACATTTTGCCTACCAAGGGTTTTGAGCTGCTGATGTGCACATACAGTGGGCCCTAGGCGGCTGTCAATTGGACAGTGGCTGTATGGGCATTAACAATTTATTGAACTATTACATACTCATTTAAAAAGTTTTAAGTTGAATTTGGAAATCATACAAAATTGCAACCAATTTAAATATGTGTAAAACAGACAACTGAAAAAATTCTAAACATATTATGATTAATTCCTATTCTATTTTATAAAGCGCATGGAGTTTTCGAATATAAAAACATAATTTATGAATATACAAGCAAATCTTCTAGAAGCAAAAACTCTGCATCAATTTGTTATTTGTAAGCAATAACCTATTGCAAATTAAAGTAAAACAGCCTCTTGCACCGTTAAAGAGCGTTGTTTCACCTACCTACTATCTCCTTGGTAGTGATGCAATCATGACAAAGTATCTTTGTCACCAAGTAATGCATTTCCTTTAATAAATGAATAATAGATGTACAGTTACTCAGAGCTCAAAGTGCGACTACAACTGGAAAAGGAAACCAAGCTCCTATAATGTCACTTGTGTTTCAAATATAGAACCCAGGAAGTTGCCCAATTTAAAGACAAAGCATTCATCCAAAGATCAACAAGCAATAAAATATGACGAAGAATACAAAAGAGCAAGCCTTAAATTGAATCTTAACGTTGAACAGACCATAAAATGCCACCTGGCTCGAGCGAGGGTGGAGAAAATCCTTCCAACACAACTTTGCTGAGAATTGCTGACTGAAACCAGGAAGCTCCCTGCAGATTCTAAAGTTTACCAAGTCACTTCCTCAATACACCTGTAGTAGCTTGTCCCGCCCAGGACACATCACTTGAATTAAATTACCTCACCAGTTCTCGTCCTTTAAAACCTGCAGCATTGGTTTCAAACACTGTGATTCATGATCACCTCTGTGACATTGTTTGCATGCCTTAAGAGCTTCTGTCACTGAAATATGTTAAATCTACCAAGACAAATAATAATATTGCAACACGCTGGCATTATGGCCAGCGCTGTAACTGTCCATTGTTGGACATAGTGTGCAGTGGGGTTACGTTTAGGTCATGTAGGTCTGGTAGTTTAGGTATAGGGTGTTTTTTTTTTTTTTTAAATCAAATTTCCACAGCAAAAATAGAACGATAATCTGATTGGCTACAGTTCATCAAGCTTGTGCAGAACTATATAAATAATATAAACTGTTATAAATTGAGTAGCATTTTTGGCAGCCTTATCATTTCCCTTCAAATTACCAGGACAAGCATCCCACCCTCCCAATTATCTGTCTTAGGCTTTAAGAAAAGGAGTACGGTCGCCTCCAATTTTCAGAATGGACAGAGGCGCAATGAATGATAAGAATATGGCTCCCAAGGCGGATTGTATTTGTTTAAGCTTGGTTTTAAAGTTATTTTAAGATTGAATCAATTTTGGTTATGTTTTTAATGGAATGGTTATGTGCAATGCCTCTCAAACCCTTTCAATAAAAGCTACGGCCATTTACAGTCTCTTTGGGTTCATTATTTATGTTATTGCAATAATAAGTTATATATTGTTCAAGAAATTGCTATATATTGGCTGATCTGTCTTATTTCAGCAAGCAGAACGGGTTTTCAAATCTTTTTTTGCAAAGTGAGTGACATTTAACCATTCATTAAAAACAGTATTGCACAGTGTGACTCATCCTGTGTAGGGTAAAGCCATTAATCTAAAAGCAGCACTGAGGAAATATCTCCTGGCCTGCCCAAGATTAGTGGGAGTTAAACTCCCAAGCAGCAGTTCCATTAATTCAGTCACTCTACGGAAAGTGACATGCCAGGAAACACAAATACTGAGATTCTCCAGGTACAGGTAAGAACAAGAGACGACAGAGTAACTCCCATCAATCTCTGGCAGACATGAACACATTTGTCCTAATGCTGCATTAAAATTAAAGAGGAACTGTAATGTATGTGATTTTGGCACGAGCGGATAGTGAACTAAAAGTCTAATATGGGTTGTGATATTATTTGGATATTATTTTACAATTTGTACAGCCAGACGATATTATGTTACTCAATTTAACCCTGCATTGCTACAAGTGTGAGTGCCTTGTTTGTGTCTTTTTTCTTTAAAGCAGCTCTGTCACTTCAGATTGCGGTGGCTCAGGGGTGCAGAGAAAGATAATGTTTTACTTAAAAAATGTAATTTCCCTGAAAGCATAATAAAAAGCATTATGGCCCTGTATAGTGCTCCAGCAGCTAGGGTGTCACATTAACGGATTTATGTCCCAACCATTCACGATCACAAATGGAACCAGTCAGGGGTGTCCGCCCTCACCCCTTCTCTACATATTATCACTAGAGCCCCTGGCACACAAAATCCGTGGACACCCTGACATTCATGGTATCGATATACATGGTAGAACATATAGCCTAGCACTCTTTGCTGATGATATATTCATAACCCTATCTAAAGCACAGCAATCCTTGCCTCTCCTAATGACCCTACTGCAAAGATTTGGAGAAGTTTCTCACTACCGATTAAATCAGGATAAAACCCAAGCGCTACCCATAGGGCTATCAAAACTGACTGTGGACTCCCTATGTGATAATTTCCGCTTTGATTGGAGATCAACATTTATCACATATTTAGGGGTAAAAATAACGTCATCAATAAGCACAACAACTACACTCAACTACAACTCCCTCGTCTTGTTATGTAAAACTGAAATGAATAAATGGAAACATGTCATGCTCTCATGGGTGGGGAAAATCAATGCATATAAAATGATGATCCTCCCCCAAATCCTCTACTTTTTCAGAATGCTACCCTTAAAACTTCCCAACCAATACTGTAAAGACCTACAGAAACTCTGTAGTACATACATCTGGGCAGGTAAAAAACCTAGAGTGCCAATGAGGCTCCTACAAATCACACCCAGACTGGGAGGGGTGGGCCTACCAAATATCGGACAGTACTATAGAGCAGCAGCATTAACAAATGCAGTTCTCCTCCATCCCCAGCCCAACCTCTTACAGTGGACAGACATGGAGAAAGCGCAATGCCCAGACCAACCAATTATAGACTATATGTGAACACCACGACAGTTTAGGAAACAAAAGCCCACACGCTTCCCGACCACATCACACACCGTAGAAATATGGGACAAGTTCTTTTCCTGTATAGGCCACAAAGAAACGTTCCACCCACGAGCACCCATCTCGACCATTAAAGCTGTGTCACAAGAAATCCCATTAGCAACCTGGTCCACAGCAGGGATCCCCCACATATCCCAGCTGATGAGGAAGAAAGAAATGATCCCCTTCCCCGAACTACAGACCCAATGGCAGTTACCAAACCGGGCCATCTTTTCATACTTACAACTGAAGAGCATCCTCACAGCATACACACCACGCAGCTCTACTACACCCGACCCTAAATGGGTTGCCCCTAACCTACTCCTAGACAGGTGTTGGTCTACACCGACAAAACAAAAAACACTGGCACTATGCTATAAAGTATGGCAAGAGATCACCCCCACTGTCCCCAATCATACAAGGCCCAATGGGAAGCAGACTGTAATGAGACACTAACGGATGAAGATTGGTTACATGCTTTGAACGGGCTCTGTAAGTGGACCCGTTGTTTCTCACACATCAAAGCTCACAGAAAACGTATGTACCGTTGGTACATGGTCCCCCAGCGTCTACAGCAAATATTCCCCAACACCTCACCTACCTGTTGGAGATGTGACAATGCCCTAGGTACCCTAAAACATATTTGGTGGTACTGTGAGGATATCCTACCCTTATGGACCCTAACTCGTACCATATTAGACATGCTGGACATCCCAGACTTTCCCTTAACCCCCACTGTATGACTATTATTACTACTATCTGCGCAGCTAAGCTCAGGTGAAAAACAGATTACAGTGTTAACACTAATGGCGGCAAGAAGCCTCCTGGCACAAGGGTGGAAATCTCGCAATTGCCCATCCATGACGCAACTACTTGATAAGCTGAACCAATTCTACACCTATGAAAAAATATCCCTACCTTCAGCACAATCCAAACAAAAATTTGAAACCACATGGCAGGTGTGGGAGAGTGAGTGGTGTTTGTTTTTAGCTGTAATTTTCCGCTCTCTCATTTACTCTTCCCATACAAATTATATATTTTTTTTTCAGGACAAAAGGGGCTTTCTTTACATACTATTATTTATATAATCTCATGTAATTTAATTTAATTTAAAAAATAAAATAAAAATAAAAATGATGAAAAATTGAAAAAAATACATGTTTTTTGACTTTATATGAAAAATCTTTTACTCATCTACAAAAGCTAATGAAAAAAACTGCTAAATAGATTAAAAATATTGTCCTGAGTTTAAAAATACACAGTGTTTACGTGCTTTTTTGCAAGTTATATGGCTATAAGTACAAGTAGGATATTGCGGTTTCAAAACATACATTTTTAAAATGTATCAATAGTGACATTGTAACACTATTATATGTCATAAATCTCTGAATAACACCCCACATGTACATATGTTTTTAAAGTAGACAACCCAGGGTATTCAATATGGGGTATGTCCAGTCTTTTTTAGTAGCCACTTAGTCACAAACACTGGCCAAAGTTAGCGTTCATATTTGTTTGTGTGTGAAAAAGTAAAAAACTAAATTGAACGCTAATTTTGGCCAGTATTTGTGACTAAGTGGCTACTAAAAAAAAAAATTGGACATACCCCATTTGCAAAACCTTGGGTTGTCTTCTTTTGCAAACGGTATGCCATCATAGGGGTAATTTTCATTCCTGGGCTACCATACGCTCTCAAAGGCAACATAACCAACCTGGCAATTTTCAATGTAAAAATATCTGACCCATATATTTGACCATGTAACTTTCAAAAATGCTATAAAACCTGTATATGGGGGGTACTGTTATACTCAGGAGACTTCGCTGAACACAAATATTAGGGTTTCAAAACAGGAAAACATATCACAACAATATCATCAGTAAAAGTGCTGTGTGTGAAAAATGCAAAAAAAGTCACTTTCACTGACAATATTATCGCTGTGAGATGTTTTACTGTTTTGAATCACTAATATTTGTGTTCAGCAAGGTCTCCCGAGTAAAACAGTACCCCCTATGTACAGGTTTTAGGGTGTCATAGAAAGTTATAGGGTAAAATACAGTGCTAGCAAATTAAATTCTCTGGACTTTCGGCCTGGGTTGTCAGGCGGGTCCCTCAATTTGCAATCAATAAAATTACTTAAATATGTAAAAATATTACATACATACGCACGTAGAATTTAAATATATATATGCTTATTTATTTGAAGTCTACATGTATATTTATATAATTATTTATGCAATTTTGTATATGGACATATGTATATTTCGTATTATTTTTATTTATTTATATATACAATTTCATTCTAAGTTTATTTTGATATAAATATATATTAATATCAAAATACAGTTATAATAAAATTTCATATATATTTTTTTATTATTTTTAAATTTTTAATTTAATTTACTTATTATTTGTATTTTATAATAATATATACAATATAGTTATATATATATATATATATATATATATACACACACACACACGTGTAATTTAATTATAAGTGTATTTTTATATTAATATATGTATATATTAATATAAAAATACACTTAGTATGACTATATATATATATATATATATATATTATACACACACACACACAATTATATTTTTTTTAATTAACATTTACATGCATTTTTTATTTTTATTTTACACTAGCAGGGAGACTGCCTGTCAACACAGACAGTCCCCCTGCAGGCAGACACATGGACACAGGGATCCTAATCCGCCATGGGGAGACTGTCTGAGCTGCAGGCAGTCTCCACACACTGGGAGCACCGCCAATCGCCGACGGCGATCGGGTAAGTACATAAGACCGCTGTGATGGTTTAGGACCGTCAGCGGTCGGCAACGCTAAAATGCCGATGACGGTCCTGAACCGTCCTCAGTCCTTAAGGGGTTAAATGAACGAAAGGAACAAAATTTGCCTGTTTGAATTCGCTGGAATGAAATTCACTTGTGTGAATTTTGCTCTGAATGTAATGAGCATTCAATTTTGGAAATGTTATTTTATTTAAAAAAAATTAAGAAATAAAAATGTGTGCATTAGATTTGAGTAAATATGGTAAATATGGCATTGTTCTATACAGTGCTTCAGTACTTATGACACAGTCTACTACAATCTATCTGTTCATTTTGAATTAGATACTTTGTATCACGTATAAACCCAGTTGGCAGGATACATTTCAATTGCTACTTTTTTTTTTGCTTTATAAATATAAACAGTGGCAATGAATTAGACCATGGGTCTCTAACCTTTTGGCTTTCCTAGGCCTATTGAGCAGAGGAATGGTCTTGGGCCATTTATCAAATATATGATATAGTCAATGTATAGTTTTTAAAAGCTAATTTCTTAATTTTGATATTTCAATGGTTTAGTAAATAATTCCCTTATTTGTTATCCTTATGTGGGATTGTCATATTTAAGGATACCAAATTAGGGAGCTATCTACTAAACACATACACATGTATATACATATGCACAAATAACCACAGATACACACACACACACAATATCACAGATATACACATACACACAATCACAGACCTATACACACAGTGACATACATCCATAAAATCCCACACGTATACATAATGCCTACATACAGAAAATGTATGTATTTTGAAAAAAAGTATTTACAACTGCTATAGAAATCGTTATCAATTTCTGGACTGTTACAGTACTGCCAACAATGAAAAGGCAGAGTCAATCCATTCACTCCTCCCGCGTTCCTGACTGTCAGAATGCTATCACCCACTGAAACATCCTGTACTGTTTGAAAGCAGGTGGTGAGCTCACATTTTCAATAACTTAATAATGTTATTAGTGATTAGTGTCTTCTGGCAGAGAACTGCATTCCCCTGTTTACAGACTGGTAATAATAACTAGAGTTTAAATTGAGACTTTATGTACTAGATTTCATACTGCTAAACATATGCGTCTCTACAGTGGAGTGATTATGCCTACCCCTCCATGTACCCCACACTAAATCCCTAGCCCTCCTCTGCACCCAAAAATACGACTTAGTGTTGGAAATGATTAGTTATGCCTCCTACCCGCCCCACTTTTGTATTTGTGTGTAAACATTTATACTAGTTTTTGGTATTTAAGAGGTTAATAGGGAATCAGACTGATAAACATAATAATAGTCGGAAGTTGGAATTATTTAATGTACAACCTGACACTTAAAGTAACAATATAGGGTCAAGAATACATGTTAGAAACATCATCTAGTCCCCCCTGCCCCCTAAATATAGTAAACTCTTTATTCCAGTCTGCTGTTGCCAGCTCCTTGTCTGCCTCTTTGGCTAATCTAATATTCCATCCCTTTCTTGGGGACTTCAAATTCCCATTAACATGCCCTTGTTCTCAGTAGCCTCAAAACTACTTTCAATTTCCTCCTACCTTGGGCTATCGCAGTGGGCCAAGTCCCCCACCCATGTAGTTGGTAATACCCTTGGATCTTATTTTCTCTCATCAATATACAATCTCTAATCTCTGCAACACTCCATTTCCTCTCTCAGATCACCATCTCTTATAATTTGCTCTCAATAGCCCCTTACCCCATCATCCTCAACCTAACCCCTCTCAACTAAGAAGAAATCTGAATTATATTGACCTCCAGCAGCTACCAGCTAATATTGATTCCCAACTTTTATCCATCCCTACTTTCTCCTGTCCCTCACTGGCTATCTCCTCATAAAACACTACCCTCACCTCGGCCCTGGACGCTGCAGCCCCACTCCAAACATGCACCTTGAGGAGAACACGCCCCCAACTGTGGCACACTAAATCAACACGCAACCTGCAGATATGCTCCCGTCCTGCTGAACGCTGCTGGTGTAAGTCACGCACCCAATCCGAATTCCTCCACTACAAATTCATGTTGCGTTCATACAGCACAGCTTGTGGGTTCAGCATGCATGTGCTGCACACACAATGTTTAGTTGATAGAGAAAGCAATATGTTTTTTTTTTCTCAGCCAGGTGGGCTGGTTTATAGCTGCAGCTTTCAAATCACTGCAGTTGTAAGTCACCCTCAGCATTTAGAGCGAGTGCATGGTACTCATGCAAAGTTGCTACAGTGGTTAAACTGACACCTAAACATGACACATGCCCAGGTCACACTATATAAGAAGAATCCCAAAACACTTGTGTATTGTGAGACATATAAACATGAAATCCCTATGTCTGTGAAGCTCAGTGATAGTGAAACTATGGCACGTGCCACCTGTGGAAAGCAGAAGTCACTGAAATGGAACTTATAGTGCCTGCCAAAGGAAATGGTACCTGGAATGTTGCATACTAAGGCACTTAAAATATCATTATCAAGTACCCTGTAACATGTTAGCAATGGTATGAAGGCACATTAAAGGGACACACATCACTTTGAGACAACGATCTAGTTCCAAAGCTTTAGGTTTGCATGAGTCAGTTGCCTCACTCTGCAGGCTAGTAAAAGTAGGTAAATATAATTTGTTTTCATGTGTAACTGCTTCTTCTTTCTTACACTTTACACACACATACTCCATAGCAACAGCGACCTAACCAGTGTTCTATACCTAGAAGTGCTGGAAAAGTAAGTGCATTGGCCAAGCCTGACAAATTTACACATGTGCAGATAGATGGAAGGTCTTTTCACCTTCAACATCCTGACAGGGGTAGAAGAGAGGGTGTCTGATCTGTGTGACCATGCAAAGCAGGCTCTGGTGTCAGGTTTCGCTTTCCTGCTGCTGCACTATGACATCCAGTTTCTGCTATTAGTGGACAGGTTTGAAACTGGTAAAGGGTGGGAGGGAAAGGAGGCTTGGGGCTGAAGAAACTCCCCTAGATAATACGGGGGTCCAACAATGCAATCTGACCAAGTTTATACTACATTTAGAAATGTTTATAACTTACTTTTCAATGTTTTTCTTGCTTTATTTAAGTGTTTCTTAATTTTTTTTTGCTGGTTTCATTATATAAAAAAAAAATTATTGTCAAGTGATGCATACTCCTTTTAACAGTTTATTGGTCCAGAATCAGGCAGCAGATAGAATACGTTTATCAGGAAGGGAAGAGGACACATGTTGGAAAGACAGGACACATGAAATATCTAAGCTAATATGGCATCACTTAAAGGGACTCTCCAGTGCCAGGAAAACATATCCATCTTCCTGGCACTGCAGGACCCTGCAGTGCCCCTCTCCCTCCCACGTTGCTGAAGACCCATTAAGTGACTTACCTGAATACAGCGTCGATGTCCCTCGGCACTGGGTCAGTGGTCGCGTGCGTACACATTAGACCTCCCCATAGGAAAGCATTATTCATTATTATTCAATGCTTTCCTATAGGGTTCCGGTGACGCTGGAGGTCCTCATGTATAGTGTGAGGACGTTCAGTGACGTTTAAAAAACTTTTCATGTTCTAAGAACACGGAAGACCCTCTAGTGGCTGTAGATAGACAGCCACTAGAGGAGGACTTAACCCTGCAAGGTAATTATTGGAGTTTATAAAAACTGCAATAATTACACTTGCAGGGTTAAGGGTGGTGGGAGTTGGCACCCAGACCACTCCAATGGGCAGAAGTGGTCTGGGTGCCTGGAGGGTCCCTTTCACTATAGAGTATAGTGGACTGATCTACACAAGAGACTGATCTGGTGTAGGACAAAAGGACTGACACGGAACAAAACCGAAATGCTTGGTAAGAAAGAATACTTATATAGAAGGTGAGACAGGCACACATATTTGCAAGTTATAGAGGGTACATTTTGAGAGCAGGAGAATAGTCAGTGGAGAGGAATATGAAAGTGAGAGAGTGGGGTAATATTCAAATGAAGACTGTAGGGACTGAGTGGAAAAGAAGGAAAGCCATTCACAAGAATTTGGAGTGAAGGAATGGGAGGTCACATAGAGAAGAGAGCTTTATATGACGTGACTGAGATGAAACGCAAATAAGGAGAAGCGAGAAATCCAATGAAGAATGAACATGTAAAAATGAAAAAGGGAAGGCAGAAGAAAACCAGAATGGGTGAATATTTGGGAACTGGAAAAATATTCGCCAACACTGGTATACTTCAATTTTGTTTTCTAGCATCACATATTGTAAAAATATTTCCTACAGGCCAAGACCCTCTTTTATTGCAGATGTCTCTGACATAGAAATGGATTTAAACAAAAACAAAAAAATACAGAAAAGCAAAACTATAACATAAGCCACAATAAATCGTAGATGTCCTGTGTGCAAAAAAAACAGCAATACAGTAAATAAAACCTGCAAGTGTTTTAACTCTCCACCCCCATATTCTATCAATTTATTGATTTATTAAAAAGGAGAATTATAATTATGGTCACATGTGCTTGTTATTGCTAATACATTCACTATACTGTCAGACATCCCAACATGCAAAAACTAATTTCAGGGAGGTGGCTTCATCAGCTACTGAGCCCCTCACCACACAAACAGAGCAAATCTGTATGAACAAGGAGATGACATTTTATTATGACAGAACACAACTATTTAACAACACATTGCAAGTATTTACACACATTATTAACACACCTTGATGAATGCACACAGATACATACACTGACATATACACACACAGCTTGACAAACCGATACAAACACACACATTAACACATATACACTTTGACACACATAAATCCATGTAAGTGATCTTGTCAGTTTGGTATTCTCATATTAGCAGACTGCCCAATGTGTTATCAGCACACTGACGGTCTTACAATAGACTTGTACCATGCTGCCCATACAGTGCTGCCAGCTGCAGTCATTGGTCACATTAATAATTACCCACCTCTGTCTCAATACATTCAGCATCCCGTCATCCCCCTTTAACCCTGCAGTCCCGGGGCTCTAGGTAGCGCATAGCTTCACACACAGTTAAATCTGAGCTCACTTACGGACAATGCCCTCGCCTTCCGCTTTTTTGACAAACCAACTGCCCCACCGTTGTTATCGCTCCACCCGCACTTACCGGAGATGGCGACAGGGGGCAGCTGTCAGGAAGCAAGGAGCAAGCACGGCCGCCACGCCCACCGCACTCGGCAGCACACCGATTACGTTAACTACTGGCAGGAAGGCAGACGGAGAATGTGAGCAATGGGCTGGCGCGCAGTGATGACGTTCTGTCGGTTTCTGATGACGTACGATAGCGATTTTGGTCTGCTATGGTTGCAGCATGGCTTCTGTGCTACTGAGTGAGGCGGAGAAAGTGTACATCCTGCATGGAGTCCAGGTACGGTGGCAGATAGAGCATGCTATAAAGCAGGCTTCCCCAAACTCCGGCCCTCCAGATGTTGCTGAACTACAACTCCCATGATTCTCAGCCTATCTTTTTTCATTCATAGAATCATGGGAGTTGTAGTTCAGCAACATCTGGAGGGCCAGAGTTTGGGGAAGCCTGCTTTATAGCATCACATGGCTGAATGGTACCTGCTATGATAAATGCCATTCATTATTTTGTAGGAGCTTCTATTAGCAACGTTTTATTCTAATTTCAGCCACTAAACAGTCACAATTGTGGTTATATTTGTTTGTATGTATGTATGTATGTATGTATGTATGATGAAGGATACACTGAGCTTTATCTTCTTTTCAAGTATGTCCTGTATAAAAAGTGTGGTTTTTATATATATTTTTTTGTTTTTATTTTTCTTCATTTGGTTCCATAATTTTCCGCTTTCCTATGTTTAGAACTGTCACGTCAATCTTTTTACATTGGCAAGGTTTGTTATTGGTTTGGCATATTCATACAGACATTGCAGGACCGACCGCAACAATAAGTGCCTCCAGTAAATATGAGTGCAGCAAACTGCATAAAATTTTGCAAAAAAATAGGCATAGAATTGCTGAATTTAGATAATCCGTCTACTTATGTCCTATAATAAGAAAATATTGGTAGGGAGGCAGAGAGGGAAATTGGGGCACAAAGGAGAAAAATTAAAAACACAACAAAACAAGTCGTAAATAAGATACACTTTACTTTTATACATAACCCCCGATAGAGGAGATTTATCAAATAGTTATTTTCTACATCATTGTAGAATAAGTCTCCGTTGGAACGTGCTTGTTGGTTTCTATGTCCATGACAGGTTACTTTAACGACGTTCAGACGTGTCATTACGTCCCTACTATTTGGTGTGTGGTTAAATCCCTACTCGCTAGATACCTGGGGGTCCCCTCTGGGCCACTAAAATGGCCCCAGATGACAGACTTTTTGATGAGCAGCATGCAGTGATGAAAGTTAGCACAACATAAAGCCCTTTAACCCCTTAAGGACACAATTTCAGAAAAAAAAGGGAATCATGACGGAATATTTCCGTCATGTGTCCTTAAGGGGTTAAATCTATAGAGAACACTGCAGCAGAGTTATTAAAGTGTGTGTGTGTATGTATGTATGTATATATATATATATATATATATATATATATATATATAAAGCAATGTTTTTCTTGGCACTCACCCTTTCAAATGTGTAGCTCAATATCGCCTGGGTGCAATCCCATGTAGATAAAATATATAGAGGATAAAGAGATGCACTCTCAGGACTTTGAAAAAATAGTTAATTTATTCCAGCAGGTATAACATCAAAGTTTGCCGACGTTTCGACCCATTCGGGTCTTTCTCAAGGTCAATGTACCTGTGCTTACAAGCCATTTATATAGGACATAAAAAGAAGTACTCACCAATCTGTGAAGAACCCCCTGAATCCCTCCGTGCACACCCGGAAGTGAAACCGGAAATAGAACCCACGATCACATGATCCATGCATAAGTGATCATGTGGTGTTGCTAAGATACCGATAGGAAAACAATTAATTATAAGATCGGTAAATATCTCATAGATGTGCAAGTGAAATGTCTAATATCAATCTATTGATGAAATCTGATTAAAGTGCAGAGTGCATAAATCCGCAAAAATGCAGCCTAATATAAAAAAATAAGCAAAGATCATAAGATCAAATATACTGTGTAAAGTGTCACCATATATCTAAAGAAGTGATCAAAAAAATAAAGAATGTTATGTTAAAAACATTTCACCAACCATGTCAAGTTTAAAAGGCATTTAGCTGAAGCAATCTATAACAAAAAAAAAAGGTAGCAGACTAAAAAAGGGAAAACAAGCCATTAGAATAAAGGCTCCAAAAAACCAATAAGGATCACAAATATACTTAGAGAAAAAGGGAAACCATATGATTATTCAAAGAACATTATTATTAAAGAAACATAGAGAGCACAATATTCTCGTTGAGTCCTCTTGGTGTCACTGTGTCCAGCCGATGGATCCATTGTGCCTCACGTTGAAGTAGTTTCTTTGATCTGTCACCCCCTCTGGACATTGGGGGGACATGATCAATAGCCGTGAAACGTAACAGAGGAAGTCTATGTTGCATATGTAGGAAGTGTTTAGCGACTGGCTTATCGCTATATTGATCTCTAAATGCTGTTGTTATGGTCGACCGATGTCCCCTTATGCGGTCTCTCAACGTCAAGTCGGTTTTGCCAACGTACGAAAGTCCGCAGGGACATGTGATCATGTATATCACATGGTCAGTGGTACACGTGATATAATGAGATATTTTAATTCTCTGACCGCTATGGGGATGAGCAAAGGTCGTGCCACTGACCATGTGACTACATGTCACACATCCACTGCATTTATAACAACCTTTCTTCACAATACTCCTCGGTTTACGGTAGCAAATTTCTGGGTCACTCTTCACCAGAAGGTCCTTTAAGTTTTTGTTTCTTCTGTAACTGATAACAGGGGAACTCATGAATGTATGAGGTAGTGATTTATCTGAACGTAATATATCCCAATGTCTTTGGATAGATTGTCTAATTTTCGATGTTCCAGTGTGAAAAGTCATGGGAAGATAAATTTTTGGTTCTTTTGGTACCTTCTTAGTTTTATCATTCAATCTTTCTTGATTCCATATATTCAAAGCTTTAGTTTGTGCTATTTGGAGAGTTTGTGGACGATAACCTCGCATACGAAATCTCTCCCACATTTCTTCCAATTGGGCTCTTCGTTTTTCGGTTTCTGTATTATATCTTAATGTCCTTAAGAATTGGGAGACCGGGAGTGATTTCTTAAGTTGTTGTGGATGAAAACTGGAGGCAGATAAGAGAGTATTACGATCCGTATTTTTACGGTATAAAGTAAATTCCAATTTGTTTTCTTTTTTATAGATGGTGACATCCAAAAATTGAATTGATTTTTCATCAATTTGATAACTCAGTATAACAGGTGTAGAAGATTGATTTATTTCATGAATCATTTGTTCCAGATCTATCCTGGTACCTGTCCAAATCATGAACAGGTCATCTACAAACCGATAATAATGTTGAATATGTTGTCCAAATTTTTCCAAAATATGATCACATTCAAAAATGTACATGAAGGCATTAGCATATGATGGTGCCATTGCCGCCCCCATCGCAGTGCCGGATACTTGCACATAGAATTGGTTTTCAAATTTAAAATAGTTGCATGTAAGTGCAATCATTAAAAATTCCAACAAGAGGGGCGTGGTTTGGCGCTCGAGCTGCACGGCCGCATGTCGGAGTAGCTCCCGCCGATCGAGCCGCACGGGGCAATAAAACAACCGGTCTAATGAGCGATCCCCACCGCTAGCATCACCGCAAGTACCCACCATGTCCCAGAGGCAAAAAAGCAAACCCGCGAAAGCGGATAAAGCGTCCTTTTTCTTAAAAGCCGCACAGACGAAAACGCGGGAAACCCAGGAACAAGATGGCGGCCCGCCGCGATCGCGGGAGGGCTCCCCCGCTTCCCCAGCCTCCCCTGACATGAGTGTGGACGACCAACCCCTCACGGTGGCCACCATGAGGAGCATGATGACAGAACTAACGGACTCAGTGCAGAGGAGCCTCAGGGCACAAATGCTCACACTGACAGCTGAGCTCAGAAAGGATCTGCATGATATAGGGACCCGTACAGCACACCTGGAATCCAAAATGGACGACTTCTCAGTGGCCCATAACAGTGTGGCTGACAAAATGCAGGAACTAGAAGACACTATTACAGCCCAAAAAATCAAGCTGGCAGACCTGGAAGACAGGTCTAGGAGGAACAACCTCAGATTTAGGGGAATACCAGAATCGGTAACAAATGCTGATCTAGACCACTATTTACAAGATATGTTCCAGCAGCTGACCCCTGAACTGCATCCAGATCAACTACTACTAGACAGAGCGCACCGTCTTCGGAGACCCAGCCACTTACCTACCACCGCAGCGAGAGACGTCATAGCGAGAGTGCATTTCTTCCATGCCAAGGAACGGATCATCAGAGCAAACAGAAACAAAGGGATGCCTGAGAAGTACCACAACATAAAAATCTTCTCTGACCTATCAGCAGAAACACTGCAGTTCCGCAAATCTGTGGCGCAAATTACGCTGTCGCTACGCACACAGGGACTGAGCTACAGATGGGGTTACCCTGCCAAGCTGCTAGTGTACCACCAAGATTCCCTCCACTCCATCACGTCGGCACCACAAGGTATACGGCTGATGGGAGACTGGGGTATCCCGCTGGCAGAGATGGCGAAAACGGGCCCGGCGAAAGTTCCTCGTCTGACTCAAGACTGGGCATCCAGATAAAGAGCCTCCATACCCATGCGGTATACGTAAGACGCTCACCCAAGTTATGAACTATTTTGTTGCACTAGTTATTATGCTGTTTCACATTTTATGTTTTGTTATACTACTACCACATACCCATAGCTTGCAAACGGGAATACTGAGGCCCCCTGACTTCCCCACGCACCAACTACTACAGTAGCTAACGAGATATACTCTCGGCTAGATTTTGACACTGCCCAATTACAATAGGTTAGGGAGTTGGGGCATCGTAAAAAAAAAAAAAATAACACATGCGGCTAAGGACACCTATACCCATAGTGCCCCGGGCGTGCTGGATCGAGTGACTCCCTCCTGACGGGAGTGTCCCACTTCACGACCCCACTAACGTGCGAGCGACCTCCGGGCGCCGCACTAAGGCTCGACCCAAAGGAGCCTAACAGGGCTATGCCCTCGCCTACCCCCTTTTCCCCCCGTTATAAGAAAAAGCCAGAAAACAGACGACACAGGTTGACCTTCCCTCACCCCCCTCTTGCCTCCATACCACATCCTTTTACAATGACTAATCACACTGAACCACTAGGAAAGTCCATATCCCAATCATCCCACTATAAGAGACAATCCGACAGCCTACATACACGGGTACCAACCCCAGCGAATCCTAGGGAAACCACACCAGAATGAGAATAGTAACCTATAATGTACGGGGGCTTAACTCCCCTGAAAAACGAAGACTACTTCTGCACGAACTTAAGAAGAACTCAGTAGATATAGCATGCCTCCAAGAAACGCACTTTAGGGGTCCCACTGCACCTTCCCTCTTCTCAAAACTATACCCTATACAGTTTCACGCCCTGTCAGAATCAAAAACGAAAGGGGTTTCCATCTTAGTGCACAAAGACGTGGTCTTCACTCCACAAATCAGCCATATAGACCCTACGGGAAGGTATATTATAGTGGTGGGGCTTTTCAACAACACACAATACACCATAGGGACAACGTACTTCCCGAATGACAACCAAGCATCGTACCTCAAATCTCTCCTGTCTAAACTTGATACCTACAAACAAGGGGGACTCATCTTAGGTGGTGACTTTAATTTCATTCAATCCCCGACCCTTGACACTACGGCCTCCCCGCAGGGAAAACACAAAACAGGGACCCAAGCCCTCTGCACACGCATAACCAACACCTTGACCTTGTACAACCTATACGATAGTTGGAGAATCTTACACCCTACTGATCGGGATTATTCCTTCCATTCGAGAGTCCACAACACCTACACGCGTATAGATACATTCTTCATAGATAACAAAACCCTACCACAACTGAGCGACTGCAGATTAGGAGAGATAACATGGTCGGATCATAGCCCAGTATACCTTGACTTGGATGACAAATACCAAACCCATGGTAGGGGCACTTGGAGACTGAACGAGTCTCTCCTCCTTGATAAACCGTTCGTTGAGCGAATGACAACAGAACTCAGAGAGTACTTCCTCACCAACACAACAGGCGAAGTCTCAGAATACACGGTGTGGTCCGCACATAAAGCAGTAATGAGGGGACAGTTCATCAAACAATCCGCGTACATAAAAAAACGCCACCAAACCACCCTCCTAGACTGCCACAAACAAATAGCGATAGCCACAGCCCAAAACAAGAAGACACCCACGCCAGCCCTAGCAGACAAATTACGTGACCTGTACCAAGACCTTAACAACCTTAATGCCCAAAAAACCAAGTATTTTTTGCACAGACTAAGAGCCACCACATACCACCACAGTGGTAAAGCATCTAAATACTTAGCCAACAGGCTCAGGACAAAGCAGGCCGCAAATAGAATTCCTTACATAATAGGGCACACGGGAGACAAACTCATGAACCCCATGGACATAGTACAGGAATTTGCACACTTCTATAAACAACTATACAATCTAGACTCAAGTGGAGGCGCTACTGCCCCAGACACACAAGCCATACGCAACTACTTACGTGATATAGACCTCCCCAAGTTGGACCAAAACTCCACGAAAGCCCTGCTCGAACCGATTACTATGCACGAGATCCGAGCGGTAATTAAGAACCTGCCCCCGGGAAAATCCCCAGGCGCAGACGGACTCCCCAACACCTACTATAAGACATTCATTGACATACTAACCCCACACTTGCTCAAAGTATACCATAGAGCGACGGAGACTGGCTCCCTTCCTCCTGAAATGCTGGTGGCCACGGTAGTGACACTTCCGAAACCTGACAAGCCTACGGACAATTGCAAAAATTTCCGACCCATCTCCCTCCTCAACACTGATGCAAAGATATATGCCAAAATACTGGCCAACAGACTAGCATACATCCTTCCAACTATCATAGGGGACGACCAGACAGGCTTTGTTAAAAGTAGGCAGGGTAGAGACAATACCAGAAAGCTCTCCTTAGTGTTAGAGAAGATGAGGGGATCGGGTCACGGCGGGCTTCTACTAGCCCTTGACGCCGAAAAGGCGTTTGACAGGCTGAATTGGGCATTTCTCGAACATACGCTCCTAAAGTATGACATCCCCGCAATATTTATCAAACAGATCTTTGCTTTATACGCAGGTCCCACCGCCCGGGTACTGCAAGCCGGCTTTCTCTCTGACCCATTCCCTCTAACGAATGGTACGAGGCAGGGATGCCCCCTGTCGCCGCTACTATACGTCCTAGCCCTGGAACCACTACTAGTTCAAATTAGGCAGCGAGAGGGTATCCGCGGAATTGAGGTACATGGCAGGGAAGTTAAAATTAGTGCATTTGCGGATGACATACTCCTCTGTGTTTCTAAACCAGAGCAATCGCTCCCACTCATCTTAGACCTCATAAAAGAATATGGGACGTTGTCCTACTATTCCCTTAATGCCAGCAAGACACAAGCACTGGGAGTGCGGCTCAACCAACAAACACTCACCGCACTTAAAAAAGACCACAATTTTGAATGGAGGGCAGACACGATAAAATACTTAGGACTGACCTTCACAAAAAACCCTACAGAAACCTTCCCTGCTAACTATGTCAGAGTGTGGGGAGACTGCCGCCAACTAATGAAAAAATGGAGCACCCTGTTTCTGACATGGACAGAGAGAGTAGCAACAGTTAAGATGTCCATACTCCCGAGGCTTCAATACCTGTTCAGAAACTTACCAATTCAGGTACCTATGTCCTACCTTAGAGACACACAAAAAGACGTTAATAGATTTGTGTGGGGGGGCCAAAAAGCTCGAGTGCAGAGAATACTGCTACAAACACCGGTGAGACAGGGTGGCCTTGCCTTACCGGACATCAAGACATATTACCAAGCAGCGCTATTAGCAACAACCCTTCCCCACTTCACAAACACGGCTTTACCGCAATGGGTGCTCATGGAAAAACAGGCCATAAAACCCTTTGATGTACCCACCATAATGTGGCTCCCTAAAAAATTTCGACCAGAAACTCCACAGATGCCATCGCAGCTAAAAATAGCAGTCAGGGCTTGGGACAAGCTTAGACATAAACTGGTAACACCTACCCCTCTATCGCCAGCCACCCCGCTCAACACTATCACATACTGCATCCCAACCTTTAACGCTAAGCCATGGATAGCTAAAGGGGTCACACATTTGCACCAAATACTTGCGCATAACAAACTAAAAACCTTTCCAACTCTCCAAAAGGAATTCCACATACCAAAGGCCTCCCAATTCTCTCATATACAGTTAAGCTCATTCATACGAAAACACACAGGGCAGTCCTCTGCCCCAGATGATAACCCCCTCGGTATGACGAAATGGGAACAAACAACCACTAGAGGTTCATGGGCACCGACTTTTAAGCCACTATCCTGGTGTTATCAACTCATCCGACCCACACAACATTTTGCAGATTCTAATCCAGCCAAGCACTGGGCACAAGACCTACAATGCCACATAAGTAAAGATCAGTGGGAGCGGGCTATAGTGACGACCAAAAAACTAATTAAGTCGGAGGTGCTGTTGGAGCAATATAGGAAGACCCTATATAGGTGGTACATGGTCCCCACTCGCTTACACAAACTATACCCAGGTTCATCCCCGGAGTGCTGGAGATGCGGAAAGGGAGAGGGTACAGTACTTCATATATGGTGGCAATGTGAACTAGTCACCAGCTTCTGGCGCAACATACACTGCCTGATTCGAGCCGCAACAGGCACCAAGCTCCCCTCCACACCCATAACAAGTCTCCTACTACACATGCCAAGCAATATACCTAAAGGGATACAGAAATTAGCTTTCCACATCCTCTTGACAGCTCAGAGGGCAATAGCTAGGTTGTGGAAATCTCAACGACCACCACTGGTGGCAGAGGTCTGCAGGGACATTGATACACAACACCTATATGAAACCCGCTACCGAGGGGTCCTTCCCTTAACAGACACAGCAGTTGAAGCATGGAGGCTGTGGGAAGTGAGGGGAACGGGAGACACACCCGACGGCTGAACTACTAGACGCACTCGACTCCCAGGGTCGATCACCAGATAACGATAGACAAGCGAACGACAATACACCATGTTAGGGACAAATGTAGAAGTGGTCAGACGTACGAACTTAGAACTTAGAAAATGTATGTAGGAAAATGACACACCCGGAGATCTCAAAAATTATACATTGTGAATGTAAACATTGATGTAAAAAACTTGGTATGGACCCCCTTTCCCCCCCCCCCCGCTTTCGTTCTGTACCCCGTCCCCTCCCCCATGTCATGTTTGTGTTTACGGCATTGCCAAGATGAAAACCAATAAAAATCTTTAAATGGAAAAAAAATTCCAACAAGAATTCAATTGGCGGACCTTCATATATGGTAGATTTGACCAGGATCTCCCTCAAAGCCTGTACACCCTCCCTATGAGGTATGATGGTGTACAGGCTCTGGACATCCATCGTAACTAATAAGGATGTCGACTCCACATGTGGTGTTTGTAGGATTCTGGACATAAAGTCCTGTGTGTCTCGTAAGCATGTAGGCAAAGCCATAATGCTATCTTTAATAAAAGTATCAATATATTTGGCAATTGGTTCGATTATGCCATCTCTAGCCGAAACTATGGGTCTTCCTGGTGGTTGTAGTGGGTCTTTATGGATCTTGGGTAGCGTATACAGTACCGGATATCTGGGGTGCTCAACTGTGAGGTACTGAGCTGTGTGAGTATCCAAGTACTCCAATTGTAATCCCAATTCAACATGATTTTTTATTCTTTTTTGGAATTTAGCCGTTGGATCAAACGTAAGCTTCGTATACACAGAGGTATCACTGAGTTGTCTCAGTATTTCTTTCCGGTATTGGTCGTATGATTGTATCACCGTTGCTCCCCCTTTATCAGCCCCACGGATTACTATATTAGGGTCTTGACTGAGGTCCTTCAATGCTGCTTTTTCTCCCGGACTTAGATTCTGATGGAACAGAGGTGGATTTTTAACAATTTTTTCTATATCCATTTTAACCGTCTGGATAAATGCTTTAATGGATGAGTTAGCAGTCCGAATATCCCTTTTGTTTTTCATTGGAAAAACATGAGTAGGTTTTTTTGTTGGATGTTTCTTGATCTCGTTACTATATAGTATTCTTTGAATCTTGTATAATTCAACCTCCGTCTGAAACAAATCAGGCTTTGCGACTGGAACAAAAGAGAGTCCTTTATTTAGAAGTGAGTAGTGATCAGAGTTAAGTATTTTATTAGACAAATTAAAAACCGTTATTTCCTCATCCTGGGTGGTTTGCCCATGGGGTTTGTATTTTTTCCAATTTCTTTTCCCTCGTCGTATTGGTCGGCTCTTCTGGCGCCTCTGGTGTTGACTCTTATTGTATCTGGAGGTTCGTTTTGTTGTATACCTCTGCCTAAAAAAGGATCTGGGGTTGGTCTTCTTAAATCTTCTCTGGAATCTGGATCTGAGGTGGAATCGCCTGAACTGGCATCTATGGTGTTAAATAGAGGTTTACGTATCTTTGTCCTGGGTCTAAACCTTGATCCATAATTTTCTTGAGCACCCCCTAACCACCTATACACCTGGTGATTATATATATATATATATATATATATATATATATATATATATATATTATTTTTTTTTTTTTTCTCACCTTTCCTGAGTGGTATATATTACTCATTCTCGGGTCCTCTACCAGAGTCCTGGAAGTCTGAGGGTTCTGCGCAGTATCTTAGCTGTTCCTAGAACTGCTCTCTTCTAGACAGCGTTCTTAGAGGTCCCACCTGGAATCTGTTGAAGCCACTCCCCCAACTTGGGGGTCCCAGTCCTGAGTGCTCCTATCACAACTGGGACTACTACTGCCTTCACTTTCCACATCCTTTCTAGCTCTTGTCCTTGCTTGCCTGTCTGGGTCTGAAAGTATTCTTACCACTCAATAATTATTATTATTTATATAACGCCAGCAAATTCCGTAGCGCTGTACAATAGGTGGACTAACAGACACATAATTGTAACCAGACAAATGGACGCACAGAAACAGAGAGGTTGAGGGCCCTGCTCAATGAGCTTACATGCTAGAGGGAGTGGGGTATAGTGAACAAAGGGTATAAGTTGGGGTAATGAAATAGGTTGCTAGCAAAGTAATCACTGAGAACTTAGTAGGTTATTTTTGACAGTTGCAGGAGAGGAGTCGAGGGGGGATGAAAACCCGCTAACAGTTTAGATGATATGTTTTCCTGAAGAAGTGTGTTTTCAATGATTTTTTTTAAGGAGTGGAGACTGGGTGAAAGTCTAACGGAGAAGAGAAGGGAGTTCCACAGGAAAGGTGCAGCGCTGCAGAAGTCTTGGAGGCTAGCATCAGATGTGGACAGAGTACGGACAGAGGATAGGCATAGGTCTTCGGCATAGCGCATGGGCCTCGACGGGACATATTTGTGTATTAGGGAGGATAGGTAGGTTGGAGCAGCACCAGAATCTTAAATTGAGCCCTATATCTAATTGGAAGCCAATGTTGTGACTAACAGAGGGGGGAGGCATGGGAGGTGCGTGAGGACAGGAAAATGAGCGTCGCTGCCACATTCGTTATAGATTGCAGCGGTGCAATCTGGGAACACGTAAGACCACTGAGAAGGGGATTGCAGTAGTCAAGGCGAGAAAGAACAATGGCATGGTGGCATGGGTTTTAAATAAGGTTGGATGCAAGATATGTTTTTGAGATGGAAGCGGCAGGATTTGTCGATCGATTGGACATGAGGGGTTAAGGAGAGGTCGGAGTCAAAGAGAACACCTAGGCAGCGAGTCTGCGAGATAGAGGTGATGGTGGTGCCGTTTACTTGGAGGGAGACCGACCCGGGAGTAGCAACACTAGAGGGAGGAAAGACCAGAAGTTTTGTTTTGAACAGGTTGAGTTTAAGGAAGTGAACCAGTTGGAAATCGCGGAGAGGCAGTGAGAGACAATAAAAGAAAGATTTACAACAACAAAAATAAATAATAAACATGATCCGTTAATGGCAGATTTCTGTAGAAATTGCATTTTTTAATAAAACTGTAAATGAACAGAATATCGGTACCAGTTATCAGCTATTGGCCCAAAAGGCCACCAATAATTTCTATTGGACCTAAAAAAGTAATATCAGATGATAAGTTAAGTAAATGTAATATTTTATAAGTCGCTGATGAAGGTGAAAAGATTTAAAGAAAATAAAGTAGGTGTGTTTTGGAAAGATTTCTCTTTCTCTTAATTGAAGATTGACATGGTTCAAGAGTGATTGGGGATCACTTGATTAAGTTACAATTTGGGAAACTAACACAGTAATGTTAGAAAAAACACTTGTTTTTAATCATTAGAATGTTCTCCTGCATTTTTAAATTTCTAGGCCTCACCGTAATAGTTTTTTACTTGCCTCTGTTCCAGTGCATGCTGCTCCACACCTGGCTGAAATCATCAGTGACAGTGACTAAGCCAATTCAAGGGTTCTCCATAGAAAAGGCTACTGCACATGCGCAACAAGCTCCACTCTGTCAATCCGCATCTCCTCATTAAGATGCATGAGCTCGTTACATTTCTTGGTCTGTAAAGTGGGTTTTGTGCAGCGCAATAAAACAATGGGACTCTCTTCCAGCCTCTAGTGTCTTTTTAAGGGGAAAAAACAATTTTACATTGTTTTGTATACTTTGCAAATATTGATTTGTGACTTTGTGACTTTTGATTTATTCTAAACTAAAAGTAAAATGGAAAAACTTCAACCTTCGCTAAAATTACCCTCATAATGAACTGATTTTTTTTTTCTTTCTCTTCCATTATCTGTTAAACGCTCTTGCCATCCATTGTTTTAAAGGTGATATTTAAATTTTACATCTTTATTTCGGTTTTAATGTGCAGGATGATTTACGATGTGATGGCCGAGGCTGTGAAGACTACCGGTGCATTGAAGTTGAGACTGATGTGGTCTCAAACACTACTGGGTCTGCACGTGTAAAAATTGTAAGTCCTTGATGAGCAGGAGTGTGGGAAGAGGACAAAAAATGTATGACCTCTGCCATAAAATAGTTTCAGCTCAAAGCAACACTCAAGTGGGAAAAAACCCAAAATAAAAGTCTTAAATTAATCAGAATTAGATTTTAATACAATTTCTGTTGAAGCAAAATAATGTTTTGTATTCATTTTGTTTTTTTAGGCTTACTTATATAATTAAAGCAACAGTTAAACACACCCCTCTCCCTCCATCTCTGGTGTAAAAATTGGGTTTTATCTTTGCAGTCATACCCTGAGTTATGCTAATGGCCATCTGGCATTATCAGGCTCCTAGAGAAATCTTATAGGTGGTGGGGGTTTGTTAAAGGTACACTCCACTACCCATATTAAAAAAAAAAAAAAATTAAAAAAATGAATAAGCACTATTTAGTAGACATACTTCAGTAGAAATGTACATGCATTTTATTAGGCTTTTCAAAAAAAACAAAACTATTGTACTGGGTATATTTAAAAATTAGCATACAAAAGCTTTAGGTCTCTTGTATGAACTCTTTGCTAGCCCTTCCCTTCTAACCCAGCCCTGCACCTCTGTGAGAAGTCTTTGCAAGGCGCTCTGGACACACTCTACATGTTAAAAGCACTTCAGTAAGCTAAAGTGCTTTAGAGGTCTGGAATGACCCTTTAAAGCATGAAGATTGCAAATGTGTCTATAAATTCTACTGCATGCAGTTCAGGTCACCTCCCAGGCTTCTTACTGCAGTGTGCAGTGATTGTTGTCCGTAACCCAAGGATCTGCATGCTTCAAGGTGAGAGAAAATACAGTGGTGTGCATCTTTAAAGGAACACTCGACTGCTGAAATAAGAAATTAAAAAAACACTGCTTAGGAGATATGCCCCAAATAAAAATGTTGGTTTATCTAAAAACTGTTTTCAAACGCTGCAGTTTTCTTGTTTATAACGTTTGCAGATCCTCCCGTTCTTCCTCAGCCCAGACTTTCTGTGGCTGTCCAATCACAGACTTTCTATTGAGATGTCTTTGCAAGGCAGATCCTCTGCAATTGCTGCCTCTTGAGTTTTGCTCAATTAAACTAAACAAACCAGGAAGTAACTGGACCCTTTGTCTGCTTGAAAGCCAGGAGGTATTACAATGCAAATTTCTAAAAGTGCCAATTTCTATCTAAAGGGACACTATAGTCACCCAGACCACTTCAGCTCAAGTGGTCTGGGTGCCAGGTCCCCCCAGGTTTTAACCCTTCAGATGTAAACATAGCAGTTTCAGAGAAACTGCTATGTTTACATTGCAGGGTTAATCCAGCCTTTAGTGGCTGTATTCCTGACAGCCGCTAGAGGCGCTTCTGTGATGCTGGATGCGAAAATCGCATTCAGCGTGCAGAACGTCCATAGGAAAGCATTGAGAAATGCTTTCCTATGGACTATTTGAATGCGCGAGCATGTGCATTCCGCTCCACTCGGTAGCTGACATCAGAGTGGGAGGAGAGGTCACCAGCGCCTAGGGAGCCTGGCATTGGATTAAAGTAAGTAACTGAAGGGGAGGCCCTGAGGGTGGGGGGGACCTAAGGGTTGTATAGTGTCAGGAAAACGAGTTTGTTTTCCTGACACTATAGTGATCCTTTAAATCTGCACTTTTTGTAAAATGAAAAGAGGACACATTCTTCACACACAATCATTTTAGCAAGCTAAAGTGCTTTAGGGGTCCGGAGTAATTGCTAACATAATTATGTTATATATGTCATTTTAGACAGAAGTCTAATATAATTTATTTAAAAATCAGACCGATTCAATGATGGTATACATTGATGTGGTATATACAATATAAAGAAAGACTGATGGTATGGAAAGCACTACTCATTAGTTTCACAATATTAAATATCCAAATAGAAATCCAGGTCACCCTATAAAACCTTATATTGAAGAGCTCTATATTTTCCATAAACCTCACTGAGGCAGGTGCTTTTTGTTGTTTGTTTTTGAGAGGATTTCATGATGCTTCATAGAAACCCAAACAGTGACTAAACCTTTCAGAATCTGAGAGGAATTTAGAGGGGACTATTTTTCAGGCAGCAAGCAAGTGCCCCCTATAAATTGGGTTATGTAGCATCACTGCCACAAGTAATGTAATGAATGGATCACATGGCCACATTTAAAATTAAAACCATAAATATTAAGTATATAATGTTTATTACAAAAGTAATGTTTTGAATTTATGTTCTAGGGTCACACAGATGTTTTAGTTGGAGTTAAAGCTGAAATGGGAACTCCGAAGCTGGAAAGTCCAAACGAAGGATACCTTGAGTTCTTTGCTGACTGGTTAGTGGATTTTAGTCAGTCTTATTCAAAACTCCATTGCAGCAGGGTAGAGTAGGAAAATTATTAGCATTTTGCGAACAGCTGAGTGGGTTTCCCAAGCCAAACTTTTGGCTGCAACAGCCAAATTTGTACAATCAAATGCCATTCAGCTGCCTTTCAGCATTTAATGAATCCTTAGTGAGTATTTACAAATTTCAGATGCATAGCCATGCTCTCTGTTATGACAAAAGGTGTGTGTGTGTGTGTTCGTGTTCGTTTGTTGTTCGTTCCCTCTCAGGTCTAGTTTTAGCTCACTTGTGCCATCACAGTACCCAAGCTATTTGCAAACCAGACCATAAGGCAGATAAAGTACTAGTAAGTTCCCTCTGCACAACAGATATAGCAAACTCCAGGTGATTGTTTTATCATTGGGTGTCTTCAGTAAGCTGTGGCTGATGCTGCCCTAGGGCATCTGGATTACCCCTTTTATCTAGAGGAGACCCAGGTCATTTTCAAAACCGTACATGAGAGAATACGATCAGCTGCCAAGTCATTCATTGGAATGGTTTATTCCAAAGGTTTAACTTTAAAACTGTAATTCACTTCTTGACATTTGTCTTCTAGTTTTCGAAATGTTACTGAAATCCTAGACATATGAGGAATTCTCACAATCCGGACTAATAAGTGAATATATATATATATTACAGAATCCAGCGCACTCGTTTATTCACTAAACAATGATTTCAAATCTTAGAGATTGTAATAGTTTTATTTAAAAACACCTCACCTAGGCATAAAATGATGGGTTTTTAGTTACATTATAAGATCATACATTGCATAAGCCTGCCAACTACGTCAAAGTACCCCATATTCGGCAGGTCCTATCCTAGTAGAAGCCTAATGCTTGCTCTTATGAGAGTAATCCACTTACTTGGGAAATACTTCCTTACTGGGACTCCCTCCCTGTTACAGGTACCTCATTCTAGGACCCTATTTAGCCTTGACTTGCAGAGAGTCCTGCCATTTGATCTTGAGAAAGGTCCCAGAGAGGACCGAAATGTTGATCTGTTGATTTGTTCTATGGAATAAAGGAAACTTTATATGGAAGACCGTGAGTGCAGCCCATATGTTCATTTGTATATATGTGTGTGTGTTTTATGAAATACCTTGTTGGAAGTGCACTCACAGGACTCTATACTGTTGCCAAAAATGTGCCATTTATTCAAGCTTCAAAAGTTGATTACAGAGTGTCGACGTTTCAGTCCACTAGGGACTTTTTTCCCTAGTGGACTGAAACGTCGACACTATGTAATCAACTTTTGAAGCTTGAATAAATGGCACATTTTTGGCAACAGTATAGAGTCCTGTGAGTGCACTTCCAACAAGGTATTTCATATTTTGAGGTCAGAGCTCCTAGGCAATAAACAAGACTGGGAGCAGGAGTGCAGGACCCAGCGTGAAATATATATATATATATATTATACACACACACACACGAAATTCTTATCTTGCAATACCTTTTTTATTGAACTAACAGAATTTTTTAATGACAAGCTTTCGGGAGAACCTCCCTTTCTCAAGTCTTCAAGGTATTACAAGATAAGAATTTTATCTGTTTTTTTACATATACATCACTGGAATAATACGGCTACAATCTCTACTTGAATATGAAAAAAAAAAATATATATATATAATAATTATGGTGTTAAGGATACATATGAACGTTCAATAGAAAGCTCTATCTGTAAATGTTTTTATTTATATATGTGTGTGTTTATTTATTTTTGGGAGCTTGGGAGTCTGAGGGTTTTACAGTATCTTGGCTGTTCCTAGAACTGCACTCTTCTGGGAAGCAATCTCAGATGTTTTCTACATCTCTTATTTGACCTTCTGGTACTTTAACTCTTTCTGTCCTGATCACTTTCCCTATTTTTGCGATCATCTGCCGATGCCTATCCAGTCCAAACGATATTCCGATGTCCATGTTAGGCTTTCTCATACAGCTTGATGTCGTCCATGTAGAGTAGGTGGCTGGTGCTAGCTCCACTCTTGAACCTGTATATTTAGCCACTGTTCATGATCTGGCTAGGGGGGTGGAGACCTATGTAGAACATCACCTTGGTATATGCCACATTTGTTGTTCACTTGTGTTATTGTCCTGGAATTGGCTTCTAGATTGGTTTTCCACTTGCATTCTTGATGAAGGCTCTTGGTGTCTTGCTGGCCTTATATATGGCCTAGCATCCCAGTATCCATGTGTGTGGCATTGTCATAGGCTTTCTTGTAGTCAATTCAGGCAGTGCACTAATTGGTCTTATTGGTATTAGAATCCAGTGTGACTGCTTAGTCTACCAGTCGTTAGTTTGATCCTTTGGTGCTTTTTTAAAAACCCTTTTGAGTTTTGCTGATGTACTAACTCATATGCCCCATCGATCTTGGAGGCTATGATGCCTGACCAGACCTTCCATGTTCTGGGGAGGCAAGTGATTGGTCGGTAGTTAGATGGCTAACAAGGCAGTTAAATACTGGCCTTTCATGATCAGTATTATTCTGCCTTGTGTTAGCCAGTCATTGTGGGAGCCTGTTAGTAGCTGGTTGGTTTGTTTGCTGCTAGATGTTCATGCAACACTGTTAGTTTATTTTTCTAGTAGGTGTGGATCATGTCAGGTCCTGGGGCTGACCAACTTTTCATATGGGCTACTTCTTGTTGGATATCTCCTACTGTCATAGTGGCTGTTTTTTTTGTTATGGGAGCATGTACTGGTCTGCTTTCGGTTCTAGTAGCCTCTGGGCCTTGGTATTATGTGATGCTTCGTTCTTCCAGTACTGCTCTTTGTTGGTCTTTGATGGATATGTTGTGGCTAACCTGCAGCGGTGTATAAACCTTGGATGGTTCTTTGGTTAATAGGACTCTTTGCCTCTGCTTCTCTGGTGTGTCTGTTTAGCATCATTGCCAGTACTGTCAGCCTTTCCTTAGCTGTTTGCATCTGGTACGGACATACCTCAGTAACCAGTACCTATCCTTGATCTTTTCACCTCTGTGAAGTTGATTGAGCTTAATAACTTCCTTACATGTTGCCTTTATCTTGGCTTCATTCTCTAAGGAGGGCATTATTTCTCCTTCAGCCTGATCTTGTAGACAGGCAGTTGGAGAACCTCTAATGCAGTGGCCTAAATGAACATGTATATATAATCTATCTGTCTCTGTGATGGTGTTGATTAGGATTGTGGATAGTGCCTCATTAACCGTTGCTAGCATCCTGTCTGGTGGCAGTTTTTCAGTGATCTTGTCCGGTGGTCAAGGACTGTTTTGTGGTGATCATCTTCCTTATATCTGTTAAGCCATCTTGGGGCAGAGCTTCAGGCCTCTGTAAGTATAGGTGTGGGTAATAGTAATTTCTTCCTCATCAAAAGATAAAAAAAGGTGCACTATACCTTTAAATTTTAAAGTGCTACAAAGTGAAAGTGTCAGTGCACTGTGCATTCAAGTATTTCCAGTATAATAATATTGAAACAGTGTGCAAAGTTGTCATAGTGTTTTGTGCTAAAATACTTTAAAACACTTACTAGAGAAATAGAGGTATCACACTTTCTTTCAAAGATGTATGAGGACATGAAAAACAAAACATAAACATCGCATAATACTGTATAACAAGGAACTAAAAAATGGAATCAAACTCACAAGAAGAGAGCAGTAAGAAGTCTGCTCTCACTTTTCTGGCTTGTGTCCACAATGGGACTAAATGTAGGCAAGGATCGGAGTATAGCCGCTTGAATGAAGAAAATGCTTTATTCCAACAGAGTTAAAAAGTTCACAATACATGTCAGCATACGCTCCCCGTTATCTAGGGATCGACTGATATTGATTTTTTTTAGAGCCGATACTGATAATCTTTGAACTTTCAGGCCGATAGCCAATAACTTGCCGATATTCTGTACATTTACCATTTTGAAAATATAAACTAATTCTAAAGGTAAATGCACAAAATATACATGCCACATGTAGTGGATGCAGTGTGTTTAGACAGGGGAGCTGTGTGTGTTTGTGTAGTGGATGCAGTGTACAGGGAGTGCAGAATTATTAGGCAAGTTGTATTTTTGAGGATTAATTTTATTATTGAACAACAACCATGTTCTCAATGAACCCAAAAAACTCATTAATATCAAAGCTGAATATTTTTGGAAGTAGTTTTTAGTTTGTTTTTAGTTATAGCTATGTTAGGGGGATATCTGTGTGTGCAGGTGACTATTACTGTGCATAATTATTAGGCAACTTAACAAAAAACAAATATATACCCATTTCAATTATTTATTATTACCAGTGAAACCAATATAACATCTCAACATTCACAAATATACATTTCTGACATTCAAAAACAAAACAAAAACAAATCAGTGACCAATATAGCCACCTTTCTTTGCAAGGACACTCAAAAGCCTGCCATCCATGGATTCTGTCAGTGTTTTGATCTGTTCACCATCAACATTGTGTGCAGCAGCAACCACAGCCTCCCAGACACTGTTCAGAGAGGTGTACTGTTTTCCCTCCTTGTAAATCTCACATTTGATGATGGACCACAGGTTCTCAATGGGGTTCAGATCAGGTGAACAAGGAGGCCATGTCATTAGATTTTCTTCTTTTATACCCTTTCTTGCCAGCCACGCTGTGGAGTACTTGGACGCGTGTGATGGAGCATTGTCCTGCATGAAAATCATGTTTTTCTTGAAGGATGCAGACTTCTTCCTGTACCACTGCTTGAAGAAGGTGTCTTCCAGGAACTGGCAGTAGGACTGGGAGTTGAGCTTGACTCCATCCTCAACCCGAAAAGGCCCCACAAGCTCATCTTTGATGATACCAGCCCAAACCAGTACTCCACCTCCACCTTGCTGGCGTCTGAGTCGGACTGGAGCTCTCTGCCCTTTACCAATCCAGCCACGGGCCCATCCATCTGGCCCATCAAGACTCACTCTCATTTCATCAGTCCATAAAACCTTAGAAAAATCAGTCTTGAGATATTTCTTGGCCCAGTCTTGACGTTTCAGCTTGTGTGTCTTGTTCAGTGGTGGTCGTCTTTCAGCCTTTCTTACCTTGGCCATGTCTCTGAGTATTGCACACCTTGTGCTTTTGGGCACTCCAGTGATGTTGCAGCTCTGAAATATGGCCAAACTGGTGGCAAGTGGCATCGTGGCAGCTGCACGCTTGACTTTTCTCAGTTCATGGGCAGTTATTTTGCGCCTTGGTTTTTCCACACGCTTCTTGCGACCCTGTTGACTATTTTGAATGAAACGCTTGATTGTTCGATGATCACGCTTCAGAAGCTTTGCAATTTTAAGAGTCCTGCATCCCTCTGCAAGATATCTCACTATTTTTGACTTTTCTGAGCCTGTCAAGTCCTTCTTTTGACCCATTTTGCCAAAGGAAAGGAAGTTGCCTAATAATTATGCACACCTGATATAGGGTGTTGATGTCATTAGACCACACCCCTTCTCATTACAGAGATGCACATCACCTAATATGCTTAATTGGTAGTAGGCTTTCGAGCCTATACAGCTTGGAGTAAGACAACATGCATAAAGAGGATGATGTGGTCAAAATACTCATTTGCCTAATAATTCTGCACTCCCTGTATATTTGTGTAGTGTGTGTATATAATGAATGCAGAGTGTGTTTGTGCAGTGTGTGTGTGTGTATATAATGAATGCAGAGTGTGTTTGTGTAGTGTGTATACATAGTGAATGCAGTGAGTGTTTGTGTAGCGTATACATAGTGAATGCAGTGAGTGTGTAGCGTATACATAGTGAATGCAGAGTGTGTGTTTGTGTAGTGTGTATATAGTGAATGCAGTGAGTGTTTAGTGTTTGTGTATAGTGAATGCAGTGAGTATTTGTGTAGTGTGTATAATGAATGCAGAGTGTGTGTGTGTGTGTGTGTATAGTGAATGCAGTGAGTATTTGAGTAGTGTTTGTGCAAAGTGAATGCATTGTGTGTGTATATAATGCAGTGTGTGTGTGTGTGTAGATGTAAGTTGTGTAAAATGGGGGGCATTTTTTTTTAATTTAAATGTTAAAAAAAAAAAAAAATTTAGTATATAGTATTCCCTGGTGGTCCGGTGGCTTGTTAAGTACTGTGGGGGGCCCAGCAGCAAGCTCTTACTTACCTCCCAGTAGCTCCCTCTGTAAATCTGCGTGCCGTGCGGCGCATTGCCATGGTAACCCGTGGCAACGCTCTGCGGCCGCGGGCCTCGCAAAATTTACACAGAGAGCTGGAGGAGCTGCTGGGAGGTAAGAGCTTGCTGCTGGGCCCCCCCAGGACTGCCAGGCTTGTAATGGGCCCGGCGGTCCTGGTATGTATTATCGGCAATATCAGTATCTCTATTGGCCGATACCGATATTGCAGAAAATACAGAATATCTGCCGATAATATCTGTAAAACTGGTAATCGGTCGATCCCTACTGTTATGCACGGAAGTTCAGATCATGTATGATGCTTTGTGTAGTCCATCTAATTCCAGTTGTAACACTAGCTTCCTCTTGACAATGTATAAACATTGAGTAATTAGCTGTTTTGGTGTTCGTGTAGATGAAGGACTCTTTATCATCCACGGTTTCCACATACATTCTCATTCAGTCTGCAGTCAAGCAAGTTCTCACTTTTTGTATTCAGGAATTATTTGTTTCAGTATCCCACTTGTCGTTTGATTGCCCTGTTTTCCTAGCATCTGACTTGTTAATCTGGGCGACATCTGAGCCGGCATTTACAAAACAGCATGTCTTGTGGGATATCACCAGTATGCAGTGGTTAGTACGTACAAAAAAAATAGTGCAAGGAAGGACAACTGCTGAACTGGTGTCAGGGTCATAGGCGCCCAAGGGTCATTGATGCATCTAGGGAGTGAAGGCTAGCCAGCCTGGTACAATCTCACAGAAGAGGGACTACATGGCCGAAGAACTGTCAGTGCCCATAATGCACCGTATCCACTGCCGAAAGCTCATTCAATGGGGACATGAGCATCAGAACTGGACCATTCAGCAATAGAAGAAGGTTGTCTGATAAATCACATGTTCTTTTAGTTCAGATGGATGGCCTGGTGCGTATATGTCATTTATTTTGGGAAGAGATTGCAGCAGCTTGTACTGTGGGAAGAAGGCAGTCCCGCAGAAGCAGTGTTATGCTCTGGGAAACCCTGGGTCCTGGCATTCATGTGAATATTACTTTGACACATACCACCTACCTAGGGATTATTGCAGACCATGGTTGCCAGTGGGCTTTTTCAGTAAGATAATGTACCCTGGCAAATTTTAAATTATTCTGTCTGCATCCAATTCTATAGAGGATACGTTTTATGAAGGTTTTTTTTTTTTTTTTTGGAAAGTCAATGGGTGTCTGTAACATAAAATAGAAGCACTGAAAGATTATTTTTTTTTGATAGCAGACTGTTCCTTTTTGAAGTTTGGATTTCAACCCTCAGTAAATTTTTCATGAGGATAATAATATAATTACAACTGAAACCTTCTTGTTGCTCAAATATTCTGAACCAAGCCACTCTTAATTAAATCATTCCACTTTTTGATAAAAAAAATTACTTTTTATCAATTTTTTTTACATGGCCATTGTTGTGATGTAAAATGCATTGCAATATTCTCTACGAACTACAGTGCAGCTAAAATGTAATGTCAATTTGTACGTTTTATCAAGGGTATGGCAATGAATACTAAAAAGAATTTGAGTAGGTAAAAAAAATGTTTATTTTTATTTTTTTTAACCTTTTACTTTATACCCACCTTTTTAATGGTGAGCACCATATCTCTAGAAATGTTGCTTGTGTACCGATCACACTGCTCCTTTCAAATTCAATAAATAAGCATCCATCAAAAGACACACACCTGAATGCGAGTTCTTAATTCAATATTGATGTGTAGACATGTCATAGAATGGATTGGAGCCAGTGATAATACAGCATATTTCTGTCAAGTGACACTGCTTTGTTCACTGTCTTAAAGCTTTTTGTTCTACTGCTCAGTGATTATTTTAAACTGGCAGTGTGCAAGCTGTTGTACTCCCGTTCAGTAAATTTGTATAGTGAGCCTTTGGTTTTCATGTATAGGTGTTCTGAAGGGCTGTGATCTCCCCTTTATTTTATTTTTTTTATTCCTTGCCTATATTTTTATGTTTTTGATTGTCTAAAACGTTTTGAATTAATAAATAATAATTAGCCATTGACCTACGGCTGATGTTCCTCTGACATCAGATATTCGTGCTTGCCTACACAACTGCTTCCTCCAATGCTTGCTTTGTGTTCATAATTTGTTTTGTTTGCCGCTTTGTTTTCCCATGCTTAATAGCAGCATACAAGTGTAATTTAATTTTAATTATGGGTGTGCTGTTATGAGTTGAATAGCTTAGCACAGCATTACCAAGATAGAAGACTGAGTGTAATATGACTGTGTTACAAATGTGTTTAAGTCAGAAATTGCTTGTTCTATTTAGATTATTTTGACCTGCCTTTACAAAATGTATTCCTACATTGTCTGTGCAAGAAAATCTATACATGGGTGTATTCGCTAAAACTCATATATAGAACTTAGTCCCTTAACTTGTTGAGCAGTAAGTTTACTATTAGAAAACTCTGCTGTGTGACTGCTCAAAATAATTGGACTTTCCATTAAAGGCACACTTCACTGCCCAAATACAAAATATCGCTGTTTAGTAGATAAACCCCAAATGAAAACTTGCATGCATTTATTTATACTTTTTTTTTTTTTTTTTTTCATTGGAGTTATATCTAAAAAGAGCTTGCAAAAACTGCAGATCTATTGTCTCTTGCCTTTGCAATCTCTCCCCCTCTAACTTGATGTGACGGTAGTATCACAGACTTTCCAATGCAGCTCAATGAGAAGTCTTTGCAAGCTAAGTACTCTGTGCAATGGTTTAGTGAAATAAGCTAACCAAACCAGAACGTAACAGGACCTGTTGTCTGCTTTAAAGGCCAGAGGGGTGTAACCAGGTTAATTTAGAATTGTCAATTTCTCCTGAAATTTTCATTATATAAAAAAAAATTTAAAAATGACACATTCTTCACGCATAAGGTGTTTCAGCAAGATGATGTGCTTTAGTGGTCTGGAGTGTGCTTTTAACCCCACCACCTGCTCCCTAGATCCAATTCCCTCGCATCTCATCCGTACTCTGTCTTCTTCTCTTTCTCAATCTCTCTCTCTCCTCTGGTATATTTCCATTGCCCTTCAAACGTGCAACAGTAACCCCAATTCTAAAGAAGCCCAATCTTGACCCTAACTCCCCATCCAACTATCGTCCTATCTCACTACTGCCTTTTGCATCCAAGATCCTTGAAAAAATTGTGTATGCGAGATTGAAAGTCTTCCTCGAGTCCAACTCTCTGCTAGACCCGCTTCAGTCTGGTTTCCGCGCTAAGCTCTGCTCCCAACTCCTCTCTGTTGGTGTCCCCCAAGGTTCAGTCCTTGGTCCCCTACTGTTTTCCATCTATACTGCCTCCCTTGGTAAACTCATTAGCTCCTTTGGCTTCCAATATCATTTCTATGCAGATGACACGCAAATCTACCTGTCCTCTCCTGATCTCTCTCCGCCCATCTTGACTAGTGTCTCTGACTGCCTCTCTGCTGTTTCTAACTGGATGGCTGCCCACTTCCTTAAACTTGACCAAAACTGAAATTCTGGTCTTTCCTCCCTCAAGTGTTGTTACTCCTGTGTCTGTCTCCCTCCAAGTCAACGTTGCTACCATCAGCTCCACCACGCAGGCTCGCTGCCTAGGTGTTCTCTTTGATTCCGACCTCTCCTTCAAGCCTCATGTTCAATCTATCGCCAAATCCTGTCATTTCCATCTCAAAAACATTGCGCGCATCCGCCCCTAATTAACGCTAGATGTGACTAAGGTGTTGGTCCATTCCACTGTCCTTTCTCGCCTTGACTACTGTAATCCGCTTCTCAGTGGTCTTACGTGCTCCCAACTAGCGCCGTTACAGTCCATAATGAATGCCGCGACAAGGCTCATCTTCCTGTCCGCCCGCACCTCCCATGCCTCACCCTTCTGTCAATCCCTACATTGGCTTCCTATAAAATATAGAGCTCAATTTAAAATTATGGTTCTTGCTTTCAAATCGCTACATAATGCTGCTCCCACCTATCTATCCTCCCTTATACACAAGTATGTCCCGTCTAGGCCCTTACGATCTGCTGAAGACTTACGTCTATCTTCTGTCTGTACTCCCACCTCTGATGCTCGCCTTCAAGATTTCTCGAGGGCTGCACCGTTCCTGTGAAACTCGCTTCCTTCCGCCGTTAGATGCTCACCCAGTCTCCACTCCTTCAAAAAATCGTTAAAAACTCACTTCTTCATAAAAGCGTATCAATTAAACTGTTAATGGCTCCTGACTGATTCCTCTTCTGCAACTGTCATTAGTCTAATACTATCCTTACCTTTTTGTGTCATTTTACGCCACTCCCTCTAGCATGTAAGCTCATTGAGCAGGGCCCTCAACCCCTCTGTTCCTGTGTGTCCAACTTGTCTGGTTACAACTTCATGTCTGTTCGTCCACCCATTGTAAAGCGCTGCGGAATTTGATATATAAATATCATAATAATAATATGAGGTGATTAATCTTTACCTAAGGAATGCTCTAAAACTGGGTGGTCAAATGTAAATCTCTAGCTATTGTAGAACTTCTTTGATGTATTGCCAGCTTTAATGGAGGCAAAGCATCATAGGGAAGTGTAATAAACACCTAGTTATCTTACTTTGGCCACTCCTGGACTAAACCTCCATTTTTTTTGTTTTTTATTTGTTATAAAGTACTATGTATTTTGTGCTGCATGTAGATGACATTGAGCTTGTACACTAAATTATTTGGTATTTATAGAATATTTAACACAGTCCCACCCCATCTTTGGCAGGTACGTGGGTTAATCTCATAAGAGCAGACATTAGGCTGTTGGTGTAGGACCTGCAAAAGATGGGGTACATTGACGTTGTGGCAGGCTTATGCAATGTATGATCATATAATGTAACTAAACCCCCATTATTTTTGCCAACATTAGGTGTTTTTTAAAAAAAAAAAATCTTTCAACATTGAAGTTGCTGTTTAGTGGATAGGTGAGTGCTCTGGATCTTGTGTATTGTATTATTTGGCCCCCAGCAGCACCCCCATTTATGCATGTTCAGGTGAGTGCAGCCAACCCCCTCTTGTTCCACACTTTAGTATACCTACATTATACTATAATTCTGTGGATTGCTGTTTTAGCATACTAAAAATAAATTTTATTGGAAATCTACCATAACTGTTTGTTTTTTGTTTTGATAGTCAATAATGCTTAAACCAAATATCGCAAAAACTAATACAAAGGGGAACATTTAAAGCTATGGTCCGGTTTTTAAAGTTAATTTTATATTCTTGTAGTAAATGTTGAAAGGAACACTATAGGGTTAGGAGCACAAAGATGTATTGCTGACCCTATAGTGTTATAAACACTATCTAGCTCCCTGGCCCTCCTTGCCACCCCACATAGTAAAAATCTTACCTTTACTCCAGTCTGCTGCTGCTGGCACTGCCCCGATCTGCCTGCTTGGCTGACCTCAGAAGTGTTATTCATAGCAAATCACAATGCTTACCCACAGGATAGCATTGGAGTGGCTGCTACTGTCACTGTCAAGGAGGCAGATCAGGGGCCATCTCTAGTAGCCATCTAATGAGTGACCAGTGGAGGTCTGCATAGGCTGTAATGTAAACACTGCATTTTCTCTGAAAAGACAGTGTTTACTGCAAAAAGCCTAAAGGGAATAATTATACTCCCGAGAACAAATACAATAATCCGTAGTGGTTCTGATGACTATAGTGTCCTGTTAAGCAACAAATCCACCTTTAGACCACTTACTGAAATGACTCTTTCTACATCAAACAGTTCCTGGAATTCTTTCTATTAGAAATTCTGTGTTTACATATTCTTCATTACTGTTTCTAAGTTTGTGTCCAACTTTTTTTTTTTTCTTTTTCAATTATTTCCATGAATTCATATATTCATATTTGTATTTTTATTTTAGTTCCGCAAATGCCACTCCAGAGTTTGAAGGACGTGGAGGAGAAGAGCTTGGCACAGAGATAGCCCATGTGCTGTATAAAATATTTGACAACAAAAGTAGCCTGGACCGCAAGTCTCTCTGTATCCAGCCTAGGGAGCATTGCTGGGTTCTTTATGTTGATGTCTTGGTAAGTAAACTAATTCTTGCAGAAGGATAATTAGTGTCAGAATTAAAGTAGATATGACTTCTCACATGGATTTGGAGGATGGAGGGCGATTATTACTATCACATGATATTTAATTCCTGAATTGAGAGAGAGAGAGAGAGTGTGTGTGCGTGTGTGTGTCTGTCTCTTGAGAAAAGTCCCATAGAGGTCTGAAACGTCAACACATTTTCTAGTGTATAATTGCACACTAAAACTTCAAGATTTATTTACAAAGTCCTGTGAGTGCACCTTCCTTGATACTTTATATATTGGCATAAGTGATTTGTACCCAGGCAAGGACAAGACTTGGACTTTTTTCAAGACCAAGTTGGACTGAAACATTTACTGTACCTTTGTACAAATAAAGGATATATAAAGGATATATTGTCCCTATAGTGTTAAAAACACCATTTAGCCCCCCTAAATATAGACAAATCTTACATTTATTCCAGTCTGCTGCTGTTGGCTCTGCCCCTGAGCTGCCTTCTTGGCTGACATCAGAAGTGGTGTTCAAAGACAATCACAACGCTTTCTCACAGAAAAGCATTGGATCGGTTGAGCTTGTCAATGAGGCAGATCAGGAGTAGAGCCAGCACCAGCCAAACACAGCCCTGGCCAATCAGCATCTCCTCATAGAGCTGCATTGAATCATTGCATCTCAATAAGGAAAGTTCAGTGTCTCCATGCATAGGGTGTAGACACTGAATAGCAGTGCTGCATATTGAACAGCACTGTTCCAGGAAGCGCCTCTAGTAGCCATCTGATGAGTGGCCAGTGGAGGTATCCCTAGGCTGTAAGCTAAACACTGCATTTTCTCTTAACAAAAAACATTGTTTACTGGAAAAAGCCTGAAGTGAATGATTATATTCACCAGAACAAATCGAATAAGCTGTAGTTGTTTTGGTGATTGTGTCCCTTTTTAAACCGTTGCTAAGGAGTAAATATTACATTGCAATTAGAATGTACATACACTAATATTATTCCCTACCTTTAGCGAATTCCTTTATTCAACAGGGAGATTCTGTGTCTTCTTCCTCACGTGGATAGAGGGTTTTAATATGGGTATAACCCTGTTGTTCGCCAACCTTCACACTATGGGATGTGGCAATAGTGAAATATGTAAACTGGTCATTCTATAGCACTGAGACTAATGTTCCTTTGAAGACAGTACTATGGACCTGCATAACTATATGTTGACCCCTTCATCCAAATAAGAATGATTTGCATAGGCGAATACAATATATCAAATATACAATGTAAAAAGTTGTGCAAGCCTACGCAGATATCCCCTTCATCCAACACACATTGATAGAAGCTGCTGGAGAGGTAGGCCCACCCCTCAGCATTAGTTTTTTTTTTTTTTTATTTATTTTAACTGTATATCTTGTTCAGCCAGTGGACATTTATTAATTGTACAGCGCTACGGAATCTGATGATGCTATATAAATAATAAAATAATAATAATACATTCAGCCAGTGGGCATTTCTTATTGCTGGTCATTTGTGTTTTTAAAATGATTTAAGACTTGCAATTTTATAACCTGCCTCCAAACTGCTCCTACATTTGTCAGATAGCTACGTAAATAACCATTTAAGTGTTATATCTCCATGAAGATGAACTTTCTATCCACACCAGGGGAGAGGAGTTTCAGGCCATTGTTTTCTTGCTCTGTCTCACTGATGTGCATTGCTGATTAGATCTAGCAGTGATCCAGCTTTTGTGAATTATTTAAGATTCTAGGTCCGAGCTGACAAACCCTGACACCCTAGATGTTTGTGAGCTACATTTCTCATGACACTCAGCCATGCTGTGGGCAAATATGAGACCGCTAATTCACATCTCACATGATCTGTGTTCCAAGGTTAACCATCTCAAAATAAATATATATATATATATATATATATATATATATATATTTATTTTGAGATGGTTAACCTTGGAACACAGATCATGTGAGATATATATATATATATATGTGTGTGTTCGGGGCATTCTCATATGATATAGAATAAGATGGGTTGTAGAGATGTAGCTTTAGGAATAATCGGTTGAGGTGTGCCGAAACCGACGTATGCTGTAGGCCGGTAAAAAGTGGGCAAAAAGAGACATATTAATGCAAAACATTATACAGGATCATAGTGCATCTGTTAACCATCAGGTAGACATTTTAATGAAAGCTTCCTAATTCCTGAATCGGCTGTGGTATGTAAGTCTCATAAGCCTTTGATTCCCAGCTGCCCAGTGTCTTAACGTGTGCGGGGATGTCTTGGCTATAGGCAGTGGAGGCTGCTCCTATCTTAAAGGAGTGCCCTGAGTAGTCGCTAGGGTTTAGTTTGAGCCCGGTGAATGAGTAGGTGGACATAGTGCATGAACTTACCTGTGGTAAGGACAGTATCGTACAGCGACAGTAATGGTGCAGTAGTGCATATGGTGGCGTGCCCAAGAACATAACCAGTAACTTAACCGGGAACCCAGCATTGCTTGTAAGGTAGTAGGTTATATGCACTGGCTCGCCCATCTGACTCATCTTAGTTTTAGGAAGGGACCGGACATAGTGGTCTGTGTGTTTTTGAAGATAAGAGGTCAACAGGCACTCTTGTTTATGATGTTGGCCGCTGATAGTGAGTTATTTTTTGGGGCCTGAGAAAGCCGTTAAAGGCTAGATAGGTAGCAGTTTTGATAACTGCATTGGTGCGTGACTCGGAAGGTGCATGGTCGAGTGGTTCTGACATGGTTTGAACATTGTATGTCTATGGCCAGTATTTAGTTTTAGCGGGAACGTCCGCTTGGCTATGTCTCTAAGTAATGTATGGATGGGGTAGGAGGATAGGAACCCTTGTTGTTTGGGAAGGAGAAATAAGTATAGTGTTGAATGCCCGTGAGATAAGTTTAACCGTGTTGTGTGAGAATTTGTAACTTAAGGTGGCAAAAAGAGGTGAAGGCCATAAGTGGTGAAACCTCAAACCAGCTATCTAAGTGATGGTCCGACATGAAACGTATTGTATAAGTGGAAAACCCTGTAGCAAGCGTGTTGAGTGCTGGTGGACAAGGCCAGTTTAGTCAGAGCCCGGCTATGTTGGCGAGGTTCATGTAATCCATGACCCCCCTGCAATGGCGGCTGTCACGCCAGCTGCCACAATAGTTTACCATTATGTGTGGTTAAGAAAGTCCACCATATGTGTAGGTCTGCCGTGGCTTGGTTGTCTAGGGACAGCCCCTGATCATCATGCGGGAGTGTGGAAAAAGCAAAGTGGTCTTAGATGAAAGAGTGGCCTGCGGTATGATGCGCATGGCAAAATTTAAGAAACCTGGTAGGGATTGTAGTTCCATGCGGTTGCAAGTACCAAGCAGGAGGTGGTAATTGGTATTGTTGCGACTGTTCCTATTTCTCACTTGGTAACTTGTTGGCATGAATGCAGAGTCAAGTTGTATGCCCAGGAATGTAACGATAGTGTCTGGGTCTTCTGTGACCTTAGGGAATACTGGGACACCCAAGTGTTCAGACATACTAATGCCTTTCTTGAAGCTTCTAGAGGGAAAGGCGTTCCCTTTGATCAACAAGAAATCATCTCGGGAATGTATGACTGTGGGGCATTTGGATATGTTTAACCACAACCAGCAAAGAGTTCAACGAATATATTGAAGATTGTGGGCTGCTCTTGACCCAAAAGTTAAGCGGGAGGAGAAATATATAACTGCTGTCCATAAATGCCCTGTAAGTGCCAGTGTAGGGTGGATGGTGGCAATCTGAAATGCGTTTGTGATATCAATTTTACTTAACCAGGCTTCACCCCCTCTTGAGTGATAGCTGTAATAGTATGAACAATGGTGGCATACTGTAATGAAAACTCCTCGGAGGGTATGAGGGAGTTGAGACTTGGGGTAGCCGAGGCGTGAGGTGCAGATAAGTCTGTGATCAGTTACAGTGTGAGGGAAGATTCCCTGTGACAATCCCAATGGGATTGCGCCACGCTGTAAATGGTGTAGATCGGAGAGGCACAGGTAGAAATCTTTCTGCCTTTTCTTGAGCCATGAGTGTAATGCCAGCTGTTGTATGCTGCTGTGATGACTGCAAGTTAGGGCATTCTAGATTCCCCCAAAAGTATATGGCAATACTTGTACAGAAGGCCTTTAAAATTTGGAGATTAGGAAATCAACTAAATGTCTGGAAAGGTGATGAGTTAGAAAGTACTGGAAATGCATAATGTTTACAGACGTGAAGTAAGGTTCAGGGTACATTTATTGGTATACATGGTTTTTTGCATGTGCCCGGACATATTGAGAACATATCTGCAACAGTCTGCATGCACTGAAACTACATGTGCCAACATGGAAATTGTTGCCAATCTGCGATTTGCCAAAGAGCATGAGACGATCCAATTTGTCTCTGGTAGTTCTCTACCAGAGGTGCTAGAGCCCGGAGCCTGAAACGTGATCGTCCGCTGTTTTGGGACAAAATTGTCGTGTGGGACTAGCAACATCTTCTCCAAGTGAAAGGGTGTTGACTCTAGCTGGAGTGTTAGGTAGAGAGAAATCCTTACCACCTGCTTGATACATACTAAAAAACATGAAGATAGCCATTATTATATGAACCCACAGTGTGCTAGTACTGGCTTGCTAGCTAAAGCCGCATTGGCGAAACAATTAATCCTTTGTTTGGTGACAGGTGAGGCTCTATCTATGCAATGGCGCGAGGGGATTTTTGTGGCCACCAAACGTAGTGGCAGGATGTTGGCCTCTCGGTGACTGTAACCAGAAAAAAGGAGAAGGGAATAATAGGTGAGGCCCTCTCTATATACCATGTGAGGCGGCTAGCTTACGAGTGGACCGATGGGTGTTTGCCTCCAAGCGTTGAGGCAGGGTGTTGGCCTCGCGGGACCACTATACAACAGGCATAGATGCCAAGAAAGGAGAATACCTATTGGAAACCTATAGTCCCTAATTGCCAGTACACTAAGGATATACCCAGGGGGAAACAGAAAATGTATGTATATACCACATGAGCAGGTGTATGTACCTGGTAGTATGAATAGATACCCTTACTGGTCGTAAGGGTTATTAATACCTGTATCCCGGACGGGTAAAACAATGTATGAAAATTGAATATAGACATTTAAAAGCGTATACCCATATGTGTGTTATGCAAGTTTAATAGAGAAAAGTGCTCCGTCCCAATGTTTATTGTATGCTTGTAATGCCCCTGTTTGAAGGAAATTAACTTGTCGGGAGTGTTATATCATGTGTGATAGGGAATACAACTATACCCCGAAACATGAGTGTAGTGAACCATGACTGGCAGCTGAATAACCTAATATGTGAAAATACGTAATTGGAAGGACTTATATTTTAAGCGTGTAAACATACAAATATTCCGTATTAGACTCTGGAATCCTGCATAGTGCTTTAAATAGTATGTGCATTCTTGGGTAAATGTATGCGTATTGTCAGTAAACGTATCTAAATGCCTATGTAGGCAGGTATGCAGGAATGATTATATCATAGCAAGCATGAGTTGTAAGGAAGTATATATAGTATACCATTTGACAGATAGGAGTCAGTATAAAAGTGAAAATGCTGTAGTTAGTTTGTTTGCTTATGAAGTGAAATAAAGTCTGAGAAGCCTGTAGTATACCGATTGACCGGTAGGGGTCAGCATATAGGCGAAAATGCTGTGGTTCGTTGGTTTGTACATGAAATGCAATAATGTCTGAGAAGCCTGTAGTACACTGAATGACCGGTAGGGGTCAGTGTGTAGGTGAAAATGCAGTGGTTTATTGGTTTGTACATGAAATGCAATAATGTCTGAGAAGTCTGTAGTACACTGAATGACGGATAGGGGGTCAGTGTGTAGGTGAAAAATGCAGTGGTTCGTTGGTTTGTTCACGAAATGCAATAATGTCTGAGAAGCCTGTAGTACACCGAATGACCGATAGGGGTCAGTGTGTAGGTGAAAAATGCAGTGGTTCGTTGGTTTGTACATGAAATGCAATAATGTCTGAGAAGTCTGTAGTACACTGAATGACCGGTAGGGGTCAGTGTGTAGGTTAAAATGCAGTTGTTTATTGGTTTGTACATGAAATGCGATTGTCTAAGAAGCCTGTAGTACACCAAAAGACCGGTAGGGGTCAGTGTGTAGGCGAAAAATTGTATTTCGTTTGTAGTTTTAACCGAACCGATTTTAACCAAAACAGATTTTACATGAACAGCTAGGTGAGTATAAGGTAACGAAATAACCGTGCAAAACCGTAAAGTGAGGACCCGTGCTGTGCTGAACGCTGTGGGAACTAATCCAGGTGGGTCAACTTACGGTTTGAGAGTCCCTGAGACACCAAATGCGATGCTGACCGGAGAGAAAGCCACTGGATTAACGGAAAGCCCTGCTGCAGGATTCCTGGACACAGCTTGGAGTAGGAGACTTCATTGAGCAAAGGTGAAACGAAAATGGCGTCTTGTATGACCTGGAAGTGGATCTCATGCAAATGCTGACCTCAAACAGTCTATTCGTCTGACCAACTTCAGGCCATGCCTTCCAATATATATATGTATATTATATTCTTTTGGACATATGGTGACAGTACGTTTGGGTTGTGCTTCATAATTGGGACAAGCATCTGCAAGATAGGTAATTAAGAAATGTCCCTCTCCTTTACACTTTTAAAGGGCTTCCCCCCCGGCAAACCCACCTCAGTTCTTCCTTGTCCCAGCACGGGACGGATCAAGCGTCTGTTTAAGGTGAGGCACATAGGTTGCTGTCTGGGGAGGAAGCACAATAGCCACCCGGGTGGTAGGCTGAGCAGGATGGCTCCATCCATGGAGGTTCCGGAGCCCTTTCTGTTTGACTCTGCGCCGAGTATGTTCCGGCTTGGGGAGTATTGACAGTATTGACAGGCTGTTGATATACCTTACGGTTCGTGGTTTAGTTATAATATTGCAGTCGGTAAGTCAAGTGATTTTAAAAAAAAAAATACATTTCTATCTAAACATGACTATGTTTAAATAGCTGATAGACTGGCTCTTTGGAAGCAGCCTCTATATAAAGCAGTGGATATAACTTAATTGCAGGGTTTTTTTTAAATCAATTGCTCCCGGTTTCAGTCTTCAGAATATTCCTGCACAACAAACCTCTGCTAATTAAAGATTCATGGAAATTACATCTTTGTTCTTCTATAAAAGACTTGATTTAGGATCTCTGTAATTACCAGAGAGTTAACATTACAAATTTACCATCTGACTCGTCTTCTAATTGTTCATTGTGCTGGCGTCTCTTCATGGTTGGCACTGCATCACTGAGGTCACTGTTACTTGTAAAAGAAAAAGCGAAAAATTATCATAGTTTTTGTTCTAAACCAATCATGCAGAATTGTCATTTGTGTTTTCAAACAATGTTACGTGAAAAAGAAATACACAATTGTGTAATTTCTACCATGTGGTATAGCTTACAACCTTGCTGTATGAAACCTTTGCATAGGTAAATGTGTCTTGGTAACGTTTTTATAGTTTCATGCAATAAATTATCTGTCTGTCTTTGGGGTGACTTGGGGATTGTCATGTATGATTTCCCTAAATCTTTAATGCAACATTTAAAGCACTATAACCACTACAGCCCGCTTTTTAGTTATGGTACTAGGAGTGCCCTGGCACCTTTACAGTTTAATTTGTCTAATGTTTGAAGAACAGTTTGACAACATATTTGGATCAATGGGCACCTGCAATGCATCTGGTCTTATCCTGCAGGAGAAAATACATTCACTGAGCTAAGCCTGGCCAATCCAGGACCTCGCACATTGTCTGAGATTTCTCAGCTGATACAAATGGCTAATAAGTGGCCCTACTTAGCCCAGTCATGTTAAACTGACTTTTCTCAAAGGATAATCTAGAAGTATGGAGCCCAGTCAAACCCATGTAAATTCATCTGGGAGAGTGCCAGGGCACTGCTGGCATTATAAACACTACAGCAAACTATAGTGAACACTTCTTTCTCTAATTGTAAGTTGCTTTTTTTTTTTTTTTTTCTCTTACAGCTTTTGGAGTGTGGTGGAAACCTATTTGATACAATCTCTATAGCTGTGAAAGCAGCCCTTTTTAATGCAAGGTATGAATTGTTCTTTGTTTCAAGGTCCAGGCACTTGACCCTTCTATTATTTCATGTTAAAGGTATATTCTAAGCACAATAACCTCTAGAGTTGATTGTAGAAGTTGAAGTACTCAAAGTCTTTGGGAGCCATTCTCCAGTTTTCTGTCAAACCATATGAAGAGATTCAGAAATCATTAAATACATATTTGTATGTTTTAATGTTATCAATGAGTCTTATTATTAATAATGAGAATTTATTTAAAATGATCTGTCTTTTGAGTCAACAGCCACACTATGGGAAATATGAATGGTTGGGCATTTTTTTTTTTTTTTTTCTCCTTTCCTTTCCCTAACTTCATTTAACTTATTGCTCTAAACAGCTAAAATTACATTCAGATTATTACATGATGTAATCTTTTTTTTTTCTTTCATATATGCCATTCTATTCTAATAAAACTTATATTAATGTGTTTTAGCCCACTGTTGTTTTGACACATTTTGATATTTTTTTTTAGAACAGTTTTGAAGTGTGAAACACTAAGACATATAACGTATAACTGGTGAACATCAGGCAGATAAGTGGGGGTCGGGGAGACAATAAAGATATTTCTGTGATCAACTCACTGGAGTCCACTAAGCATTTGAAAGCAATAAAATTCACATGTTTCTTTTTTACCCATTATTATACTGTATGAAGAAAATCAATCCAGAAGGCTGTGAAATTGTGCAATCCTGTGATCTTAAATGTTCAAACCTGCAAAGTTGGACAGATGGGCAAGCTTCCAAAGTTAAAAGCAGATGAACAAAAATCTTTGTCAATAACAATTATCATAGTTCTATCTAGAACGTGCAAGCTTACTTAAAAGTGAGATCCTTTATGTTACAGAAGGAGTGACTTAGTATAACTAAAAGCAGTATTTGTAAAACAAAAAACGTCCATATTTGGTAGTAAATGTACTTTAACTGTACATAATGTACTTTAGCTTACATTGAGGGGAATACATTTTATCACCCCAAATACATATTTGACATGTTTATTTAATCTGTTTATATGATTGTTTTTATGGGGATGGCATATTCTGTGTGTTTTCTTGCAGCTCACAGTATAGGAGACTCATTAAATTTCTCTCTGAGTTCATATATATTCTTCTACCAATGCCAGTATACAGAAGTCCATCATGCATTGCATTCTCAGAACCTTATCTAGATCCTTACAGAGGATAACCTTTAGGTTTCCATGAAAAATTATATATGCAGAAAAAATACTGCTCTTAAATGAAGACCTGTTCCTCCATAGTTGTAAACAAAGTGTGATAATAATGTGAAACTAATTTTTGGAATTTAGGATTCCCAAAGTGCGAATATTGGAAGATGATGAAGGAGCCAAAGATTTTGAGCTATCAGATGATCCTTACGACTGCATGCGTCTGAATGTTGCTAACGTCCCCTGCATTGTCACATTAAGCAGAGTACGTCCAAATATTGACACGTTTTGTTAATGTTTTTAGGGATATTTGCTAAATTTCTCTTTGGCATTTCGGTGCCAAATGCACATATGTGATGTTAAAAAATCATTTGCGGAGGACCTCTGAATCCCATTTGTGTGGTATTTTAACATTCAGTAAATTCAGTGGTGTTAACTGTGCAACCCTATGATTGGTTGCTAGTAGAACAAAATGGAAATTAAATGTGTATATTTTAATTATGTTGGCATTTCCATACACAATTACTTTCTCTTGTAATCTAAGTTACCTGTACATAAGTATTATAATCTCACACTCCTTAATTGCATTTGATTCAATTATGGGAGTCTTGGCTCATTTTAAGGATCCCATATAATGTCATTCACTGTCCAACAATGAATTCCCCCCTTCTCCCTTTTTTTTCCTTTACATTCCAACTCTATCGTTAGCATTACCATTGTGACCATATGTTTATTCCATATGTGAATTTATTTGTTAAAGGATACAAATTTTGCATTTAAAATTATGGATTGTTTTAATTTTATTTTAATATGTATATTTTCATTTACATAAAGATTGGACACAGACAAGTAGTAGATGCCACATTACAAGAGGAAGCCTGTTCCCTGGCTAGTCTCCTTGTCTCAGTGACCAGTACAGGAATCCTAACTTTCATGAGAAAGCTAGGCAGTGGCAGTCTGGATCCAGAAAGCATCTTTGAAATGATCGAGGTAGGAAGAAAAGTGTGTGTGTGTGTGTGTGTGTGTGTGTGTGTGTGTGTATAATATATATATATATATATATATATATATATATTATTTTTTATTTATTTATTTTTTATTATTATTATTTTATTTTTTTAAAATAAGTTAAATGTCTTCAGCATAATACACATGTGTGCAACATGTACAGGAAGAGCATTATAACAGATGAGAATTATCTGCTACTCTAGACCTATATATTACTTGTTGATGTTGTTTACAATATTTTCAATATGATTTATTAATTGAAGAGCTGCTAAAGTGTATGTACATTTCTTAATTATTTGACATGTCAAAGATCTATGTGGTGTTGCCTATATGTTAAACTTAGTTAAGTTGAGCTGTAGATAATTTATGTAATATTTCCTCAGCACAAGTATGAACTTGTTTTAGTGTGTACAGAAAAGGTAGCTTTCATCTTACCTGCATATGCCAAATTATTATAATTAATTTTTTTTAGAAGTTTCACTTATTGACTCTCAGGCAGCTAAAATTATGCAAGAAAACAACAACAATAAGGGTCAGCGCTAATAAATAGAAATTAAACATTGTGGGTTAGGCAGCAACCCTATGCAAGTGTTTCCCTCAAAATACCCTTGAAGACAATTGAATACAGGAACACCAGGGTAGGGCTGCGCCACAATACAACAGTGTAATATAGATATATCTCTGTAACGGATCACCTGGCACCCCGACTGGGTACCTCCGTTGAAGGATGCTGCTAGCGCTTCCTGAGGACTCCAAGCACTGCAGCAGACACCACAACCACCGAACCGGAGAAGCATACGAATGCTCTCAAGCATATGAATGCTGTAAGCAGTTGAACAGGAAAAGCATACAATCAGCTTACACTCCTGGCAATCAGCATACAATCCAATTCCCCCAATAACGAGACGACACTTCGTTTTGAGGTCAAGCAGAACTGCCTGTACTGGCACATACAGCCTCTTTTATTCACAATCCACAAACCTAGTACTGCCCACAGGGTTTTGAAATACAACCAATCAATCCGTACAATTCACACAGACACTCCCACACAAAATCATATGATTACCGAACACAATGGTTAATATAATTATCACAGGCAGAGAAATACAGTATTATAAAACATATCACAGGGACCCCAAAACATGCAATAACCCCATAAAAGTATATCCTCGGAACCGGGGCATCTGGGTGAACCACATATCCAAAATTCACCCAGATCCGTTAAGTAGTTTGGAAGATACAGTTTAATGCAGATTCCGCGGAACATATACAGGCTATATGAAAAATAATTACTGTATAATGTGTCCCCTGTTGTATAGTTTAAAACTACTGCACAATGTCTTTGTGCACCAAATACCGGCAAGATGGCACCGTGTAGAAAAGTCCAAACTCTGTCTGTGAGTTAAAATGGCCGCCATCCATTGTTCTCACCATGTGCTTCATCCATTTTTCTCACCATGTGCCTCTGATACATGAAATGGTGGCCACCCAGTAACTCCACAGTATATCCCCAGATGGTTCTTAAATGGCCAGCATCAGCACCACACAAATCCATTATGCCCAAATCATGTCTTTAAAGGGCAATATATCCCAGGGGCCATAGTCACATGGCAGGAGGCTGGCAATCAGTCTTCTCCAATGCCCAGTGGCGAGGTCGGTTTCGCCACAATCTCTATATAATCCACAAAGTTTTGTGTCAAATGTTTGAAACCAATTAGGTGTAAGAGTCAGACGAGGATATTCTTTATGCTTCACCAGTGTCCTTATAAGCAGAGAAGGGCGATATGAAAATGAGGAAGCCAATAGTGCATTAAATCTCACTGAGTATAGGTAAAATAGGAAATAAATAGGGTTACACTCAAATTTGGTAAAGCTTAAGCCAGCTCTGGTGTGTAAAGTGTACAGCGGTATGATCCCCACTTAAAGGATATAACATGAGTGTTCTTGGTGGTAGAAGAATCAGGAACCCAAAATGACAGAAATAAAAGGCAACAATAGTGCTCTCCATAAGATAAAAAATATAATAAGAATAAATACTCCCAAACATAGAGCAGGCTAACTGCTCTATGACGACCGTATAGGTGATATGATCCCCACCTAGGATTCTTTGGTGTAGAACATGATAAAAGTTGTAGGTGCCAGGTTGATAAAAAAAAATAAAATAATAAAAGATAGTGGCACAAGTGGTAAAGTGACCAAAATCTATTTATTAATAAAAAAAAAATCTAACATTTAAATGCGTTTCACCATAAAAGGCGTTATCAATGGAGTAGAACTTATCCTGTTCTACTCCAAAGGTGGGGATCATACCATCTATGCTGTTGTCATAGAGAAGTTAGCCTGCTCTATGTTTGTGAGTATTTATTCTTATTATATTTAATCTACTATTTTATATCTTATTGAGCGCACTATTGTTGCCTTTTAAATCTGTCATTTTGGGTTCCTGATTCTTCACAGAGGCTGCTAATGGGGGTACAATGCAAAGGTGATTAATCAGTTCATGCACCTACGTATTGTAATAAATCCCATGACATGGGAAGTTATGAAAATCCAAGACACATTCTGACAAATATGTCTTCTCTATTGGGAGAACACAAGTGAATATTGATATCTATGGCTATGTAACAAAAACCCTTAATGCAGTAGGCTTTGTTGGGAGTAAACAGTACAGAACTCTTTTAGCAAGACTCTTGAGCTTTGCTTAATTGAAATCAGTCAACCATAAAGTATTTGTCGGTTTAGCCTTGAGTAGGTAGTCACCAGCAATTATATATATATGTAAAAAGATCTGGGAGAGTGTTCATGTAACACTTTGCATGAACACTTTACATGAACATTCTCCCAGCATTATCTTACTATTCTGTCATATGTACCAACACTTTAAAATGCATTCCTATATGTTTATTCTATCTATATACAAAGTACTATGTGTAGACCTATGCTTTCCCATACTCGTATGCATGAATGCTTATATATATTACTGTGCATTTATATTTGTGTATATGAGTCCATGTGCATGTATGTATATGTGTATATGTACATGTGTTTATGCATTCACATATACATATTTCTGTGTGTGTGCATGTATAAAGTGTACCATACTGTGCACTGTCTGCTTGTTTGTTTTTCTTTTCCCTCTCTCCCCCCTACTCTGCTCTTCAACAAGATATTTATGACCCTCTGCTAAGATGGTGTCTATTTTCTAACAAACCTGTGTCTTATCTACACTCATGTCGCTTTAACCCCTGTATCACAACTCAAATTTGAATTCTATGTGTCATTTTGCTCAGAAATGCTTCAGACTTGAGAAAGGGAGGTTCTCCCGAAAGCTTGTCATTAAAAAATTCTGTTAGTCCAATAAAAAAAGGTATTACAAGATAAGAATTTTATCTGTTTTTTACATCTACATCACTGGACTAATACGGCTACAATCTCTACTTGAACACATTACTTACGTGAATCTCTCTCTTCCACTGCTCCCATTGCGAATGTGCGCAGATGACAGTCTGTAAACAACAGGAGTATTCCACAATGCTACCAGCAGATGCTCCTGCATATTTGTGGATTACTTTTTTTCTTTCTTTAAACCTCTAGGTTACAGGATAGGAGGATAGAAGTAATGGCTAAGTAGGAGGGCAAACATTAATTTGAGTGGATATATTCATACATATTTTTTTTTTTGTATTCCCTTTTTGTATCACACAGCTATGTTACAATGCTGCCGACCATCCCATGTGTTCCCTATCAAGGGTTAAAGGACCACTATAGTGCCAGGAAAACATACTAATTTTCCTGGCACTATAGCGCCCTGAGGGTACCCCCTCCCGCACGGCTCTGGGGAGAGGAAAGGGGTTAAAACTTACCTTTTTCCAGCGCTGGGCGGGGAGCTCGACTCTTCCGATCCTCCTCCTCTCCGCCCATTAGGCTGAATGCGCACGCGCGGCAAGAGCTGCGCTCGCATTCAACCGGTCGCATAGGAAAGCATTGTCAATGAGACAGCCACTAGAGGCTTTGGAGGAAGGCTTAACCCATTTATAAACATAGCAGTTTCTCTGAAACGGCTATGTTTATAAAAAAAAATGGGTTAACCCTAGCTGGACCTGGCACCCAGACCACTTCATTAAGCTGAAGTGGTCTGGGTGCCTAGAGTGGTCCTTTAATAAGCATGTAGGGATGTATATACAAAATATCCCTCTCTGTCTCATTAGAGATATCTTTGCCAGAAGCTCAAGGAAGCAAGGTGAAGGGTCAATGTAGGACCCATCTGAGGGGGTCTGCCTTGACGTTGGCAGGCGGGCATTCCCTACAATGGCCATTGGAGTAACTAAATTACCTCCATTTGTTTAAATATACATAGGGATTTAGGAGAGAGCACAGGTAACCTTTTCTTTAATTATATATAGATACTTACGTGACTCTCTCTCTTCCAGTGTGTATCAGCGCAAATATGCGCAGATGACAGTCTGCAAACAACACGAGCATTCCACAATGCTACTAGCAGATGCTCCTGCATATTTTTGAATGACTTTTTTTTCTTTCTTTAAACCTCTAGGTTACAGGATAGGAGGATAGAAGTAATGGCTAAGTAGGAGGTCAGACATTAATTTGAGTGATAAAGTGATAGTCCTGTTTGTTCGACAATTGCAGTGTAGTCACAAATAAAATAAAAAACAACTTAATATGATTATCATGTGCTGTATTGGTTAAAGTGGTCCGCATCAGAATAACCATAACAGATACAAATCCCTTTAACTGTAAGTGAAGAGACAAATTCAGCTGTCTTACTTGATACCTTTTTCAGTATATGAGTAGTATGTAAATATATTTATACAGTATGGAGTCTGAAAAGTTTGTCTTCTACAATTGCAAAATAAACAAACCATTGAGATGTTTAAATAGTTTAGCTACATATTGCAATGTTTTCCATACCCTTAATTACACTAGCGTTAATGCATTCAACTATGCACTGTAGTGTTTCAGTTTGTACTCACCAGCTGTTTAAAATTGAGGCCAGAGGAGACCGCCTACAGCCGTGACAGCTAACTCTGGCCCTGCCACTGTTTCCTTTGATGTTCAGCCAACCTTTAGGCTTCGTAGGCGTACAGGGCTCCTCAGGGTAAATAGACTTCACACTCATCAGTGGGTAACCACCCCACAACTGTAGCACTCATTTCTTTCAGATAAATGAGATGGAAAAACAAAATAAAAGATTAAAATTATATTTATTTTCTTTATGAATACTCATTTCCAAGACTTTCATTAAAACCTGAAAAAAATATATATTTCTAAAATGCACTCAGAATATAAGATCTGAAGGAAATGTATAAAATATGTTTGTAAAATTCTTTCTGCTACCATATTTTTTATTTTTATTATATTTTATTTTTAATATATTTTAGAGTTTATTTACCAGATTGTGAGTTATAAAATGTCTTATTTTAATTTACACCTAAATAGTGAATTTGTAAAAATTGCTGGAGACTTTTTTTTTTTTTTTAACTCTTCTAATTTCCTACATTTTGCAAGTCATGTTTTTAATAGCGAACAACCAATTATTGGTTTGGCTGAAAATATCAGTGTAAATGATACTGATATTGCTGATACTGGTGAGAGGGGCTGTCCGCCCAGGGTGCCACTCACATTGCAGAGTGGGCGGCTAGTACCCAGAACACATTAGCTTCTTTTTCCGGCAGGTCCTCTCTACAATTCTTGCGAGCCACAAGACTTCAAAGCATTGCCATGCGTTACACACGCGGCATACCTGGCTCACAAGCGTTGTATAGAGCACCTGCCAGAAACCGTATATAGCGTGTCCTGGGTCCCAGCCACCACATCTGAAATGTGAAACCCCCTGACATCCTGCACAAAGCCACTGAACCACCAGGGTGTATAATATCCCCCTCCACGACCGCAGCTAAAATGCAGGAAATGCGGAAGAATATAAAAAGGCCACTGGGGGGTGGGACTAGCCACTGACCTGATCTGACGTACATGCTGAGAGCTCCTGAGGGAGACCCACTAAAGCTAAGCATAACTAAACCCACAACACCCCCAAAACTACCCAACCGAACCTGAAGAGATGGGGGGGGGGAAACTAAGCTCCGCAAAAGCGAAGCAGCATCCTACACTAAATATTGGTGCCCTGCTCCGTAGCACACCGCTGCCGCGGCCCACCAAAATGGCGCCTGCGAGGGGAGACTCGGAATCCGGCTGTACCAGAGGATTCTCCAGACTCTGCCAATCGTGGCATACTCCGACAGAGAACAGCCAACACAGAGACGGCCTCAGTAAACAGGTGTGCCAGCCTTACACAGCACGCGGAGAACATGCCGGCCAGCAAGGCAGACATCAAGAACTTGCTGGCTGAAATGAAGGCATACTTCTCGGCTGACATTGCGCTTGTCCGCCAAGACATGGGGGCTATATCTACCAGACAGCAGTCCCTGCAGGACGAAGGGTGCATCACCAGAGACCTACAGGGTTAACAGACTAAAACAGATTACCCTAACCATGGAAGAAAAAATAGCTGTGTTGGAGGACTCTAAGCGGCAGCGCAACCTAAGGCTCCGCGGAGTTCCCGAAGACGACATTGACACAGAGGTCCCACATTATCTCAGAAGGCTCTTAAGCGCAATGCTCTCATCACCCAGGGCAAAAACTATACAACTCGATCACTACTACAGGATCCCCAAGTCTCCCAAAGCTCTGGCTGAAGCGCCACGAGACCTGCTCCTGAGTTTCCAGCTACTTCAGAGCAAACAGCTCCTACAATTGAGCAGCCGAGAGTCACCTACCTTTCACTTAGAAGGCGCAAATCTCTCCTTTTTTAAGGATATCTCCAGACACACAATGATCTGGAGACAATCCCTGCAAATGGTCCCAAAACTACTACGAGACAATGGCGTCAGATACTGCTGGGGACCGCGACGGAAGCTGTCGGTGCAGCATGGCGTAAAGAGAATATACCTTACAAAAGTTTCAGAAGCGGAACGATTTCTCAAGGCTCTGAACCTGCCAGCAATAGAAAGCGCACAGGGACGTAAAGCAACCACTTCCATAGAACTCACCCCCTCACTGTGGGACGTTGCCAATATCCAGCCATTTTATCCCAGACAGAAGCGGGCCACGATGTATTCATTTTTGCGACTTGGAATAAAGTTGGTATAACGAAACAAAATAATAAAATAAAACTTAAACATACAGTCCCACTAGGTTGCAGATAATAAGCAGTCTGTTTAGTGTATCTGAGGATGTTAATGTACATTCCCAAAAATCGTTGTAAGAAATAGGCTAGTCTGACCCTAACCACTATTTATATAGTGAGTACCTGAATAGTCTGAAAGATTATGGACTGAGCACATCTCCTGCAAACCCGAAAGGAGGGACAAAACCACTCCTCCGGGATGTCCAAATAGCAAATAGTGGTGTCATTCTCTGTATTGGACCGCTTGATATTATCAAAACCCCCGGCAAGCGGCCTGATGCCCCGACCCCTGGAGATTGAGTAAGAGGCAGAGCTCAATGAGCACAGCATGTTATCCAGGGGGTTTTCCCAGTCAGCAACTGTAAAAGTTTGTGTGATAGTCTGGTAATAGTGGTGTATTTAAAAGTAGGCGAACCATGGGAGTGGAAGGCCCATAAACACTCTCAGTGGTCTGCAAGTGTTAGGAATTTCTGGCCATCATAATCGATAAAGGACTGAAGAGCCGCGATCCCTTGTTCAGCCCATGAGGTGAACGGGTGTTGACTTCCAGGGTGAAAGTTGAGGTTCTGATTGAATGGTATGTGTAGTGAGTAGATGGGGTTATCGCCCAGTTTAGCTCTTGCTTGTTTCCAAGCGCTGATCGGGGTAATTAAGAGAGGATTCGTTAAAATGAATAGGGAGCAAATGATGTGGTCTGTGGAGAAGGGCCGGTAGTGAATCTGACCTTGCCAGAAACGACTCTAGAGAGAGTTCCGAGAAGCTTTGCTGGAATTGAATCCAGTCCAGCTGAGCTGCAAAACTGTATTATTTGGTAGGTTTAGCCCTCCATTGGCCTTGTGTTGATCTAATTTATTCAAACTAAGTACGTGCTCTACATCCCTGCCAGACAAATTGCCTAAGTTTCCCATTTAATAGGGCTTCATCTTTTTTTTTGAGTAGCGAGGGGAGGACCTGAAGGGGATATAGCAGTCTAGAGAAACTAATTAACTTGTATAGATTAGCCCTGCCTATACAGGACAAGGGCAGTTTGTGCCAATGAGTAAACTTATTAAAAATATTTGTTCAAATAGGTTGTATATTCAGTTAGTATAAGAGCCAGGTTTTTTGGAATTTTGACTCCCAAATATTTTGGCGCCGTTGGCTCCCAATGGCCATTTGTGGTTACACAGGCTGTCTGTTTATGTTGTAAGTTTTTTACAAAATTTACAAAAATGTTTCCAAAGTAGCGTAACTTCAATATACGAATCAAGTGTTGCAAGGTAATACTATCAAATGCCTTTTCTATATCCAGGCTAATAAGGGACCTAAAGCCCTAAAATCAAAGTGAATCAAATAAAGAAATAAGCGTTATGCCTGACGCACGTTTCGGCGCTACAGTATGCACATTCGTCCGGGGCTAGTAAGAGTGGCTTCCCTAGTGTCTGTTTATAAATGATTTGCGCCAAATTGTTATACCCGCCCCTAGCGGGAGACAATCAATCCCGAGCGAAAAGGGGGCGTGTCTTGATACCGGGAGAGGAGAATCTCCTCTATCGGCGTGCAATGAATGTATGCCGCTGACCCGGCTATCTAATGTGCACACCTACTGCCTGTAAAAGCCCACAATATATTCATGGCAAGAAAGTATTCCAGCATGTCTACATTAGCAATCCCCTGCTTCATAGAGTTAAGATGTAAGACCTATTATTGTCTTCTTGGACTGCAGTGTGTCTATTTTATAGGAACTTATCCATGAAGCACATTCCCATATTTTGATGATAATATTGGATTATAGAGCTCAGTTTAAGTTACGAATTTTGGAACATGTCCGGTCAGTACGTTATAAACATGATTATACCCATTTCTAGACATCTATGGGAATATCATGCAGGTTGCCCAAGGATCTACGTTTTGCAGGCATTGAACACGTCAATTTAGACCAACGAGGAGGAAATCTAGACCGCCTCCTTAAACAAAGGGACTCCTTTTGGATCTATAAATTCAAGACTCTAGCACCGGCAGGTTTGAATGAAGGGTTTACATATACCCCATTCCTATAAATGGTTGTGTCATCTTCTCATGTTTTTCTTACATTTGTCATCTAGTATATCCAGTAGTCTATTATGACGTCATCTTTATTAAATTTATGTATAGAGTATTTTTATTTCCGCTAAATCATCAAGTTTCAGTCTTTTTATCAGACCAAATCTATTATGATTCTTTGTAATAGTTGCTTCCCTGTTCCAATGGTGGAGGGAGAACTGGATACCCCTTAAGGCTATACATCACCTACTTGATTTTGTATTCTTTCTAATTCTTAAGATATTCGATATTGGTTCTGAATGTAAATATTGTAATCTATGAGGGGGCTGATGCCCTTCTTTTTTCTTTAATATAGATAATTTTATACTATCAGTATTAACACCACAGACCTTTAATGTCTTAAACACAGAGAGAGAAGAAAAAATTCCATTGTGTGTGTGTGTGTGTGTGTGTGTTTGTCTTACTTTAGGTGGTATACGAATTGGATTTACATTAGATTGATAAAGGTATCCTTGCCCTTAGGTATGAAAGTTAATTCTCTGTATTACATTACTGAGCTCTATAATCCAATATTATCATCAAAATATGGGAATGTGCTTCATGGATAAGTTCCTATAAAATAGACACGCTGCAGTCCAAGAAGACTGTCTTCACAAATCTTTGACGAAAAGTACAATAATAGGTCTTGCATCTTATCTGTATGAAGCAGGGGATTGCTAATGTAGACATGTTGGAATACTTTCTTGCCATGAATACACTGTGGGCTTTTACGGGTCAGCGGCATACATTCATTGCACGCTGATAGAGGAGATTCTCATCTCCCGGTATCAAGACACGCCCCCTTCTCGCTCGGGATTGGTTGTCTCCCGCTGGGAGCGGTTCTTTATTTGATTCACTTTGATTTTAGGGCTTTAGGTGTTGGGATTTTAAGTGTTCTAATTAGTTTTTCAGTTCAAGTGGGGAGGCACTGGGAAGTGGCTCCGAGGCAATCTAGCGTTTTGTATAGACTAGCAAGGTGCTTACTTCTATTTTGATTTGGAGAAGGGCAGTGAGGGTAACCCTATAATGTAATTCAGCTTTTACTGCCAGCACAGAGAGAAGCTTAAGCTTGGTCGTAAGCAGTTCAGAAGCTGTAACTAATAGCAGTGTTGATAGCAAGTAGTGAAAGTTTGGAGGTTTAAGCATATTAACTATTGTTACTCTCTAACATTATAAATTTCTCACTAAGCAGCACACTGTGTGCTGTTGATTAGGAAAACTGTACATGCGTTTTCTATTTTCTTTGAGTACGTGTGGGGTTTAAACCAAGGGCATTTTTTTGTAACTTGGGACACAGCTCTTCATACAATAATTTTCCAATAGAGACTATGATTAGCTGTGCTTAAAGGGAGCCTTGTTCTCAAGCCTGATCACAAGGGCCATTTTGACCCCCTACCTAGTAGATTATATATATATATATATATATATATATATATATATATATATATATATAATAATAATTGTATATAACTGGTAAATGGACATTGGTACCAGTGTGGTGAGGGAGTATTTCAGCGAGAATGTACAGGTGGCAGAACTAGTGACGTGCATCACACAGGGGACCATTACGTCTCATGGTTCTCTAGAACAGTACCAGATTGTGGTACAGCTGTGGGGATAGAGCTGGTTGAAGCTGTGCCAATGGAAAAAATAAAATAAAAATGGACATATATATTTAAAAAAAATAATAATTATTATAACAGAGAAGGAACTAAAGTTTATATACAAGGGGAACAGTCCCCTCGCAGCTCCCATGTGGCTAGCATCGCATGTGGCACTCCTCCCCCTGCAGCAGATGTCGCAGTATTCTCCCCTGTCTTGGGACAGCAGTCAGTTAGGTAATGTGGTACTGCTTATTTCCGATCACTCGGGCTAGACTGCAAGGGTTATTGCAGCCTATCACATAGGCCTTGACTTCCGGCGGTGGTGTGAGGTGAAATGGGTGTCCTCCGGTCTCCGGAAAGTGTCTCTTCGATAGAGCAGTGTGTGATAGTGCCCGGGCACTTGTTGGGGTGCTCCGATGCAGCACTGGTGAGTCAGATACCGTCGGATAAAATTTCCCTGAAGCAGAGCCCACTGTAAGCGCGGCCAGCAAAGATGGCGGCGGAATCGCCGAAGTATACTTTTTATTTTATTTTTTATTTTTATTGTGGTTAATTGACCCTCCTCCTATTATTCTGGTTGTTTCTGACTTTATATACACACATTATTTTGCTTTTCTTCTATTTTTATCTAGAATAACCAGGTGAATTATTTAATCATTGGAATCAAATGAGATGTTCAACGTGTATACAGTGTTCTACTAATAATCATGATTATACTCCAGAGAAAATCTTTATTCAGAACTCCACACATGCAATTTAAATACATTGTGCAAATTATTAAAATTACAGGTGCAGAGTGCCAGAAGTGAGATAATTTTCTCGATTTATTCTTTAATATTAATGAACTTCTTCAGCTCTACAGTAAATTTCCCTCAAGACTAGAGACAGTTGTTAATCTCTTGAACAAAGTCTGGTTGTGTTTGAAAGGCAATTTAAATTGAAGATGGAAAGGAGTCAAATGTAATATAGTTATTGTACTAAAAGGGAATTGGTTCTGCTTGAAAGAAATACGGTATATATTTACCCCTGCTTAGTTCGCTGAGGTGGAAAATGGTCTGTCTATGGGGATCTTGGGGGATGCCCCAGAGTTATGCTCTTTCGAATGCACAAGAGTACAGAACAGATGTCGTCTCATTGCAAATGAAGCACCTGATGTTGAAGAAGATTGTGGTGACTACGAGGGACACGTTCAGGTGAGTAAAAACTACCTTCCTCTGCATCCAGGGCCACTACACTCTCAGCGGTGCAGTCATCATCTGTGATCTTTGCTAAATATGCAAAGACCCAGAAGGTGACAGAGACACTTTAAGGCCTGGCTAGAAGAAAAGTACTTCAATTATTATTAAAGGACCACTATAGTGCCCTGAGGGTGCCCCCACCCGCCCGGCTCTGGGGAGAGGAAAGGGTTAAAACTTACCTTTTTTTCCAGCGCCGGGCGGGGAGCTCTCTTCCTCCGATCCTCCCTTTCGGCTGAATGCACATGTGCGGCAAGAGCTGCGCGCGCATTCAGCCGATCTCATAGGAAAGCATTTACAATGCTTTCCTATGGACGCTTGCGTGTTCTAACTGTGATTTTCACAGTGAGAGTCACGCAAGCGCCTCTAGCGGCTGTCAATGAGACAGCCACTAGAGGATTTGGAGGCTGGATTAACCCTATTATAAACATAGCAGTTTCTCTGAAACTATGTTTATATAAAAAAAAAAAAAAGTTAATCCTAGAGGGACCTGGCACCCAGACCACTTCATTACGCTGAAGTGGTCTGGGTGCCTAGAGTGGTCCTTTAAGTCCTGATTTTAAAATGTGTTTATTAATTTTTTTAAGTAGAATGAATTCTTAAGTACAGTTTTTAGGGATTTCTTCTTCCTAATTTACTATTGTACATATCACGTGAGACTATGTCCTTCTAGGCTGCAGCAATCCTGAGCAATCATGTTTCCACAATCCTTCCTGAAATCAAACTGCAGATGTCCAGAAACCAACCATCCAGACTGTACAGTTTTAACCATATCGTCTCATCAACCGGGTGCCAGTTCTGGTCCGAATTGAAGTCTTTCTGCTGGCTTAAGAATAGCAAAATATCAAAAACGTTATGATGAGAGCAAAACATAATATTTATTGCCATCTTGTATTTGTTATAATACATGATATTTCTAGTATTATAATTTAGACCCCTAATGTTAAGTATTGTATGTTAAGCTGTAAGGGGAGTACAGGAGGATACATGTCCTAGTGTAGCCTGAGATGTGCGGGAGTTCGTCTTGGACTGCAGTTAATACACAGTTCACTGTTCTATATCCTTTCTATAATCTATCCAAATAAGCTGTTTTGTCTGAATTTTTCTGTTATGTTCACCACCTTTCTCTGTTAAGTGAATAAATCCAATTGAGATAATCAAGCATGTTCCCTTGACTATAGATATTAATACTAATTTTAGTGGTATTTTATTGGCTTTGGAGCGATGAATGGGTCAGCTGACCTTGTTTGGCATCAAATCTGTAACATTCAGGTTTGAAGAGATTGCGTAGTTGGTACATTTACCATCTTGTCTACCTTGTTAGCTTTGTATCGATACTGCCTTTGGGAATTAATGCACATTTGTTGCAGTAAACCAGCAGCGAGAACCAGGAAGGATGTATATGGTCCTAACTAAGAACAAAGTAGACTGCATCCTAGTAATTCTATGCAGAATTTACAAATGTCACTATATCATTGTGTATTTATGATGCCTTTTGAAATCTTTAATGGTGTATTATACTCATGTTCTTTTCACTTGTTTAAGATGTTTTATTGCAAATATGAGCTGTGAAATCCCTGTATAACTGTCTATTCTCTCAAAGTGTATTTCACTTTTTTAAACTTTCTTTTTCTCTGCAGACAGGAAAGCGTGTTGCAAAATCATTGCACGTTTCCCTACAAAGTGTATTAAACCAGGAAGAAAGTTTGGGAAAGAAGAGACAGAAGATTGGATTCCTAAGATGAAGACTCTAAATGTGTTATATTTCTACGGAAATTAATAAAATGACATATTTTTTCAGACATCCAGCTGTGACATTTTATTTCCTGTTTTGTGCTGGCAGTAGGCCATGGCTGATTCTGAATAGATAAGTGAGAAATTGAAATAGGGTTGTCATTCTGTTATATTTCAATCCGGTGTCATCAGAGACTTTCCTCAGAATGTACAAGGGCTTGAAAATTAAAATAATCAGTGAGTCTTTGCTTTTGTTGACAAAACTACTGGCACTATATTTGGTTATAAATGTTTTTACTATTGTCACTATATTTGGTTATAAATGCAAGCTTTCTAGATCACCTCAATCTCTTCTAGACTATTTACATAGGGTATAGGGTTCTGTGAAATGACTGGTCTAGTCTGTTTGAGTGAAATGATTGTTGTATTGGAGTCCTATAAAAACAAAGGAGACTTGAAAAGCTAGTTGCAGTAAAAATGAAAAAGATGGCAAATGGTTGTATGAACTTATCTATTTTTGTATTTTGTTAGGTGTGAATATGAGTTATATTAAAAGTTGCAGTATTTATGGGCATGGCCAGAAGCCGAGCAAGATGAACGCTTGTAAAGAGCTCCGCCAAGCCGGATGCAGCATTGCAATATTTAAAGTGACTTCCTTTGCCAAGCAAGCGGTTTTTAAACCCCATGGAGACACATTAGCACAAGTCCAAGCAATACCAAGATAACCAAGTCAGTAGGCTTAAAGGGTCATTATAGGTATGAAAGCAACCTGAGCTTTATGAAGACGTTTTGGTGCATAGATCATGCCCATGCAGTCTCACTGCTCAATTATTTGCCATTTAGGAGTTAAATCACTTTTTTGTTTCTGTTTATGCAGCCCAAGCCACACCTCCCCTTGCTGTGACTCACAGAGCCTGTATGGGAAAAATGTATTCAATCATGTTAATTTCTTTAGAAGTTTGTATTTTCTGCTCTGTAAATTGAACTTTAATCACACACACAAGGCTCCTGCAGGGTCTACAATGCTATTAAGCAAGCAGGAGATAAGAAATTCAAAATTAAACAGAATTTGCAATAAAGGAAGTTTAAGTAAGTGTGTCTTTACAGGAAGTGTTTTAAGAAGGCTGTGTAGTGTGTAACTAGGACTGCATGAGCAAAGTGATTTCACTAATTAATGGCAGAGAATTGAACAGTGAGACTGCAGGAGCATGATCTATGCACCAAAATTGCTTCATTACACAAAGTTTGTTTTGGTGCCTGTAGTGTCCGTTTAATTTTTGTTGGCCAAAAAACACATCTCAAGAATGGATCCAGAATATGGTTCCCTCTGTCTCTGAATCAGATTCAGCTCGTGAGGGAGATCCCATTACTAATGCATTCCTACAGTCTTCCCTGGAAAACCTCTCAAACGACACACGTGGAGGACAAGCTGAGTGAGTTTGTGGAAGCCCACAACTCGTTAGCAGACAAAATCCAACAACGGGAAATACAACTCAAAATCATGGATCTCAAGGATTGTTCCAGAATGTACTTTGCGCTTTTTGCAATGCTGACACTACCTAAGTTCACTGACAGAATGTATATCCTTCTAGGTCACTCATACAATGATTACACTATTTGCAATCTATGGCTATTTAGGAATGAATAGAACCTAATGCTTAAGCATCCCAAAACATGCTATGTACTGACACCAAGTCCTTTTGGTGGGCATGTTTGTTTTACTTCCTCATTGGCTTTGCCTCTTACTACTGCCCTTTCCCCATTCTTAGAAATCTGAAACTCTTTGGAACACCCATACCCTGCACTGTGGTCCATATATTGTAGGTTGTACAGTGAAGGAGACAAACAATCTGTATCCCTATCACATTCACAAATAATAGAAATTTCAAACCGATGTATCTGTCTACACTCTAAGCCTAGCAATAATCTACTAGCCTAATTTCGATGTTTGGCATTTGGGATTACTCACCAGCACACTACTGGAGTATGTTATTGAAACTAGCCTTATCGTTGCTGATTATGAGAATATATTTCCATAATGTGTAAGACATATGCACCTTTAAGATGCTCATAAGCAATCTGTAAACATGTGTACAGGAAATGCACTTTCTTTGCTCTGAAATACCTTCGTTTGGCAGCCAGGATTTCCCTAACCAGTTTCATGCTACCTTCCAGTCCAAATTAAGCAGAGTCTCTTTTTATATTCATAAGGCAGTAACCTTTGAACTCCTACACAAAATTTTAGATGCTCAAGGGCCATACTTAATTCTGTATCTTCACAATAGAGAATTTATACACTATTCCAAATATGTACTCTTCCAATACCCACCAAAGAGATTTAGAGTGCTGAGTGAAATCCTCTTGCAAGATTTGGCCTCAGAGCGTTGCCATAGTAAGCGCGGCAACGCTCCGTCGCAAAAGGAAGACCCTTGCCGACAAGGGCGCACCTAGAGCATTTGGCACCCGGGGCGGACCCTGTGTTTGGTGTTCCACCTTAAAAATATAAAAAAATACACCCACAAATTTTTTTCAATGTTTCAAGAATATTTATTGCACATAAAAACTGTGCACCCCACACAGAAAAACCTTGCACCCAGCATACACATCAAATTCATACAACCCCTACACATAAAAACCCTGCACCCACTTCACAAAGTTCATTCACCCCCTACACATCAAATGCATACCCCCTTCACATAAAAAAACCTGCACCCTCTTAACATAAAGTGCATACTCCCCTTAATAAAAAAAAAACCTGCACCCCCTTAACACAAAGTGCATACCCCCCTTAATTAAAAGAAAAACCTCTGCACCCCCTTAACATGAAGTGCATAATCCCCCTTTATTAAAGAAAAAAAAACTCTGCACCCCAGGCTACTTCATGAAAACTCTACTCATATTTGATGATGCCTCTGCGCTGACCTTTTCTGCTCTGACCACTGGTGCCTCACGTCAATCGAATCCTTCCGCTCCTGGAGATCCATGAAGGTAGACAGGAGGCAGCGGCGCACGTCGGTGTCATGTTGCGCGATGTTGCAACACTCCTTCCCCTCCTCCTTTTTATTACTGCAGTCAGTGCAGCATAGTGTGGCCACAAAGGTGCCGCGGCCCACACTATAAGAATTGATGGGTGGTGACTCATGAGACTGGCAGTCATGGCACCCCCCCTTAGTACACCACTGCCTGCGGAGTTGCAATTAGAGCCCTTGGGTCCTCTCTCTCCCGCTGGTTTTGATCTCCCCACTGGCCTGTCATGGCACACAGCAGGGCTGGCGCTTGAATAGTGCTGGTCCTGCATGGGCCAGCAGGAGAGATCCTCTGACCTCCCATGTTGGCCTTGGCCCATGCCCATCGCAGCCAACCGGGCATTTGCCCAGTTTACCCAATGGCCAGTCCAGGCCTGCCTCAGAGGTATCTAAAATTACCTTATGGTATGGCGGTAAATATTATGACAATAATTCATTAGCATCTTATTTTAAATGACAAGCCTCAGAGGTAATGCAATAGATCATTGGCATTATTGCGCTCTCTTAGAGATCCAAAAGGACACTATAGTCAACAAAACAACTTTGGGTGAATTAACTACTTTTCGTGTATAGATCATGCTCCTGCAGTCTCGCAGCTCAATTCTCTGCTATTTAGGAGTTAAATCACTTTGTTCATGCTGCTCTAGTCACACCTCCATCCATGTGACTTTACATAGCCTTTCTAAAACTCTTTCTGTAAAGAGACACCTAATGTTTAAACTTCCTTTATTTCAAACTCTGTTTAATATAGAATTTCTGTGCGGTTAATAGCGTTCTAGAATCTGGAGGAGCCTTCTGTGTTTGTTAAATGTTAATATACAGAACAGAAAATAATATCTTCTAGAGCAAGTTAACATCTCATTGAAAATCAGTGGCAAGTACTTCCTACATTCAGCGTCTCCACGCTCTGCATGAATGTGCTGAATATTCCCCATATGAGATGCTGATTGGCACAGCATTTTCCTGTGTATGCATAATAGCCTTCCAATGCTTTCCTTTGGATCTAAGATCTTTAATTAAGCTTGATTATCTCAGTCATGTAGGTGGGGGTCACCTAAACCTGCACACTCACTCACAGACAGACACATAAACAAACACACACTCACTGACAGACACATATTATCTCTCAAATGTATTTATTTTAATTCAGTTTAAGTCCAACAAGCCTTTACATTTTGGCTTTCCCTGAGGGCCAGTGTGACTGCTGTCATCTTCAAGCTATTCTTTCTCTGCTCCCTCGTGCCATTTAGTGATACCACGTGAGGAAGCAGAGCAAGAAGATTACTGCTCCCTCACCACCTCCATTCCTTACATCTATCCAGCCATCTCCACTCTCCCCCAGTTGGCTGCCTGCCTTAACTTTCCCCCAGCCAGCCAGCCAGCCAGCCAGCCAGCCAGGGAATGGGCTGACATAACCAGGTACCAGGCCAAAATTCCTAGTTGCCATGGTGACCTGGCACCTGGGTTTTGTTGAGCCCTGGTCTAGATGATATGTCACATTGTGTGTTTGTTGTGTGTATGTGTGGGGCTGTTTGTGGGGTTGTGTGAATGTATGTGGATTGCCAGTGATGATGTGTTTGTATTATTTGTATGAGGAGGAGGCCTCCTGCATATATCTATCAGTGTGGGTTGCTTCCCTGGGGACCGGGATGGTCATGTACAGGTCAAGGGCAGGAGCTGCGATAGCTGCTGCTTCCTGCTCTATAGGTGTTGATTCCATTCACAAGTGCTGAGAGGAAATGATTAGAGATCACTTCTTGCAATCATCGCTTGAGTTGCACTAGCAGGTATCTGAAGACTGGGACTCCTGATAGGCCAGAGCCTATTTGGCTCTGGCAAACTTCAGTGCCGTGCAAAGGCACCTCGAGTGCCATGCATGGCAAGTGCCATAGGTTGCTAACCCTTCCTATACTATAGCAAGTTCTCTCATGTCCCCTCAGTGCAGTTATTTGAATTTAGACATAATGGACAGCTCTGCCCTAACCCTCTGAAATAATGTCAGTGCGTGTCTCCACCTTACCAAAACCTGGCAAGCCACTGAACAAATGCTGAACTTCCACCCTATCTCTTTACTTAATTCAGACATTAAAATGATGACGAAAGTATTCACCAACAGACTGATTCACATACTCCATTCTATTATACATTCAGATCAAGTAGACTTTGTTAGCGTTATACAAGGGATGGATGATATCCACAAAGTGCTTTGCTGAAAGGCTTTTGATCACCTCAATTGATAATTTCTGCAGGCAGTACTCAGAAAATGTAACTCTCCCGAGGGTGTCCACAAACAACCTTTACTGTATGTAATAGCCCTTGAACCCTTAGCTATTATGATTCAGATAACTCTGGTGATAAAGATCACTGAGCAAACCCCACAACTCTTTGCCCATCTTTTACACTATGCTTAATAAATGTAGCAAGTGTTCATACTTTAACCCCTTAAGGACACATGACATGTGTGACATGTCATGATTCCATTTTATTCCAGAAGTTTGGTCCTTAAGGGGTTAAGTTAAATCTCACTAAAACCCAAGCAATGGGAGTAGAAATGGAGAAAAAAAAAACCAATTAGATAATATTAAAAAGCGTTTTGCATATGACTGGAAAACAGACCGACTTACTGTGGTCTAACCAAGTGTTGTTGTCTAACTCGATTTCTAACTTGTATCAAGCTAAATGAAATCAAATGTTAAATTAAGTAATGTAATCCACACAATTCTTATGGTGTAGATAGCCAAATTTTTATTTATTCCAAGCACTACCAATCTTTGATCCGTCAGGCTACTTTAAAAATCTGCAGCGTCGCATCCTCAAATTTATCTAGTATAGTAGAAAATCCAGAGTCAGTATGAGTCTACACGATTTCACCTCATAGAGCGGCAATACTCAATAATGTAGTATCATTCAAAGAAGGATCTAACACCCCAAAATGGGCCTACATAGAAACACATTAGACATATCACATCTGATATGACCGTGCTTATATGACAACATCACAGATTGAAGATGCACCTTCAAAGCACCAATATGCAAAACCCAAACTTATGATCTCAATAATCTATAATTTACTCTTTAAATACGGACGTACAAATTAAACTTTGCTCTTGTCTGGGAAAAAGACCTGGGTTACGTTTTAATGGAATAGTATTGGTTTGAAGATAGTATTTGGAACAAGGGGTCTCTCCCTTTATTCCTCGCATGCTGAATTATTATGGAAAAGTTTGGTTAGGTGGTTGTCCCTTCCATATTATACATCATGGACAACGCTAACTATAATACATTATGGAAATTAACCCAGCAAGTAGGAAAAATGGTTTATGTCTGATGGGGATGTTACAAATGATCATAATACTGGAAATATGTAATATCTCTTATGTCAACATGCACAGGGAACACGCTTCCTAACACACCAGAGTGCCTCTTGTTACACTCGGACCCTGTGAAGCTTTCTAAACCTAAAAAATATTTAATCTCTTACTTCTTATTAGCTGCTCTCACACTGATAGCAAGACATTGGTTATCAGCCACCCTGGATAGGATGTCAGAGATCCTCAACTTAGTATGCTCAAATAGTAAATATGAATGAATCAATCGCCAACACTACACTCATTGGAAGGAGGCCTGGGATGTCTGGGCTGCAAAATCATCTCTCGTTAGCCACCCTAGATCTCAGGACTCATGTTGGACCCGCAGTCCTTCCACTGTGCTTGTTTAAAATCCACCATGTCAATGTTTATACCTGCTAAATGTTTATAATGGTTCAGTGTTCATAATTGCCAATTGTTTATGTATATCTTCTGCATGACATAATATCCAAAGGTACTTTCCACCCCCTTCATGATTTTCTTTCTCTCTCTCTCTCTCTCTCTCTCTCATCCTCTGTCTTCTATCTTCTTCCTCTACTCTCCTATTTCCTTCATACCCTCCCACCTCTATTCTTCCTACTCCTGTTAGTGTTGTGACCTCTCGTACTTGCGATAGAAACGAGGTTGCCCATTCAACACCAGTTTCTATCAAGCTCTGGTTGGACGATGGGTACATGAGGGATAACTGGAATAGTGACTGACATTAAAATGCATTTCATATACGTTGCTCTGTGTTTCCTGGCACGATATGGGCCGCATGCTTGCTGCCAACTGTTACATGTATTTCATAGCAAACTGTGTTTCTTGAATATTAATTAATCTCTATCTGTATTGCACTCTCTATTCTATATATCTGTACTAAAATCAGAATCGTAAATAAAGATTGTCAAAGGTACTTTCCAATTTCCTTTTTCCTATTCTTTCACCCCTCAATCTACTTTGTTACTCTCCTCCATACCCCTATTTCCTCAAACTCGGTGTCGAACGTAGCCGTTGCCAATATGAAAATTTTAAACAATACTCGACTATTTGATTTTGTGGTATACATTTACCTCCATTGTTATGTATGATGCTCTGTGATAATTTATGAAACATGAATAAAGAAAAAGTTGATAAAAATTTTTTTTAAAGTTGCTGAATTAGAGACTGAATATAATAAAGATTATAGTAAAGATGCTTTGAAAAGTTTTTTTGGGGGGGGGTTGGGGTTCCGACTTATAGGAGAAGAAAAGAAGCCTCGCTGTGCAGTGAATGAGTTTACATTGCAGTACGAATGAGTTTACATTGCAGTACTAAGACTGCCACTAGAGGCTGTCTTAGTAATACAATGAAAACATTGCAGTTTCACTAAAGCTGCACTGTTTTACATTGCAGGACTAAGTGGGGCAGGGTCACTGCACTCAGACAACTTCAAAGAGATGAAGGGGTCTTTGTGCCTATAGTGTTCCTTTAAGGCAGAAATATTTCTGATTTATGCAGGTACATGTGAAAGGATACTAGCTTGAATTTCTGTGTGTGTACCTCAGAGCTTTTAAGGATAAAGGGACTCCTGTCAGGTTTGTTCTGGTAATGGTGGCTGAAATGGACTGCAGACTCAGGCAAAAAAGCTACTCTAATGTTGCTCATAGAGTTAGTCCAGCACAAATATGTAGCCAGGCTATATATTTGTTTATGCTTGCATTAAGAACTACCCTGTAAAGACATAATTTGACTTTCTAGTACACAAACAACTCTCAGAAATGACACCACATGGAGAAAAAAATATATATATAATTAGAAATCACAGGGACACGGAAGGGTTAGCACCCGAACATAGACCCTCGGATCACTCGACATGCCTCTCATGGCAACCGACAAGCTCCACACTATTATAGCCCTCGCCACACAACCTACCAAAAGCTCCTTAGACGAGCGACTGCCACAGACGACACATAGGACACCATAAAGGAACAACACCTCCATGACTAATCCCAACTAAGTACAGCGCGACCACCCACCGGTAGACATGATCTCGAGCTCCCAAACTAAGCTCTAACATGACCCATTGTGTCCCCACAATTGTTCCCACAACTTGTATCCACAGACCACACTGCCTCACCGCACACGAGACAGAACATGTGGGACATACCTCACGGAAACCATGGACAAACAGGGCCAGACCACTAGCTATAAAGTGGAGGTCTCAGTCACATACACAGGTCACCCCGATACAACCACACAGACCAATTTATCAACAACAACAAAAAGTGCAAACTTATTGACTGCCATACCCGATGTTTAAATGTTAATTGTAAAATAGCCGAATCCCTAGTACGTGGAAGTGGCATGTAAAAATATTTTGTACCATGCAAAAGGCACCAAAAATAAAGAATTTAAATATATATATATAAAAATAAAAATGCTCTTGCACTCACGCTTTAGTGTCCCTTTGCAACCGGGTGCTAGCAAACCATGGCTGTATTATCCAATCATCCAAATAGGTAGCTGCACTCATGGATTTTAAAAGACCAAAATTTATTGATAAATGTTTAAAAACAGACGATCAACATTTCAGTCCTCCATAGAGGACTTTCATTAGGATCAAGTGGTCCTGATCCTGATGAAAGTCCTCTATGGAGGACTGAAACGTTGATCGTCTGTTTTTAAACATTTATCAATAAATTCTGGACTTTTAAAATCCGTGAGTGCAGCTACCTATTTGGATGATTATATATATATAATGCTATTTGAAGCTGCTGTTAGTCTAAAGTATTTCTCTCTATCCTGAAGTGACGTGGAAAAGAGGTATAATACACCTTTTGTCTTTTGTGTTAGTCACTGGGAACCCCATTTGCACATACATAACTGAGAAAATGCAAAAAATCTTTAAGAGCTTAACAAACTTTTACTAAAATGTCTATCACTAATTATCACCTCCTATGTGTTATTCTTTAAATATTATGTAGTGTAAATTAACAAGGAAAATCAGACACATTACTTCACTGTGATATTTATAATATAGTTTTACTTTTAGCAAATTCTTACTATATAAGAAAATACAGAAATTTACCTAAGGGTCTTATTCACTAAACAATGAATTGTAGCGAATAAGTCGAAATATTAGGGATTCAGCTAAACACCTAAAAAGGATTAAAAATAACACCATATGGTGAAGCACAGTTATATACAAGGTAATATGCACTGTAAAATTACACTCACAAAATGTGGCAAAGTTTGGCGCCTTGTGGTGCCTCCCCTAATGTAGGCTAGGGGGCTAACACCTTCTTTGCCCCCTTCAATCAGAACCATGGTCCTCAGATATTAAAGCACTGGAACAATATCCACTTGATTCCAAAACTTTTAATAGTACAAAATCACTTTGCATATGTGGACTTCCTCAGGGACAAATCAAAAAAAAAAAAATGCAAACACCCTTTGCTGCAAAACAGCTAACTAAACCAACCTCCCTATTTCATTAAATAGGGCTAGTTCCTCTCGGTCATTGTGCTTCAGTGGGTGTGGATCCATCTTTTCCACCTCACTGGAAGATGATCCTCTGTTTTAGGTGTATCACAGCGAAAGGATGCATTCCAATAAGGTATTGGAAAGCATGAAGCAATGGACATGCACGAACATGTGATTGCAAGGGATGGAACGCATCCAAAGTGGTGCTGGAACGCAATCGGCGACTGATAGGAATCTACAGTTTCTGAATATTGTGGCCAGCTGTGCAGAAGAAGGGAAATGTGGTAAGCACCTGAAACAGAGAATCATCTCCCAATGAGGTGGAAAAGACGGATTTGTGAAGGAAATGTGTTGGATTATTTTTAAATTATTTTATTTATCTGATATGTGCAAAGTGATTTTGTAATTGGACTATTAAAATTTTTGGAATCAAGTGGATATTGTTCCAGTGATTTAATATCTGAGGATCACAGTTCTGATTGATGGAGGCAAATAAGTTGTTAGCCTCAAGCCTACATCAGGGGAGGCACCCCAAGGCACCAAACCTTGCTACATTCTGTGAGTGTAATTCTACAGCACATATTACCTTGAATATAACTGTGCATCACCATATGGTGTTATTTTATTATCCTTTTTTTTTTAATGTTTAGCTGATTCCCTAATATTTTGACTATTTTGCTGTTTAAGAATGGTGGTAAACTGGAAAAACTACCTGGGAAGCTACATCTTTCAAAGTTAAGTACCGCTATATGTGGGAATATTAATCCATTGTGAATGTCAATTTTTATTTTTCTATTTTTCTCATAGAATTGTAGTGAACTGAAAACAGACTAAGCTAAAATGGCCAGGGTCTGACTAAAGCTGTTTAGAAGCATTTGACTGAACTATTCTCACCGGCTCAGATTAAGTGCTGTGAGCTGGGGAGGGAGGGTGTAACGATGCTCCCGTCCTCAGCCAGTGTACCTTCATTATTCTCCCTCTATGATCTGACTCGATCGTCCACAGCGTGTATAGTCCATTTAGCAGCTTGTCCAAACATCTGTCAAGACCTAATGAAAGGTGAAACAAGAACTGTTTTATTAGAACACAGACACAGCATTTATGCACAAACTTGTATTCACCTTCCAGGAGGTGATTAACAGATCAAAGGAAGGTTTTCTTCTCAGTACTTGTTAACAGTCAATCCACACCTGAGTCGTCTCCAGACAGGGCGCTGGGAGATCGGGACCCCAAACTCTCTTTCACAACATAGAACCCCTACAGCCAATATATCTTCACAATGCTTTCCTCCTCATCACCCTGATTCCACATATGGTATCTTAATTCCACCCAGGTAAGGGTTTAAACTTCTGCTTCTCACCCTGGTCTCTACAAAGGGTGCCAGGCACTCGGTTAGACTGCATCTACTTAGTAAGGAGGAAAGATATCGGTGAGAGTAGTCTTTTTGGATATTCTGTGACCGGGTACATAGTCTGTATGGAGGAGGCTGGCCTCCAAGCCATATTTCTTTCTATGTGCCTAATTACAAGCAAAACATAGACTTTCCTATCACCATCACCAATTCTAAAAGTAGAAGTGGTGTGTGGGTAAATCTTGTCCTTTAGAATCCATTAAAATATTTCTATAACATGCTCTTACTAGACGGGTCTCCAAACTCAGCTTACTATGAAGAGCTTGAGAAACAACGGCATTTAATAGGTCTTTACACAGAACTATACATGAAGTTGACTGCTGTTGAATTAGGCAGCAGCTCTAGTCCTCGATTTGAATACTGTTAGTGAATGACGGTAATTATCCATCATCCGATCTTACTGGTAGGACTGCATTGATGGAAAATTTCCATCCAGCATCATGAAGGGGTTAAGGGGTTTAAAGGTTTATTCACCAAAGTGAGAATTGCTGGGAATTCAAAAGGGATTTAGAGTGAATTTCTAATTTAAGGCCAAAATAGCCAAATTGGAAATTAATATCTCCAATACAGCCATGTTTGCAGTTTGGCTACTTCTACCCAAATACAAAATTTATTTTGAATTCCTGACAGTTCTCTGTGATGTCATGACATGGGCGGATCACATGGTTTGGGCACAGGGGCGGGCTGGGCCGGGGGGCAGGGAGGCAATTGCCCCCCAGGCCGCCCTAAATTCTGTTAAGACCGGCCACTGCAGGGCCGGCCCTTTAAATGCTGCAGCCGCCTGAGCGCTCTGTTAAGAGCCTCAGGCGGCTGCAGCTGCTCCTCTCCTCCCCTCCCCTGTAGCGTGGCCGAGCTGCTCGCTGGTCAGCGGTGCCCGGCCGGACTGATATGAAAGTGCACACTCAGTGTGCACTTCCTGTCAGTCCGGCCGGTTACAGGAAACAGAAATTCCTGTTCCGTGCAGAGTTTCTGTTTCCTGTAACCGG